>JAJPUD010001286.1:258672-325650 GCA_023553655.1 Myrmecobius fasciatus
AAAGAAAGAAAGAAAGAAAGAAAGAAAGAAAGAAAGAAAGAAGGAAGGGAAGGAAGGGAAGAGAGGGAAGGAAGGGAAGAGAGGGAAGGAAGGTAAAGGAGGAAGAAAAAAAGAATAGAGGGTAAAGTCATAGGAGGGAAAAACAATTCTCAAATCAAGAATTTAGGCTATGTTGTGAGTCTAAATTCTGGACCCTCAAATAAAATTCTTCTCTATTCCCCTTCTCTAAGGATCCCCCTGAGCTTGCAGAGCATATTTTGGCTTTTCTCCCTCTTTGGTCATCAGGAAGATGCTCTTTCGTTGGTAGTTGTACCTGTATTTGGCAGAGCCAGAACTAGCCATTTTGGACTCAAAACAAGTATCACAAAATATACATTGAGGTAGAAGTAGAGTCACCTTTAAAACCAAGGCTAAGAAGAGTCTGGGCAGGATGAATTATCTAGAAATATCTTGATGTTAAACTCAGTCTTTTTCAAGTGTTATCAGTTTTTTCTTATGCAGCATGATAAATGTGAAAATATGTATAGAAAAATTGCACATGTTTAATATAGATTGCTTGCTTTCTAGGCAGGGAAGGGAAGGAGAAAAATTTGGAATACAAGGTTTTGCAAGGGTGAATGTTGAAAACTATCTTTGCATATATTTTGATAAATTAAAAGCTATTATTTAAAAAAAACACAAGTACTTTCAGTACCCTAGACAGAGTTCCCATCGCTTTGTCCTATTTACTTATAGGCATTTAAACTTTAGATACCACATATACAAATGACCCTGCAAAAATTCTAGAAAAGGAAGAAAGCAAATTCATAGAGATGAAAGATGCCTTATAAATCATCTAGTCCAAACTTATCAATTCATACATGAACAAAGTGTTCCATATTGATTTAATGACAGAAAGGACCAGAACTCAAGCCCCCTAACTCTAGTCCAGCAGGTGATAAAACAATGACTCTAGATTTAGGATTACAATATAATAGATTAAGAATGAAAAAAAGGACCTCAGAGAACTTTTTTGGTCCAACACCCTCTTTTTTTTACAGTTGAAATAAATAAGGCTCATTGGGGCAGCTAGGTAGTGCAGTGGATAGAGCAACCAGTCCTGAAGTCAGGAGGACCTGAGTTCAAATCTGGTCTCAGACACTTAACACTTCCTAGCTGTGTGACCCTGGGCAAGTCACTTAACCCCAATTGCCTCAGCCAATAAATAAGGCCCATAATTTAACTTTTCCTATCATATCTTAACTTGTATTATTATTTATTGGAAACTCCATGAAGGCAGTAGGTATCTCAGATTTCATCTTTATGTCTTCTAGTATCTAGCAGAGAGCTTTATATACAAGTGTTTAATTCCTATTTGTTGAATTGATTTTACAATTTGCTATCATGTAAATGCTATAAAAATTGATTTGTTAAAAAAATGGGAAGGTTATGATTTTTCAAGGAATCCAATGAGCCTGTAATCATGGTAAAGAAGATTTAGAGCTGGAGGAGACTTAGATACCAAGTTTAACATTGTCATTTTATAAATGAGGAAATTAAAACACAAAGATATTAAGTGACTTGAATAGCATCACACAGTAAATATTTGAAACAGGATTTGAACCCTGGTTTTCCTGAGTGGAAGTTGTTGTGCCCTATTCACTAAGACATACTGCCTTTTATGAAAAACAATGCATGAAAAGTACATTGGAGTATATTGGGGAAAGTGCTGAATTTGAAATCAAAGGCACTGGGTTCAGATTTTAACTTTAATTCTTAATATTTGTGATTTTGGGTAAATCACTTAATCTTCTTAAGTCTTAGCTTCTTCTACTATAAAATAAGGAGGTCATATTAAATGACCTTAAATGACCTTTAGTAGCCTAAGTTTCTCTTCCAACCCAAAATCTGCAATCTATGAATATTTCATGCTTCAATCTCAGCCTGTAAGGTTTATATCTGAGTCACAAATATATCATTTCTTAAAAAATCTCTCACTACGGGGCAGCTAGGTGGCGCAGTGGATAGAGCACCAGCCCTGAAGTCAAGAGGAACTGAGTTCAAATGTGGTCTCAGACACATAACAGCTGTGTGACCCTGGGCAAGTCACTTAACCCCAATTGCCTCAGCAAAAAAAAAAAAAAAAAAAAAAAAAAAAAAAAAAAAAACTCTCACTATATAATGTAAGGAAGATATTCTTCCATTGTATAGGTCTCAGGGTAGGCAATTATCATATTCAGGCTTAAAAATTTCCTCTTACAATAGCAAAATTCATTTCATTTTTAACTTTTAAAATTCTAAGTTCAGCAACAAAAACAAATGTCCAAATTACCAATGTAAAAGATCATATATAAAACTATAAATTTGAAACTCATTACAATTTTTAAATAGACATTAACTTGAAAAAATAATCACAAAGGAGTTCTGTTTTGTTTCTATATTCTCTTTTGAGCTTTCATTTCTGGTTTGCAGATTTTTTTATAGTTTTGCTTTGTTTTGTTTTTAAACAGTCACAATCAGTGTATGTATTGTTATTTTGATCCTACTTTCTTCATTCTGTCACTTTTCATATGAGTTTCCCCATATATCTTTGTATTCAAAAGTCAACTTTCCCACCTTCTCTTGTGATGGAGTATGGAAGTTAGGAAAACAGCATTGAAACAATGAAGAAGAAGGGGGAAAAAAACATGGCAATACATCTCAGACCATAAATCAAGAGGTGTAGAGGGCATATGAATTAATCATTGCCTCCATGTTCACTCATCTTCTGCTTTTGAATTCCTGTGACAATTGTCAGAAAAGCATTATATTTTAAATCCATAACCTCATGGGATCTTCTCAATAGGTAAGTTAATAGACAACTGACTTTGGTATCAGTTGGTCATGAGTTCAAATCCTGACTCTGATACCCACTGATTATATGTCATAGGGAAAATAGTCTCTCAGTGGCCCAGTAGTTTTTAAGAGTACAAGGGGCAGAATAAGTGCTGTTCTACATTGATGGAAGGGAAATCTTCACTTGGAGTTCCCACTAAATAAATGGAAGGAAGGGAGGGAGGGAGGGAAGAAGGAAGGAAGAGAAAGAGGGAGATAAGAAGGAAGGAAGGAAGAAGAGTGAGGAAAGGAGAGAAGGAAGGAAGGAGGGAGAGAAGGAAGGAAGTGAACGAAGGAGGGAAGGAGGAAGGAAAGAAAGAAGGGAAGAAGGAAAGAAGGAAAGGAGGAAGGGAGGGAGGAAAGGAAGGAGAGAGGAAAAGAGGGAGGGAAGATTTTGATAGATAAGGAAAGTGAAGCTTATTCTCCAGGCTATTCCTAGAATGCCTCCCTTTTCTCCTCATGGGAACATGCTGCAACCAATGATATGGGAACATCTATTAATTGTGCTTAGAGATCCCAGACATCTCAATTAGCCTGCCATTCTCACCATAGTATCATTCTGTTCACATGATGTTGGGGGACTGGGGACACTTTGCAAGAAGGGGTGGAACTTTCTTGGACAAGTTTGAAGAGTGATGTTAGAATAATTTATAGGTTTCTCTCAGCTAGTAAAGCCTAGCAAATGTCAGGCAGCCATTAACATCTTCCACTAACAGGCTGGAAGATAAAAAATGTTTGCATTTGTTATGTAAGTTCATTGAAAACCCATACCTAAACAAATTTCCACAGCATTTACTAATGAAGAAATTAGGCACAAATCAGGCACACCTCAATCTAAATGAACAGTTGGCAAACACCAAGCAAACTATGAAAATGTCATTTTTCATTTCATGAAAGCAGTGACAAACGATTCTCCTTTGTTTTTGACAAATGCTAAGTGCTTTTATCTAAAAGGAAATAGATCTAAGCTGTCCTGGGCTGGTGGGGGGGGGGGGAGGAAACAAAAGGGGATAAGGGGATGGAGGGATGGAAGAGGTTGATGGAAAGCAAGCATTTATCCAAATACGACCATGTCACTAAGAACATTGCACAAAATGAAGGAATATTTTTTGTTTCATCCAAACTCTGCCTCAGAATATCCTCTAACTGGGCCAGTGTGCTGGGTATTTTAGGCCTTTGCAGAGCAGAGCCGAGTCATAATTGGAAAGCAGTCCCAGTTTCCTTTCTATCCATCCAGTCCTTCATTTGGGGCTTTATCAGTCAACAGCTTGCAAGTCCAGGGGAGCCCAGGAACCATACTGGAAAGCCCTGCCTGGATTACAAATGCAGAGCTCCACCCAGAGCAAATCAGTCTCAGCAGATTTTTTTTTTCAGTTTTGCCAGAAATTAAAGGCCACAGTTCCCTGTAAACTCCCCCTGTTCTTGAAGGAACCATCTGTTGGTTTCAGGGACCCAAGCCTGAGTCAGAGGCAAACTCTGACAAGAATCTTTTCCTTCAATAGGTAATGATCCGATCTGAGAGGAGGCAGATTTTGGAGCCAGGAAAGTTCCCACCCAGTCTGAGGAAATGGGTTAGACCTTCCTGTTTTCCCCTTACCATGAAGTAGATGAACCCAAAGTCAACATCTTTTAATTTTAAAATAAAACTTATTGTCAGTATTTGACTTTTCTGACCCCTCCTTCAGTATCAGTACAAAACACACACACACACACACACACACACACACACACACACACACCCTCTTTTCCCACTCTTTCTAATTTTCTCACGGCTCATAGTTTATAGAAATCTCACCCACTGAGCAATAATCTTTCCTACTTGGGACCTTAAATAGGCCTTTGTTCCTTTTCCATATACTTATCCTTTTCTGTTCTTAACTATATTTGTGCCTGTATTTTATCATTCTAGAAGACTGTGAGCTTCTTGAGATAAAGATTAGAAATCTTTGTATCTTCCCCCAACCCTTATTACAGTGGTCAGTTACAGAGCAGGTGCTTAATAAATATATTTGGTTGTAGGGATGAGATTTAGGCCTGACCTGTGATTTCATGAGAGTAAGAAACTCCTCATGTGGAAACCCCTTCTGCTCATATAAATCTGTGATTTGTCTGTAGCTTAGAGTCTTAGAAAACAGTCTAGGGCATTGGGAATTAAGTAAATTGGCCAAAATCAGCTGACTATTATGTGATTAGGCCAGGATTTGAATCAAGTTTTCCTGATTCCAAATCCAATCAACAATCCATGGCTCCCTACTGCTTCAAATCAAATGTTTACTGATTTCAATTAAACTGAATGCTTGAAATGAATAAATGTTTGTTGATTTGAATATTCAATCAAAATGTAAATGAAGATGATTATCTGCTAGTTTGTGATGTTTTAATGATTACCACCTAATGTGATCTGCCAACATTCTTAAATTCAAGTATATATAATCTGTTAAATTATTCCCTTGGAATCTAGCTTTATTTATTAAATTACAGCAAGACAGACTTGGGTTAGATACAACTTTAATTTCTAAATTAAATATTTACAAAATGCTCACTATATATTAGATTTGGAGAGAGATTTTAATACGCTCCAACAGATCTGTGATATCATGTCTAATAGTCCAGATCAAAATCCATCCATAATTGACTATCCTATGTACTCCTGTCTATGTCAAATGTGGAAGACATGAAAATAAAACAAGACAGGGTTCCTGTCCTCAAGTCATTTAGAACTTAGCAAGAGGGCTGGGGGAAAGAACTGTAGAGCAAAATGACATAAGATAAACGTGAGAAAGGTACAAATCAAGTTAATTTGATGGGGAAAGGATCTTTGCTGAGGGCCCACTACCATGATTCTTCTTTGACCCAAGATAAATATGGCCAAATTATCATTCTTTTATTAATAAAATGATAGCATTATTAATAAGTTGACTAATTACACAGAAAATGTCTCTCAAACTTTTTAAATGTCAGAATGAGGAGAATAAAACACTTTTAAAACAAAAGGGGTATGAAGTTGGAGTGGTCAGCTCTTCAAACCTGTCATATACTAATTAGTTTGAGATTGATTTATCTATCAAATGGTTAATCAACAAGCATTTTCTAAGCACTTCCAATGTAGCAGGTACTTTGCTAAAAAGCTAAGGACAAAAAGACCAACATAAAATAACCCCTGATCTCAAGAAGCTTATATTCTATCAAAGAGAATGGCATGTGCACATAAATACATATAGACAAAATAGATACAAGATAATGGGGGTTGGGGAAAAGATAGAAGGGTAGAGAGGTAATGCACCAGAAGCTAGGAGGAATTAGCAAAGTCTTCATATAAAATCTAGAGATTATGATCAACTATGAAGGCTTGGTTCTTCTTATTAGTTCAACGATCTCAATAGATTTTGGACAGAAAATGCCATCTACATCCAGAAAAAAAACTAAGGATACAGAACATAAATCAACAGATGCTATGTTCACTTCTTTTTTCTGTTTTTTTTTTCTCTCTCCCATGGTTTTTCTCTTTTGCTCTGATTTTTCTCTCCCAACATGATTCATAAAGCAATTTATATTTAAAAATAAATAAACTTCCTACAATAAAAAGAATAAAAAGCTAGGGATTCCAAAAGATGGAAGTAAGGAGGGAATACATTTCAGTGCTAGGGGATATCTTGAGCTAAAGCATGGTGATTAGAGATAAAACACCTTGTCTATAGAAAAGTCAAAAGATCAGTTTGACAGATAACTGAGTGTATGAAGAGGAGCCATCTTTCATGATGGGAAAGGCAGCTGAAAGCTGGTTTTAAAAGACAAAGAAATTTGCATTTTGTTTTAATTTCTGTTTTTGAGATTTTTTTCAATTTATGTGATTTTGTTATATGGTTTTTGATATCATTAACATGAAGTGATGAACTAACTTTCATAATTCTGTGTATGTTTTCTGAGAAGGCAGAGAGTGAAGGAAAAAGAGAAAAACTAACCATTTGTTCTTTGGAGTCAAGTATCATAATAGTGGGTTTGGAGTTAGAATTCATAGTGAAATATAAAACCAGATGAACAATTTAGCAAGATTTTGAGTCCTCAGTCAACCAAACCACCCTTTTTGAGCCATCTTTCTTAACTCTTTGTACCATTTTTTTTCATTTTCAGAGCACATATGTGGAATAGAATAACTGTTATTCATGATAAATGATGAATCAATGTATTCCAAGGAAATTAGGTACCTGAATGGAATAATTCCATTATCATTCATCCAAAATCATATTCTTATGTCCTATCCCTAAATGTTGATTACAAACATGAAGGGGGCAGAACAAAACTAAACTGCTTAAACCCAAAGTAGATCTGATTTGCTAGGTCTTTACTTAATAAGATTTTTTGAAAACTATTGAATGAAAATCCTAAGAATGATAAATATAATTTCTCACATCTGTGCAATACTTCCTACTTTCTAAAGAATCTCAGCTTCACAATAGCACACAGAAGTAGGCAGGTTACAGTTATCATCTAGTAGATGGGGAAATTAAAGTTCATACAAGCAAAAGATTGAGTTAGTAACAACGTAGGAAGGGGAAAGATGGTGGGGACTACTTATTTTTAACATAAACATGTAGACCAAGTAATAATCAAGGAAGCAGATGAGGAACATAGCTGGAGGCTCTTTGAAGAGAGTAAACTGGACTGATGCAGTTTCTCTGGGAAATGTTTTATAACTAGCACTTGCTAGCTGCTCTTGGCCACAATTTAGCTTATCTACACCAGAGTCACCCTTGGGAAACATCTTCTACCCTTAGAGCCCCTCTCTCTAAATGGAAGATTCTCCAAATTTCCTTTTAAAGAAGGTGCCCAAGCTCACCATATCTTCATTTCTCACCTGATTACACTCCTCTGAACTTCATCATACATTTTCGTCCCTTTATCTACTCCACCCCCACTTTCACCTTATTTGTGTGTAGTCTTTCCCCATTAGAATATAAACTCCCTTAAGAACATGGACTGTCTTTTGATTTTCTTTTTATCTCCAGTGTTTAGCATTGTGCCTGGCAGTAAGCACTTTTTGTGGTAGTGGTGGTTCAGTCATTTTCAGTTGGGTCTAATTTTTTATGACCCCATTTGGGGCAAAGTTACTGGAGTGGTTCGACTTTTCTTTCTCCAGTTCATTTTACAGATGATGGAACTGAATAAAACAGGCTTACATGACTTGCACAGGATCACATAACTAATAAGTGTCTAAGGTCAGTACTTAAGAAATATTTATTGATAGACTAACTAAACCTTTTCCCCCAGGGTCCCAAGTCCCACTTGAAAACAACTTTCAACTCTCTTTCCCCAGAGGTCTTCTGGGTCTTTATTGTCTGATATCTTCTGGTGAAGAGGCTTGAGTAGACTGGAAGCTAACGCTGGTCTCAGACCTCTATGTCTTTGCACTGGCTTGTCCCCTCCACCTTCAGTGTTCTTCCTCTACCTTTTTACTCTTTTCAAGTCTCAGCTTAACTCATGTCCTACCAAAAATCTTGACTGATTACCCAAAGGGTTAGTGCCCTTTGGTAGTGGTTACTACCAAAATTGCTTTGTTTGTAATTTTGTTCTTAACTTGTGTATATTTTGTTTTTACTGTATTGTGAACATGTTGTTCCTCATACACGCCAATATCCCCATCCCATACACACCAATATTTCTGATGGGGAATGAGGATTTGAAACCCAAAAAAAAAAAAAGAACCAGTTTGGGGCTGGTATTACAAGGTACCTCCAAAGAATTCATAGGCTTGGACTGTCTCCAAGTCAAGAGGTAAAGATTTTATTATGCTGTTGGCAGCAGACTAAATTCCAAAAGGGAATTTAACCATTAACAAGAAGAAAAGGGCTGCTAGATGGCACCAGCCCTGAAGTCAGGAGGACCTGAGTTCAAATTCAGCCTCAGACATTTAACAATTACTAGCTATGTGACCCTGGGCAAGTCACTTAACCCCAATTGCTATGTCAAGAAAAAAAAGTCAGGAGGGTGGAAGATCCAGGTTAAGTAACTTAGAGGAACTCACCATTAACAGATAGGAAGATGATGTTCAGGATTCTAAAAGCACATTATTAACTCCTTTTTTTCCTCTTTTAGTAACTACTTTAATGAATTCTTCATTCAGCCTATTAGCTGTCAATATCTGCACTGCCCTTTGGATGATCTATGACTTTAATTGCTCAGAGATTATGGCATTTGATGACTTGAGGTCATATCTTCTTCTATTAATGAGTAAACATACAACAATATGTCTTGCAAATATCACTCACAACCAGCAGCAAATCTTTTGTAGATAGTCTAACAACTTTTTGATTCTTAGCATCCCCTTGACCACTCTTCTACCCTCCTGACTCTGTCACTGAAGCAAAAGGAGGCTATCTGGGACTAAGCACTACTTCTTATTTATCTTTGTTTCACAGATTGCCATGGCCAAAGAATTTATCACTGAATGGCCAGCTTACTGGTTTTGAACTGCTCCATACTTAGGTAGGCCAGTTCACAGAAAACAGCTACAGTCTGTCACCAGGATCATATTTAGAATATTTCTAGAATGTTAGAAGTTGCATGAGTTTGCTTTTTACTTGGAATAGCCTTAAAAAACTTGGGGTCACTTCCATGCCGTGATGAGTCATTGCAGTATAGCTTTATGCACATTGTGATTCTGGTATGCTTATTCAAAAGTTAGTTTTATTGTTTTATGTTCATCTCTCATAAAATCTAATATGATTAGATTTTATGTAAATAATTACTTATATACATGCATATTGCCTCTTGTAATAGAATGTAAAATGTCATCAAGAAATGGCAAGGACTTTTTTATTTTCTGTTAAAAAAAAATGCAGAGTACTATATTTGTGGACTGATTGAATGTAGGTAAGGGTAACTTTATATATATACATATATATAATTTTAATATATGTTTTGCATTCTATGCCATTATTTGACATTACATGCCCTCTTAAAGAGAATACAAATTGATTACAGAACCACAAAATTTCACAATTGGCAGAGCGCTCCATGACCATCTGGTCTAACAAATAGCTGAGAGACAATCACTTCTAAAACATACTCAACAAGTATTCATTCAGTCTCTGAAGACTTCTATCAATCAATGAGCAACTATTAAGCACTTACTATGTGCCAGGCTACATTAAGGTAAATCTGAAATAAAGGTAAAAATACTACCTGTTGGGGCAGCTAGGTGGTGCAGTAGATAGAGCATTAGCCCTGAAGTTAGGAAGACCTGAGTTCAAATGTGATCTCAGACACTTAACACTTCCTAGCTGTGTGACCCTGGGGAAGTCACTTAACTTCAATTGCCTCAGCCAAAAAAAAATTAAATAAATGAATAATAATCCTGTTCTCAGGAATCTCATATTCTACTGGGGGAAACAACATGAAAATAACTAAGTACGTACAAGAGGTACAGAGAATGAATAGGAGTTAATCTTAGAAGAATGCATGAGTATTTAGTACCTGCTAAAGAGAGAGGGAGTATGATCTGAATCTTGAAGGAATCCAGGGTAACTAAGAGGCAGGGAGAAAGATCACTCAAGCACAGAATATGGCTGGTTCAGAAGCACAGAGTGCCAGATTTGAAGAACAGCAGGTTAACAATTTAGCTGTATTTTACAGAGTGTGAGAAGAGTAAAGCATAAGAATGGGAAAGGAAGAAGTGATGGAGATATTCAAATGCCACTAAGGGAAAACCACTACCTCTCAAGGTAATATTCTGCTCTGGAATAGATCTGTTTGAAAGTTTTTTTCTTCTTTATCAAACCTAAATTTACCTCCTTTCATCTCCCACCATTGTTCTGAGTTGCCTTGTAGAATTCAACAGAATAATTGTAATCCCTCTTTGATGGGGCAGTTCCTCAGGTACTTGTGTCTTTCCAACCAAGGCTTCTTTTGTCTAGGCTAAACACGTCTCAGTTGGTCCACCCAAGGTATGAACTTGTGGCCCTCACCTAGCCTGTTTGTCCTGCACTTAACACCCTCTGACATCAATATCTTCCCTAAAATCTGATCCCTATATATGAATAATACCCAGAATGAGACCTGACCAGGTCAGAGAATAGAGACTGTCTTTCTTATTCCTAGAAGCTATGCCTCTGTTAAAGCAATCCAAGATCACATTAGCTTTTTGGTTCCCATGTTACACTACTTCTTCAGACTTAGCTCCCAGTGTGTTAAAACCTCCAAGTCTTTCAGTCAGTCTGCTAACTAGTCCTTCCCTACCACCACCACCATAGCTATCTTGTACTTAGGAAGTCAACTTTTTTGGCCCATTTTTTATCCATATTGATCAATTTTTGTATTTATCCATGCTGATCAATCTTTTAAATTTAGCCCAATGTATTAGCCTTTCTAAATCTTTGTAGAATTCTGATTGTCATTTGGTGAGTTATATCTCTCTTCCAGTTTTGTGCGATCTAAAAGTTAAATAATTATTCCACTTATACTTTTGCCCAAGTCACTGAATGCTATGGCAAAAAGAAAAATAGATTTAGAATCTGAAGATTTACAGTCTTTGGAACTTCAAGTCATTTAAATGTGGGATCTGAATTAAATGGCTTTTAAGGTCCCTTCCAGTTCTAGATCTATGATCATAAATTAAACAGTGTATAGATCCCTAATGTGTTCACTGGAGACTTCTGTCCAAATTTAGAAAAAAAAATATGAAGAAAAGAGATTATAGTTGGGAAAGTATTAAAAAATACTTATTGAGATCATGTGGGGAAAAACAATAAGTATAATTTCTAGCAAGCAAAATATCTAAGAGACAGAAGAAAGAAGAGCAAAGGAAATAAGAAATTATGAAAAGCATAAGAGAAGCTTTTAAAGAATTGTAAAAATGAAGAGAGAAAAAAGAAAATCTAAATCTAAATTAGTGAAAGAAAATTAAGAGCACACACACACACACACACACACACACACACACACACACACTCGAGATATTTCTGGTGATTTCTTCCTGTCTTAGGGAAGGGAAACATCCAGGCTGTATGTTTTGATGTGCCTGGTCACATCTCCCTACACAGTGCGCAGTTACAAATGTAAGAGAAACAGACAAGAGAATACCAATTTTCCTCTTTCAATCACTAAGGTAGTACAAAGCCAGAAAGTACAAGCGACCCACTCCCAGTCTTATTTGCCATTCAAAAGTTAGCTAAGGACATGACTTAATGGCTGTCATGTTCATTGTGAAAAATGAAGACTTTCATGTGATGGATCCACACTGAATAGACATTCTGAATCTGATATTTATTTAGGCAGTCTTACTTATCATTCATAGTTTTCCATTTGTAGGTGGCTTTTGTATCTTGAAAACATTATTGCTCCCTATTACAAAGGTAAAATGCACTCAACATTGTAGATTAGCTGAGTGATGGCAGTTTTCTTCCTAAATCAGGAAACAATGAGGTTATTTACCCATTTTTTTAAAAAGCATATGGCCTCAGCCTGTGCCTGGGAACCTCTGATCTCCATAGGATATTCTACCCAACAAGCCCCATCTGCTTGGGAAGGCCATAAATGTTGAGTATAGCTAAAAACCCCATGAAGGCAGACATTGGCTTTCAACTACTATTGTGATTTCTTCTGCAAGAGAGAGGAAAATGCATCTGTTCCTTCAAACAAAGAACATTTCGGCAGAGTTTTAAACAGAGTTCAAAAGCCCCAGTGTGGAATCTTTGAATCCAGTTGCAATCAAGAGAAATAAAGGATAGAGTAAAAGAAAACTTTTTATGGGTAGATGCACAAGAAAATATAGTCTGTTTTCATCTCTGAGCATTTAAGAAGGAACAATGTTAATAACTTTGTGAGGAAAAGGGTAGTATATTGTGAACCTCAGTTGAGTGGTGGACTATCTCTGGCAAGTAGAAAGATTTAGAGCCGATACTATGTAGACAAATATCTTTCTGTGTTTCTGCAATGTTTCATTACAAATGTTCACAAAGCTATATGCTAATCAGTATGGTAAGCATTTCAGAAATGTGTTAGAAAACTGAATATATACAAATTGTGGGAAATATTTTCATTCTGTTCATTAAACTGGACTAAAAAGATATGTAGCTATAAAGATCCTATAATGATAAAATTACAGAATTTTAGAACTGGATGAAACCTAACAGAGCATCTAAGTAACCCAAAGAGTTAACTGACTGAAGATCACAGTTGATTAGTGACTGCTATGGTTTAATTCCAAGGTATTACTATATCTATCAGAGGCATGAGATAAGATGATGAAGCATTTATTACTTGAAAGAATCCTTGAGATCTCCATTCTACCCAGGACTTCTAATAAGCTACATGGTTTCAGGGGAGAAACTGTAGAACCCTGAAAGTGAGAATACGGGAACACATCTTGGCTCTGTCAGGTCCTCATTTAGAAAATCAGAGGCTGGACTTCATAATCTCTCAGATCATTTCCAACTCTAAATTTAATACTCCTTTCATCCCATGGTCTCAATGAATAATAAAGGACTCAGAAAATGCTATCTAGGACATAATTTGATGATGGTATTGTGACACAGCATGATTTATTTACAATCAATTAGCTCTGTGGTGAGCTTTAAGACCTTCAGTAGATTGAACTGCAACTCACTGCACGAGACGCTCCTCAGGGGAAAAAAACAATATGGGGGTACACAAACCTTCCAGGGGAACCTCCCAGGCAATCAGACTCCATAGAACTATAATGTTCCATCACATAGAGGTGTCTTACTTGGTTAACATTTCAGAATAAGAACATTGTCCTACATGCCAGACTATTTCTGTTTATGTGGCTACCTAAAATTTATCTCAAAGATGACAAGAAATGGAGAACTCACTATAGTAATTGAATCATTAGAGCGTCTTCTTTTTGGTAAAACAAGAAGTTGCTTGTCGTCTACATCAGCCTAAAGAAAACCTAAACCTCTACGAATACCATTGAGATTCTTGAAAATATCTGAAATGGCTTTTTTAAAAGGTTTTTTATAAGCATTGTTATTATTGTATAAGTAAATGGCTTTAACCCAGAGAAAGTATGGCCCAGTCTGAGGAAAAGAGTGAGGAAATCAAGGATGTTTGCTCTGGATTCTATTTTGGAGAAGAGTTAAATCAAGCATTTATTATATTATATTTTATTTTATATATTTATATACATTTATATTATATATTTATTTATTTATATTTATATATATTATAATAATATATTTTATTATTAAGCACCTAGTATGGGTCATTAACTATACTAAATTACTGTAAGAAAGCAAATGTGAAAGGAAAAGCAAATAGCATAATTTCAAAATTCAAGTTCCCTATATAATCCATCATTTTTAGGGTCAGGGACTTAAAACTGAAAGGAATCTTAGAGGTCATCAATTCTGGACCCCCCTCCAACCCCTTCATTTTACAGATGAGGAAAATGAGATCCAGAGTAGTTAAATCACACCAGATCACAAAACTAGGCAGTATCTGAGGTACGATTCAGACCCTTCCTCATCCTGAGTACAACCACTCTAGCCATGCTCCTTACAGCTATTCCTGCTCAGCTTATACTTCTTTCTCTTCCCTATTTCCCTACCTGAGTGCTCCAAGTTCCCCCCATTTCCCATTTTGTTATATAGAGTTATCTGTTAGTTAATATATCTATGGCATAATGTAGGTAAATATAACTATTAGGACATAATTCTTAATGCTAGTGGCAAGAACTTTTAATCAGGATGAGAGTAGTAGTTTGGGTAAGTCCTAGGTCAAATTTTTATGTGCCTTTATCAGCAATTTTTTGTTTCTTTCCTTATTTCTTTCTTTCTTCCTTTCTTTTGGTCTGGGACTTGGGGGTTTTCACAATAGCACCTGCACAGCTTATGAAGTCAGAGTTTAATTATAATATCTTTAAGGAGCCGATGCACAGTTTGGAGGAGAGAAGGGTTAGCAGCTTGCACAGCTGTGAGAGAGGATTTGGGGGAAGGAGTATTAGGCTGGCAATGGAGGAAGGGTAGATGCAGTGGCAGTGGAGACAAATTCATTCCAAGGAAAGAGAAATTGATTGATTTATCACCTGCACATGATGGCCCCATTTCTGTCATGTCATGGCTCCCCTAAGGGTCTTGATCCCCTTTTTGGAGATTACCAATATAGGCAATTAGATCAGCATTTATGGTTTGCTGAATGTAATAATTATAGAATGAACTTTTAAATCATTTCATGTGCCACATAAAATAAATTATTTTAAAAAAACCCACAATATTTGGTGTAGTAGGAAGAGTTTTAGATTGGAGATCAGATGGTCTGGTTTCAAATTCTTGCTCTATCACTAAATGGCTATTTGACCTTTCTGTGTCTTAGTCACCAGAGGTGGCTAGGTGATTTAGTGAATAGAGCTCTGGATTTGGAGATAAGAAGTCCTGAATTCAAATCTAAGCTTAGAATCTACTGTGTGAACCTGAGCAAGCCTGTCTCTGTTACTTCATCTGTTAAATGAGAATAATATTAGCCATTCCTTCCAGGGTGATTGTGGGGATAAAATAAGCTACTTTTTTTTTTTTGCTTTTTGCTGAGGCAATTGGGGTTAAGTGACTTGCCCAGAGTCACACAGCTAGGGAATGTTAAGTGTCTGAGACCAGATTTGAACTCAGGTCCTCCTGACTTCAGGGCTGGTGCTCTATCAACTGCGCCACCTAGCTGCCCCAAAATAAGCTATTTTTAAGGTGCTTACCACAGCCTGGCACAGAGGAGGTACTTAGTAAATGCTTACTTATTATTATTTATTTCATTATCTGTAAATATATATAATATCTAAATTACTTACCTCACTGTAGTCACTACAAGAATCAAATGAAATTATATGTATATAAAACACTTGATAAATTATAAAGCACCATACAAATGCCAAATATTATGGCCTCTCTGTCCTTGCTGTAATACCTCCATTAATCAGGACAATATATACCGGTGGCACATTCTGTAGTCAAAAGTTTGTCCACCAAGGGTAAAAATAACACAGGAAGCATAGGGGTGTGAATCCATCCATAGGTGGATGTCTTCCCTGGCTCTCTCCATCCCTCCCTTCCAATTAAGACAAGCTTACTTACTTGCTTACTCTCCACTCCTTGAGGACTCTAGAAAGGTATTCCTTCTCCTGTTAAGAAAGTTCTTCATCCAGAAGCATCAAGGTTGAACATGGTTGTCTCAATTGACCAAGAAAAAGGAACCTAGGTTTTCTTTTCCCAAGATTGTGCTTTTCTGTTATTTACATAATAATGGGGTATCTTGAGCAGTAGTTTAAAAAGTTCACACTGATAACATGTTATTATTACTACCATCTTATTGATTTAGATATTCTAGGACATGATAAAAAGTTAAGATGGATTAAAATGACTGACTTTCATGAGGCATAAATTCATCTGGACATCATGTGAATGGTAAGATGAGAGAAAGCAAAGAGATTGTTTTAATTATAGTTCCAATTCTGCTACCCTATTCTGTTGTGTTCTATATATGCAGATCTAGGTGATATTAGGAACTTTTTGTTGAGGCAGGACAGAACCAGAGAAAGTGGCTAAATAAAACATAGCTTTTACTTTGAGCTGTATTTAAAAAGATCCTATTTCCCACCAGCCACTTTAGCATAGGGGGCAAATAAATAACTGGATGGCACAGAGAAATAAAGGAAGAAAAGGTACCATTGAAAAATTGGACCTAATAGGTAGGCAACCCTTATTGCCAATGGACAAGCTGGACCAACAAAGAAGGGGGAAACTGTATTGATCCTCCATGGAATAATCCATTAGCAAAAAAAAAAAAAAGAAAGAAAGAAAGAAATCTATTTTTAGGGTAAAGGAAAAGTAGACAAAGAGTGATATTGGGTGATTTCTTATTGGGTGGATAGGATGCTGGACATGGAATCAGAAAATCTCATCTTTGTGAGTTCAAATCTGGCTTCAGATACTTACTAGCTGTGTGATCCTGGGCAAGTCACCTAACACTGTTTTCCTTAATTTCCTCACCTATAAAATGAACTGGAGAAGGAAATGGCAATCCACTCCATGATTTTGCCAAGAAAACCCCAAACTGGGTTATGAAGAGTTGGACATGACTAAGAATGAGTGAACAATAACAACAGATACTGAGGTAGTCTTCTTCTTGTTATGAACATATCTTCCCTAAAAAGATATATTGAATATTCAATATATTCAAGATGTGGTACAGAGTATCCCAAAACTTGTCAAACCTTCTGAACACTACCCACTTCTGGTGATTCACATAGGGACAAATAGTACTGCCAAAGGGAACCAAGGAATCATTGCTAAGATTTACAAAGTCCCGGACTCCTTCCAACAGTCAATAAAAATGTATTTGCCTGTAGTCTTGGAAAAACCTTATAGAATCAGAGAAAAAGCACCCACATTGATCTGACAACTACTGATCTAGTAGTACAGAGAAGCAACTACAATATAGAGCAGAGCATTTGTAAAGAGGAACAATAATTCACAGGAGATAATAACCAAGAAGAAAGACATCAAAAGAACAAGCATAACCTAGATCTAAAAGACAAATACACAAAGTATGGGTTGAACTAGAAAAAATAAATTTCCAGCCTTCTTAATGACAAATGGCTTCTACTCATATATCAAAATCATTTATGCTTCCTTGAGAGATGTATCAAGAGAAGAAACACCCTTATTCAATGACCTTGCCATAAATAGCAAGAGAGACGTAAATAAAGAAGTATAGGCCTGCCAGAGGTATTTGCTACTGTGGATGGAGGTTATCCAATGCAGAATCCAAGCTGACTGGATTTTCTGTGGATGGTAAGATTCTATAGACAGTCTATTTGCAAATGACATTGCTCTGGTTCATCAGAGACCTAGATCTTTTAAGACACTCTTGAAAGAGAGCCATCACCACGCAAAACACTTTGGTTTAATTTTCTACACTGAAAAAATAAGACAGATTATGAACAGTTGAATGGACAACCTTTAGGATCTGCTCATCAGTGAGCATATCTGGGACAGATAGAACAAGTGGACAATGACTAGGACCCAGAATTAAACAGGAAAAGAACAAGTGGCTAGTTTGTTCAGGAAATAGTAAAGATCCCTTAAAGACCCCCAGCTTCACCCAGAAGTGAAGGCCTACCTTTTTAAAAACCAATATTCTAATATTATTGTTATATATCTGTAAGATTTGTCACAAAAAAGTCTCCAAGTCTTTGAAAATGATTATCCACAGAAGAAAATGGAAAGGTACATGATGAGTATGATCAGGCTGTGACATAGCCAATGAAGAATTTTGAAGAATGGGAATTAAAAATATCAGAGAAATGTATACTATGAAGCAAATTTGGTTGCTCATATAGAAGGAACAAGGTAAGATTGTTGAACAACCTGATTGCTTTTTGTAACACCAGGAAAATGTGAGGAAGGTATCTAGCACTTTGGGTGGACCCCCTGTGATTTACTTACAGGAAAACAAGGGAAAGAGTTACACAGGATAGGAACGTAAGGATAGTCTATAATCTGCATCTTTGAAGGGGCATCCAGATCAATGTGACCCCAAATATATTTGAGTTTGTTTAATAAATTAGGTGAGCAATCCAAAAAATTGAATCCAGTCTCACAGAGGACCATTAAAATTTATTGGGATGGGACCTATGACTGGAAATGGATATGCCTTAATTTAAAGGATTAGAATAGATTAAAAAGGATGATGAAATAGTTTGCATTAAGAAGATCACACACACATAAGAGAATCCAAGAACATGAGAAAGTAAGAGAAAAAAAAATATTAAGAAATTATTTTGCTGAAGATCAGTGGTCAGAGGAAGTAAAACACACTGGATCATGGTAAAGACCGGGAGGAGACAGACAGGAGGAGTAAATAGAAAATGATTTAGGAAACATGGCACAGATCTGACACAAAGGCATGACAAGAAAGTGTTGGAGGACTTCATTATTGCTTTTCTACTCTTCCTGTCTTTAGGAGGGTCACTCCATCTCCCTTAATGATAATTCTATTCTTCAAAATGTCAAAAAAAATAGTGAAGACCTTGTTATTCTATAAATGTAAATAATCAGAAAGACTGGCTATTTATGGAAGAAAAGGGACTGCTCTAAAGAGACAAATATGCATAGATAGAATATTCAAGCTATGTGTGTATGTACACATACATATATGTATGCATTTATATGGATTGTATATATCTTAGTGGGGATATATGTATGTGTGTATGTGTGTGATGGAAGTAACCAAGGTCAAGTAACCAAGGATAAATACAAAAGAGTCACACAATTCTCTGTAGATTATATTTGGATCACTAAGACTGAGAAAAAGCTACTAAAAACAATAAGAAGATTTTTTTAGCTATATTGCAGTCAACAAAAATGGTACAAGTCTTCTACTGCATTATACTGAGGAAGTTAAAAATGTATATAAGGCAAGAGTACACCTTTGCTGCCTTCAAAAATGCAGGTCAACAGGTCCTGATATGACAGCTGTTTTCAGAATCTTTGAAAAATTATGCAAGAGAAAAATACTACAGGATTGAAGATGGAAAATGCCCCAATTCCCATCATCACCATCAAAGAGGAATTTTCAAACCATAGGTCAGGGAACTAGAGTTAGATTCCTCATGAAGTAAGTATATATAATTTAGAAAATGGCCTCAATATTTAGAAAGGAAAACAACTGTCACTAAGAGCCAGTATCAAAACAAGTTATTCTTGATTGACTTCTTTTCTTTTTTTGAAGAGATGGCTGACTAGTAAACTGTAGACATAGTATACCTGAATTTATCAGTCTCTCCTGGTATCTTTGTAAACAAGATGGAGAAAAATGAGTTAGTTAGTTGGACTAAGTTGTTGCATAACCAGATTAGTTTTTGGAGTGATTGACAATTTAAATCAACAATTTTTTACTAAGTTCCTGCTATACATGTGCCAGGAGCTATAGTAGGCACTAGGTATTCAAACACAAAAACAAAGCAGTTCTGGACCTCAATAATAACTGACATAGATAGAGCATTTCATATATATTACTTCATTTAAGTCTCACACAATCACTGTGAGCTAGGTGTTACCCTTACATTAGCCCCATTTTGGAAATGAGAATACTAAGACTCAAGGATAGAGCATGTTAGAGAGATAACCCATGCATGGATCTCTTTTGATGCCACATTCTGAATTCTCTTCAAAAACCACACTACATTATATTGGAAGTAGGCATCATATCCACAGATAGGCAGTAAGGGAGGCAAAGCTAAGACCAGACAAAATGCTCTGGGAATGTTTGAGGAAAGAGAGACGACATCAGGATACTAGAAGGCTATGTAGAGTAGTTGGCATCTGAGCTGGTTCTAAGGAAGCTGATAGAAGTAATGAGCACATTTAGTTGGGATAACTAATTATACACAGGAGCATCCATGTGTGATGGAAGGAGAGGAAAGAAGGTTGAGATCCAGAGTGAATGAAGAAAAATTTCAGAAAGAATAGAATGTGAAAGATCAGACTCAGGTAGATTACAAGTTGAGTGATCACATCCTGGATGGCAGCAACAGGAAAGAATCAGAATGCAGATCATGACAGTTACAATAGTATTAACATGTAGTAGTACTAACAGCATGAGCTTGTCATTGGAGCAAAATCACAAAGATAACTGGGAACCAGTAAGTCAATCAACAAGCATTTATTAAACACCTACTGTGTGCCAGGATCTGGGCTAATAGTTTAGGACACAAAAGTTTTTTTAAAAGGGGAAGCAATCCCTGCTCTTGGGAAGCACAGTCCAGTAGGAAGGCAAATTATAAATAACTATGTACACAAGACAGATAAAGGGTAAGTTAGATGAAGGAGGATTGCAAAAGGTTTTTTGCAGAAGAGTGAGACAGAGAAGGAGAGAGACAGACACAGACACAGAGAGAAAGAGAGAGAGAGAGAGAGAGAGAGAGAGAGAGAAAGTCGAGTTTTCTAGAATAACTATTTTTGTCCTCAGCTTGGTCTTTGACCTAGATCTTATATAATTAATCAGCATATGCTAGAGACCTCCTCTCTTCCCTAAAAGGATGTTTCCACTTTTCCCTAAGTAGATCCTGAGGGGTGTATGAGATGTTCAAGGAGGTCTGGCTCCTCTGGTGTGAATGCTTACCAAACCCTATTCAGGGCAGTTCATCCACCACTGGAGTATTTTCCTACCACTCAACTCTCACATATGGCTCCAAGAAGCTGTAGCACACACAGTATCCATGATAGTAAACCATCTCAGCAAATGGGCTAAACCAAGATTAGTTCAAACCCATCATTATCTTCCCTAAGCATGTGCAGGCTTCCTCCTGTAGCATGTGCTGATGAGAACAATTTCTTCCAATGGTCATGAAGGTAACTGAAGCAGATGGATGAACCAAGGTCATCCATCACATCCCAGGTTATCACTAAGTTGTCGACTTTTGCCTTGCCACTGGACTCTGATGGCTTAGGAAGAGTGAGTGAGGTTGATGACTTCATGTAACCCTGCCTCACTTAAAGCCAATTCACACACAAGTCAAGACATCATCCCATAATAATCACTGGTCCACTTTAAAAATGAAGAACAAAACAAAAGACCCTCAATACCTTAGAAGTCTCTGTGGCCTTCAAATATTTAAGCTTGAGGTTACCCTCTCACAACCTATAACTTTCAGCTATCAACAAAAATACCAACATTCATTAGTTGTAATAATCCATAAATTCCATAATAGTGTCAATCAAAAATGAAAAATAAAACCCACAGGACTTTTAAGTTTTTTTGTAGTCTTAATGTGGATCCATGCCTGGTCCTCTTTGCTCCAGACTATTCAATTTTTTTCCCAAGATACTGGACACTCAGATCATCATGCAAATAAGGACTATCCTAACCAACCTAGACATCTAATCATTTCAGTTGTGTTATATTAATCATTTATAAATTAAAGCATAAAATTTTAGAGTTCTTAGGAAAGTGGCATAATGTAATTACAGAATTCCCATTGATTGTTGGTAACTCAAGTATGGGGTCAAGAGGAATTTCCTGTCTAGATTCTAAATCATCCAGTCCAGTTCCATCATATTACAGATGAGGAAAATGAGACCCCAAAACATGGGAACTTGTTCAACATCACCCAAGTAGTAAATAGCAGGTCCAGGACTCCAACTCATATCTCCTGACCCCCAAATCTTAAAACCCAATGTTCTTTCCTGTATGACTTACTGTGAAAATATTTTGTCTTGAGCCATCTTTGTCTATTTTGTTTCTTCTTTTCTCTCCCACACTCTAGTCAACATATATTTCTTGAAGACAGGATGTCTGCAGCATCTAGTATAGAACCTAGCACTAAATCATATTTATTGAATTTGTTGTACGAATGGTGAAAAGATCTCACACTTAATGATGGGTGAATATTTTGAAATCCAAGAATCTTTCTGTGGCAATGGATAGTGAGGTTGTATTCATAGGAAACTAGAATCTAGAATGAATTATTGGATTACTTAAAAATGTGTAGTGAGAGCTGGAATCATTGCAGATTTATTTAAATCAACCTCAGCTGAGCCTTCATTACAGCAAACCAATCCTTCCCTATTTCATTCCCTGTAGAAACTAAATCTTTTCCCTCCTCAAATCTCCCCATCTCCTTTTCACCATTCAACTTCTCTCCTGAGAATCTCATTTCTTAATTCACCAAGAAAACTGAAATCATTTGCCATAAAGGCCCCTCTTCTACCTTTTTCTACATCCTAAAACTCCCAAATATCATCCCCCACATTTCTCCTTACCTCCTATCTCTTATATTGAAGTTGTCTTTCTCTCTGCCAAGACCAATCCCACCTAAGATTAAAGAGTTACTTAAATAAGGTGATTTACCTATGGTCACATAACTGGTAAGTTTCAGAATCACAATTTGAACCCAAGTCCTACTGATTACAAATGCAACTACTCTAGCCAATACTAAATAGTTGCTTCTCCTAAACTTTTGCATTATTTATTAATTGTTCTCTGTGTTATAATCTTATCTCAATAGACTCATAAATCCCTTTGGAACAGAGACTAAATTGAAATATTTCAATTCCCCACAGCCCCCAAAATAACAATGCTGAGTGCCTACTTGTCATTCAAGAATCTTTCTTGATGATTGATGGAATAACACTGGCCCTCTGAGGATAGAGCTAGTTGTTTAGGACAGTGGGTAACAAGTTGGCTGCCATGGCAGCACTGAATCCCAGTTAAAGAACAGGCTCATTAATGTCCCATACTGGAGTGGTCTGCATCCCACCAAGCTCTATCCTTCTTTAGGGAAGGAAGGAAGGAGAGAAGGAAGGAAAGGAAGGAGGGAAGGGAAAGGAAGGGAAGAGAAGAAAAGGGAAGGGAAGGGGCAAAGGGGAAAAAAGAAGAAAGGAAAGAGGGAATTAGATAAGAAAGGAGGAAGAGAGACAGAGACAGAGAGAGACAGGAAGACAGAGAGAGAGAGACAGAGACAGAGAGAGAGAGAGACAGAGAGACAGAGAGACAGAGACAGAGAGAGACAGAGAGAGAGAGGAAAGAAGGGCTTTACAAGCATTACCTCATCTGAATCTCACAACAACCCTGGGAAGTAAGTATTATTATAACCCCTGTTGAATAAACCAAAGCAGAAGTTAAGTGACTTGGCCAGGATTATACACACACACTAATTTCCTGAGTCCAGATTTGAATTTAGGACTTCTGAACATTAGACCCAGCCCTCTATCTACTGTACTATCTTTTTGCCTCTAATAGGTCACAATACAAATAAAAATATTTGTTAGTTTTCCTGACATTTCCCTCTTTTCACAAATCATCTTCCCTATGAAGATACCTAAAATAGCTTTGCAGTAAACCTCCTATTTAAGTGCTCACAAACAAATAGCTTTGAATGCTCAATCATGTTTTATAATATAATTCAGCACTAAATTTATTTACTAAGATTTCCATATATCCAAGTAGATAGTGTTCTTGAACAATTTTACTCTCAAACCAGACCTGCTACTCAATGCAGTGTGTTACCAGGATGCAATAGTACAAATAGCCTTCTAAAAGAATATATATTAAATGGTACTTAAGAAAGTATTCAGTGTTCACGAAGCTTTGATGTCATTCTTCTGAAAAGCTTAGTTTAAGAATGGCAAGAGAAGAGCAAAGGAAAAGAGAGAGAAAAACAACCCCCTAATTTCTCATTCCCTATAGGCATTTTTTCAAACTATAGCTATAGGGAAATTAAAAGTTTATTTTTATGACAGATTCGAAAATGTAATTCCTTTTATTTTTCTATTGTCCCAAATAATTTATTTCTGTTGCTTTGCACTGCAAAGCAGTCCCTATGTGGAGAATTTTGCTTTTTAAGTCTAGAATAGGAAACTTTATGTCTGGAGCATAGAAAAGGATAAATTTATATAAGGATAAATTTATATAAGGATAAATTTATAAAACACAAGGCTGACCAACTCTGTTTCTCTCTCTCTCTCTCTCTCTCTCTCTCTCTCTCTCTGTCTTTCTCTCATCTCTCTCTTTCTCTGTGTCTCTCTCTGTCTTTGTCTCTCTTTCTCTCTGTCTCTGTCTCTGTCTCTGTCTCTCTCTCTCTCTGAATCTGTCTGTCACTCTGTCTCTTCCTATCCCCTACCTTCTCTCTCCTTCCCTCTGCCTCTCTCCCTTCCTCTCTTCCTCCCTTCCCCCTCTCTCTCTGTACCTCATACTCCATCCAGTAATTTCCTCATCACCTCCATAGCCAATATAACTATGGCCTGGTATTCAAAATCTTTCACAATTTGTTTTCCCATTTTATCTCCATGCCCTGCCTTTTTTTTAACTTTCTTCAAGTCTCAGCTTAAGTCCCCCTTACTGCTGTTGCCTTCCCTCTGTGAATTTTTCCAATTCATCCTGATTTTATTTTGTTTGTACATAATCATTTATTTTGAGGAAATTACTTTTTTTTTTACTTTCCTTGTTTCCCCAGGACTTAACACAATTCTTGGCACATACTAAGTACTTACTAAAGGCTTTTTCATTTGACTTGACTTGAATGCTAAATTTCAGTTGGCACTTTGTAAAAACAAAAGGATAATCCCCCCCCCCCAATCAAGTTCCATGAAATGTATCCATGGACCCCAGGTCAAAAAACTCTGCTTTGAAATTATACATTATCTGGGAGATCTGTATAAGTAGAGGGAGTTTCCACATTGGGCTTTCCACAGGTGGATGAAATCAGAGGTTCAGGCAACTTTCCCTGGCTCAAAGGGAAAAAAAAAAACTATTTAGTATAGTGTTTCTAAATCATTACAAATTACATGATTTGCTACATTGTTATTCTTTGCCACTCCAGGCAATAGTTTGAAGGAATTGTGGCCCTGCACAACATGGTTTCATAGAAAGAACACTGTATTTATTTTTTAAATTACAACTCTGCTATTTATTACCTCTATTACATTGGACAAGTCAATTTATTCTCTGGGCCATAGTGTTCTAATCGGTCAAATGAGGAGATTACTCTAGATTACTTCTAAGGTCTCTTCCAAGCTCTAAATCCTATCATGCTATCTGATGAAAGTCAAAATACATTTTGAGAGATAATATTGTTGCTATAGCAATCAATTCCCACTCACTAAAATCATTAGCATGTAGAGGAAAAAGAAATCTAAGAGATCACCTAGTCCAATCCCTCATTTTTATAAATGAGGAAACTAAAATCCCGAGAGATGCAGTATTTTGCCAAAGTCCCACAGCTACCTATTACAGAACCAAGACTTAAGACCAGCATCCTCCCTTCTAAAACAAAACTCAATTAAAAGAAATAAGGAAATTTATTTTTCTCTTAGGGGACAGGGTGCTTCCAAAAGAAGTGTGCAGATATTCACATTTGTTAACAGAAATTTTTTTACTTTGTTACCTTATATATAGTATGATAACAAACAAAAAGAAAACTATAGGGAATGGGCAGTAACAACTACAGGGAATTAATTTATTTATATTGCATTCTTTTAAAGAATTAGCATCACAGGAAATTTGCTTCCCCTGTTTTAAGAAGCTAGTTTTGTGATTACCTTCTTTAGATAGTTTAAGATCATACTGATGCCTTTTATTTTTCTAAAAAAAAAAGAAAGAAAGAAAGTACCACAGACACGGGTAAATACAAGAAAACTAACAATTGGTCTTTCTTGGGGTGAGGGGTAATCCCCTAAAAGAATAAATTGATTTTTAATTCTACTTTTAGGGAACTTTTTTTGGTTTTATTTGGGGGTATTTTTTTGCTTTTTAAAGAATCTTTCTAGGCTTTACAAAAAATTAATATGGCATATGAAAGTAAGGGAATATTATTGTTCTATTAAAATGATGAACTTACTGATTTTAAAAGACCTGGATTTACATGAACTGATGCTGACAAACAAGCAGAGCAAAGAAAACATTGTACACTACAACAACAAGAAGGTTCAATGATTGGCTCTTTACAACAATGGGGTGATTCAGACCAATAGATTTGTGGTGGAGAGAGCCATCTCTATCCAGGGAGAGGATTATGGGGACTGAATGTGGATTACAACACTGAATTTTCACTTTTTTGTTGTTGTTTGCTTGCTTTTCTTTTCTTTTCTTTCTCATCTTTTTTCCTTTTTGATCTGATTTTTTCTTGTGCAGCATGATAAATGTGGAAATATGTATAGAAGAATTGCACATGTTTAACCTATACTGGATTACTTGCTGTCTAGAGGAGGGAGTAGGGGGAAAGGGAGAGAGAAATATTTGGAGCACAAGGTTTTGTAAAGGTGAATGTAGAAAACTATCTTTGCATATATTTTGAAAGTAAAAAGCTATTATTTAAAAAATTAAATTTTTTTAAAGGATGTATGATGATCAGTTATGATTAGCTTTGTTCTTCTCAATGGTTAAGTGATCCAAGACAATCTCAATAAACTTTGGATGGAAAATCCCACCCATATCCAGAAAGAGAATTGTGGAAACTGAATATAAATAAACACATACCATGTTCACTTTTTTCTGTTTTTTTCTCATGTTTTTTCTCTTTTGTTCTGATTTTTCTCTCCCAAAGTGATTCATATGGAAAGATGTAAAAAATAATGTACATGTATAACCAAATAAATGTTGTTTTACCTGTAACTGGGGAAAAATTTTTTAAATAATTTTTTTAAAGTTTAAGGTAATAATAAATACTATCTGCTGCCATTCTGTAGGTTATTCATGATTTATTATATCAATAGAGCCATGATTTTATTGATAGAATCACTCCCCTCAATGGTAGAAATTGTCATTCCAACATAGCTTCTCACTCTTATGATGTGTATCCACTATCCTTTAAAAAAGTCTTTGTAGACATTCTACCCAATGTACTGTAACCCTCCCTTTAGGTTATTTACTATTGTATGGTTACCAGTTCAATAATCGCATAATCTATCAATTATCTTTTTATCTCACTATATGAAAAAAACCCTTCCTTCTCCAGTCATACATGTACTTAATGATTGTAATAGTCTATTTCAAGTATAAATTGTTAAAATTAATAAGCTGTTATCTACTTATGTCCACTGTGGATATCTTCCCATTACCTCTTGGGTTACCTGCAACTGTGATTCTTCTGAGGTTATTTTTCATGATTTATAGCCATGCGGAATCAGAATAAAATGGATATTGTTGAGAGAGAAAGAGAGGGAGAGAGATGGAGTGAGGGAGGGAGGGATAGGGAGAGAGGTATTTTCACAAAATTAAACAATCTGAAGGTTAGAATGTATCTTGTTATGTCATGTCCAAATACATATCTGGCCAAAAATCCCCTCATAGTAAGTCATCTTGTAAAGACCACCATTAAGGAAACCATTCTGTTTTTAAGTAGCTATAACTTTTGAAAAAAAAATTTCCCTGGCATCAGACATATATATCTCTTAACTATAATGTATCCACTAATTCATGTCTTCTACAAGCTAAAAATCTTCAGTTCCTTCAACTGATGCTCACATAGTATGCTGTCAACATCTCTAATCATCATGACTATTTTTTCCTAGATACAATCTGGCTTATCAATATTCCCCCTAAAGTGTAATATTTGGAATTGAACATAATTTAGATATGTTCTCATCAGGGAAAAGTTCAGGGAAAGATACTATTATTACCACCTTCATTCTGTACCCTAGGTCTTTCTCTATTAGTTTTTATGATCATTATATCACTGTATTAATTCATATTGAGCTTGTAGCCCATTAAAATACACATATCTTGTTGTCATAAATTGATGCTTAGCCATACATTGATTGGATTACCTAGGTGGCACAGTGACTACATCAGAGATTTGGAATCAGGAAAACCCATATTCCTGAATTGAAATCTGGCCTCCAACACTTGTCAGCTGTGTGACCCAGAGCAAAACACTTATCCCTGCTTGCCTTAGTTTACTTATCTGTAAAAAAAAAAAAAAAAAGCTAGAGGAGAGAATGGCAAATCACCCAAGTATCTCTTCAAAAAAAAACTCTAAATGACTCCAAGAAGAGTCAAACATGACTTAAAAAGTCATGTCTTCCCTGTCTTGAATTTATGAAGCTGAAATTTTGAACCAAAGCAGGAGACTTCATATTTTCCTTATTAGTTATTAATTCTCCTCATTAATTATGGGTTTTTGTTGATTAATCAATTATTAATTTTCATCACAGAAACTCAAAAACATGCTACATGATGGTCAGCTGAAGGAGCCAATGATGTTGTAGCCTGGAGAAAGAGCTTAGAAAAAACAGGATTTCAACTGTGTGAAGACAAGTCATAGGGAAGAATTATTAGATTTGTTCTGCTTGCCTCCAAAGGGAAGAATTAGGGGTAGAAAGTTACAAGGATGCAGATTTATCTCAACATAAAGAAGAATACCCTAAAGATTACAGCTGTTTGAAAAAAGTCTGCCTGGTGAGGTAGTAAATTCCTCTTCCCTGGGGGTGTTCAAGAGCAGGGAGGCTCCAAGCTGCAAGTAAGGCCAGAGTCAATTCCTGTCTCATGCAGGATTTGGACTAACTGAACTCCACGGTTGTTTCCAGATCCAAAACTCTGTCATTTTAAATCAGTCCCTGAGTTGGTTGTCCCTTGGTCTAAGAGAAATGAAACACCACCTGCAGATGGAGGGCCCGGGCTTAAGTCCCAGCTCTGTCACATACTGCACGGCCAATCATTTAACCTCGCTGAGTCCTAGGCTCCTCATCTAAAATGGGGACAATCAAATCTACCTCCAGTTTGTTTGTTAAACTCAAAGTAAATAAGTTGGACAAAGTATATGTGTGTGTGTGCATACATATATAACCAATTATCAACAATTATATGTAACAAATAATCAATAATTAAAATATTTTATTAGTTATCAAATAACTATTCTTTCTCATATTAAGTGTACTTCTGCTTTCTTCCCAATCAATTGGCTCATTCTCCATCTATTCTGCTTGTCATCAGTAATCTGCCCCCCTGAACTACATGTGTAGTGCATGTGTAACCCTAACCCTAAAGTCTGCCTCCTACCTCCCAACTCCCTAACCTTAATCCTAATACAAAATGTTTCATCCAATTCTCGACTCCTGACTCTAATCCTAGATTCTAATTCTAACCCTAAATTCTATCTGCTGCTTCCTGAAACTGTATCCCTAATCCTAACCCTAACCCTAAATGTGTCTTCAGACTCCCAACTCTAAACCTAGCCCTAAATTCTATCTTTGTGATTTTAATCTAATAATAATAATAATAATAAAATCAACAAAAATATTAATATACAACTAATAATAGTAGCAAATCACATTTAAATAGTTCTCTATGGTTTATAAATTTCTTTCCCTGTGAGATAGGTAGCACATGGATTGTTTTAACCATTTTGCAGCTGAAGAAACTGAGCTTCAGAAAGATGAGGTAAAATTGCCCATATTTATAAGCAAGTCAGTATTGAAACAGTGACTTAAACCTGGATCTCTCAATTCCAAATTTAGCATTTTAAAATAGAACTTCAGTGAAAAAAAGCAAGATACATATGTTGAATTATAAAGTTTTTTTAAGAAAGCAAGAAATAAATGTGCATAAAGTCTATCATACATTTTCCCTTTTTTCATCAAAAATATTGTTCTAGTAATTAGCTAAAAGTTAACAGTTACATAGTATTTTAAGGTTTAACAAGTGCTTTTCAACTATTATCTCATTTTATCCCCTCTACAGCCCTGAGATGTAAGTGCTATTATTATTATTCCATTTTATAAATGAGGAAACTGAGATAGAAATTAAAGGATGTGCCTAGGGTCACACAGCTAGTGAGTTCAGGTTTTTAGGCTCAGTACTGTATTGACTGCACCAACCAGCTGACCTAAATCACATAGGCAAAGCAGATTATGTTGGTCTCCATTTTATAAATTAAAAAAATCTTGACCCTCAAAATAGCTAAGTTATTCAAATTCATACAATAATTAAGTAAATCTTTGCTTAGGGCTATTGATTTTGGGCTTCATGGTATAGAAGTACCCAGAACAACTAAGTAATCAGACTAAAACTTGGGCCTAGAAAATCTGCCTCTAATTACCTAGTTTTGCAATTTTGGAGAATATGTATAAAATCATAGAATTGTTAAAGTTGCAAAGGAATTTTAAAAATTACCTACACAATCTTCATTTTATACAGAAGAAAACATAAATTTAGGAAATTTGCCTCAATCTGGAGCATATAACTTGTAGAAGAGCCAAGACTGAAAACTAGTTCCCATGATTCCCAGTATTATATAGATTGAGTCTAGTCTCAAGTTTCCCCATCTGGAAAATTAGATAAATGAACTAAATTATCTTTAAAGACTTTTCCAACTCTAAAGTTATATTGTTTTATGATTCCTAATTCATTGTCCTTTCTATATCATATTGACTTATGGTGTTTTCAATCAATGATAATCTGATTAGTCAATTAAGCAATGTATTTGTTTTGGTGTAGAGAGATCACTATAGTGGGAGTCAGGAAGATTTTGGTTCCAATTCTGCCTTACATACTTAATAGCCATATAACACTGGGCAAATCACTGAAATCCTCTCTGCTTGAGTTTTCTCGTTTTCATCTGAAAGTGAAGAATTAGGGGGTGGAATTGCATCTCTTTAATACTTAGCCATGGAGGAAATTCTGTCTGTGTTAGTGGAATGACATCTCATGACATCATACCTTTTGAAGTGCAAGATGAATAATTTCCACATTCAGTTGATTTGAATTTTTTTCTTTCCCTATTCTCTTCAGCTCCCCAAAGCTGATTTTTAAAAAATATGGTGCTTGAGGTTCTTTGACCATTCCAAGAAAGGTCTATGTGTTACATATTTCTTCTCAATCTTCCCAATGGATTTCTAGTGAGGCAGGATGAACGTCCCAATAAAAGCCTCACAAAATATATCAGCACAGGTAGAAGACTCCCTAGAGAGATAAATTATCCCCATTCTGCAGGGGATATGTCTAAATATATTTTAATTTATGACTGACTATACAGGGGAAAGTTTAAAAAATGGAATCGGAACTGGTTTTGTGACAGAGATATAAACAGAAAGTAGGAGGAGAGGGAACAATCAAGGCAGGAATCCTTGACATTCTGGACTCCTTGTCATAAGTACCGAGGAGGCAACTTGATAAATATTTTGCATGCATTTGTTCGTGTGCCTGGAATAGAGATGCTATGAAATCTGTAGAATTGAGCACAAGCTGTACTTCTTCATTCAAGGAGTGTTCTCACTTATGGAAAAACAGGTTTTCTCAATCAGAAGAATGAAGTTCTTAATCTGATTCACTGGATAATTCTTAATGGAGTGACCTGAAATAGGACAGCACAGCGCCATTCTGCACTGGCAGGACATGAGGAAGTCCTACAAAACGAGAAACCTGGCTTGGCTTCCACTTTCTCTCAAATCACCACTCCAGCCTAATGCACTCACTTGAATCTGGAGCTGGGGACTGAGTTGAAGGGTATTGATTCCTTGGATAAATTGACCAAATGCCTTCTCCACCTCTCTTGGTTTCATTGATTCTTTGCCTCCCCACTCAGAGCTGTGTGAATGTCACTGACCTGGGAGACGCTGGCTAAATGGACAGAAATATTGATTTCTCTTTCTGCCTTTTCTGAAACCTCCTTGTTTACTGAGCAAACATCAGGTGAATCAAAGACCCTGGAGAAATATGTAAAATGAGGAGCAACGAAGGCAGTTATTGCCTTCTTCTGAATATGAACTTGGTTAAGCTTTGGAGAATTTGCTTTCTGATATATATTTTTTTGGTTTTGTTTTTTTTTCTTTTAGATTAGATATGGCACACCATCAAATACATTTTGTTATGTACTGATTGATAAGGAAGCATAATACAGTGGTTAGAGGAGTAACCATAGAGTCAGAAAGAATAGGGTCTTAATTCTTGTTTTGACTAGAAGCAAGTCACTTAACCTCTCCATGTTACAGGTGACTCCCTAAAACTTTAAGTTGGGCAATTCGATAGCATAATGGATGGAGTGGTAAATTTAGTCAAGAAGACTTGGGTCCAAACCTGCCTCAGCTACTAGCTTTGTAACTCTTGGCAAGTCATTTAATCTCTATTAGCCTGTTTCCTAGTCTTTAAAATGCAGAAAATAATGGTCATGTAGCTCCCAAGGATGTTATAAGGATCAACTGAAATGTATATATAAAGTGTTTTGTAGATCTTAAGTGATAGTTACCATTATTATTGAAGAGTTATCAATCTGCATTGGTGAAGGAAATTTTCACACTGGAAGTATCCCATGCTAATAAAATCACAGGTTCAGACTCACTCTTTCTATCCCCAGTGCAACTTTACAGTGTGATATCAACTATCCTCATGGAAAAATTAAATTTAACCAATACAGTACAATTAAGATTCTACCATTCTAGCTTGAAAAGTAATATTTGAAGGATAAAATAAAAGTTCTGTAATGATAGCACAGTTTTACATTCAAAGGGCAGGGATTCCCAGCATGCATACCAGGTGTCAAAGTGCAAAACTGATTATACCCTTGGAAATAGTAGAGGAGGGCTGGGTAAGAAAGCACTATGGTAATACTTTTCAGCAGTGACAGATAAACACAGGTTAAGTTAATAGCTTTCAGAGTTTCTTTGATCAAGAAGATTTTAGAGAAAGTACCCATTAGCATTTTATTTGTAGTGACAGGGTACAAAGAAATTGAGGGGAGGTTCTTTAGAAATGACTATTTCAATTCAGTCAAAGCTCAAGATTCCTTCTGATAGCCAGTGACTTCTGCATATCTAGCATTTTCATATGTGGTAATTGAACTGCTACTGTCTTAACCCAATCACTGTAGCCCCCTTCTGATTCTGCAAGACCCTTTTGCCAAGGCTGGGCCTTCTTTTGGATTTCTCTCATAATGTTAGATTAGAGAGTAATAAAGAAATCTATGTGAGAGTGATAGGGTAGTTGGGTGAAGTAATGAATATAGCACTAGGCTTGATTAAAAAGATTCATTTTCATGAGTTTAACTCCTGCCACAGATATTTACTAGATGTGTGACCCTGCACAAGTCGTTTAATCCTATGTGCCTCAGTTTCTTCATCTTTAAAATGAGCTGGAAAAGGAATACCAAACCACTGCAGTATCTTTGCCAAGAAAACCCCAAAACAGGTCATAAAGATTTGGATATGACTGAAAGGACTGAACAACAAACAACAGCAAGTGAGAGTGATACTCTAAATAAATGTTTTCAGGATGTCTGAAGAAGGAGAGATTAAGTGAACAATGGATATTTAATGTTCCTTCTTGAAATAGACTATGCTTTGTCTCCCCACCCCACCCCCATGTTCTCAATGAGAAAGCCCTAATGGAGATGCTTTGACAAATCAATTTTGCCCCATTCATTTCACACTTAACACCTTTTGATAAGGGACTTCAGTTTTATGGCAGTCAAGTGAACAATGTGTGCAAGTATGTATATATATATATATATATATATATATATATATCATTATACATTAATAATATATACAAAATATGTTATATTTTATTCTATTCAATGGTAAAGTTAGCCAGAAATAGAACATCATTATTCTATATAAAATCCTCTATTTTTTTGACCTAAGGAATTATTCAGGAAGTTGGTTTGGGATTTTTTTGTTTGTTTTAAGTAAGGAAAGGGGAGAGGAGAAAAATAAGGACCAAACTTCTTAACTTTTTATGTGCTTCTCCAGTAGGTAACATTAATAATAACAATAATTAACATGCATACAGTATCTACTCTGTACCAGGCAGTGTGCTCAGCACTTTACAACTATTTTCTCATTAGATCCTTACAACAATCCTGGGAATCAGGTGCTATTGTTATACCCATTTTACAGTTGAGGAGATTAAGTGACTTGGCCTAGATCACTCAGCTAATAAATCTGAGTCTTAATTTGAACTCAATCCTTGCTGTCCAGGCCTAGCCCTCTATCACTGTGCTGCTTAACTGCTTCAAATGGGTGCAAAAGAAGAAAAGTTATATGTTCAAATGAGAACTCTTTAAAATACTTTTGATTCATAATTTCCCCCTCTCTCCACCAGGTAAACTCATCATACACAAATCATAGCTGATGCTTTGCTGCACTCTAATACTTTTTTCTAAGAAGGTAGGGATATTGTACAGAAACATTTTCTGCCATCTACCTAGATTATTAGCAGAGTTGAAACTCTAAGGAACAATTAAAGAGTCCCACCTTGTAATAAGCCAAGGAGAAGCTAGAAGTAAAGGTGAATCTAGATATAACATCAAAATAGTTTATTTTAGAAATTGAATGAAGATGTCACCAAAATAATAAGTAGTAAATAATCAAGGCAGAGTAATGAAAGCAGGTGGTAATTCATAAATAATTTCTATGAAAAATGGAAATTCATCCTCATTTTTGACTACCTCATATTTCTTACAAAGTAAACTCTTTTAAAAAAGAAACAAACAGGGCAGAGCCAAGATGGCGGAGCGAAAAGGTGACTTTCTGCCTCTCCTCCAATCTTCTCTCAAATCAACAATAAAATAAGCCTCTGAACTGATCTTCCAGTCAATGAACTCAGAAATATTTGGACACTGCTCTCTGGATAACTTCATATCAGGTTAGTCAGACTCGGACAGAGAGATAAATAGACGACTGCTGTGTAGGCCAGAAGTGAGGGTGGGATTCAGCTCATCATGGCAGAAATTCCAAACTCCAAACTCCAAATTCCAAACACCTGGAGTTTATCTGAGGCACTCCGGACACTCTGCCCTGATTGGGGTCAAGTGTTCTGGCAGACTTGCCTTGTTTAAGGAGTAATTCGGATTTACTCCTAGCCCCCACCGGCCCAGCACCTTAAGTCAACTCGCCAAAGTGCCCCAGGGCAAAGCTTTTCAGCCGCTGTTTTTTTTCCCTACCTTAAAGAGATATCCACTCTGTCTAAAAAAAAAAAAATGAAGAAGCTAAAGAGAGCTCTCACCATAGACAGCTTTTATAAAGAGAAAGAAGTGATGACCCCAGATCCAGAGGTTCCTTTAGACAAAACTCAAGAGAAAATCAGCAAGGACCATCACTGGTCCCCTTTTCAAAAGGCCTTTCTGGAAGATTGCATAAAGAACCTCAAAAGAGAGCTGGAGGATAAATGGGAAAATAAACTGAAATCAGTGCAAGAAGGATACAATATCTTGCAAGAAGGATATGATGCCCTGCAAAAGAGATATGAAAAAGACACCAATGTATTGAAAAATAAAATTAGTGAAGTGGAAAAAGAGTGCAATGAACAAAAAAATTCAATTGGCCAGTTACAAAAGGAGCTTAAAAAGGTAACTGAAGAAAACAACACTTTAAAAATAAGAATTGAACAAATGCAAGTGAATGACTCACTAAGACTTGAAGAATCAGTCAAACAAAAACAAAAAATGAAAAATTAGAAGAAAATATGAAATATCTCCTAGGAAAAACAACTGACTTGGAAAATAGATCTAGGAGAGACAATCTAAGGATTATTGGACTTCCTGAAAGCCATGATGAAAAAAAGAATCTAAACACTGTCTTCCAGGAAATCCTGAAAGAAAACTGCCCTGAGATTGTAGAATCAAAGGGCAAAATCACCATTGAAAGAATTCACCTATCACCTCCTGAAAGAGACCCCAAAATTAAGACCCCAAGGAATATCGTGGCTAAATTCCAGGACTATAGCACCAAGGAACAGATTCTGCTAGCAGCTAGAAAGAAACAATTCAAATACCGAGGATCAATAATTAAAATCACACAGGATCTGTCAGCCTCCACATTGAAGGATTGAAGGGCCTGGAACCAGATATTCCGAAAGACAAAGGAACTTGGATTACAGCCAAGTATAACCTATCCAGCCAGAATGAGCATTATCCTCCAGGGAAGAAGATGGTCATTCAATGATATAGGTGAATTTGACCTATTTCTAATGAAAAGACCGGATCTGAACAAAAAATTCAATACCCAAACACAGAACCCAAGAGATGCATAAAAAGGTAAAAAGGAAAGGACTCTTGAGAACTTTATTTTTACTAGGGAATACTTAAAGTTTGGGAGTATAATTAACTAGATATTACTTTGATAATATGAAAAAGAGAACTAGAGGGGAAAAGGTTGTCATACTGGGGAAAAGAGGGAAAAAGTGGTAAAATAAGATCTAAAAAAAAAGGAGGTAAAAACAAGGTAAAATCACTTGAAGAGGCAAAGAAAACCTAATATAATTGAGAGAAAGAGGGGAGGGAGATGAGCATTGTATAAATCTTACTCTCATCAGGTTGGGCTCTAAAAGTGTATATCAGACACTTGATTTCACACAGAAACTTGTCTGTTGCTAGAGGGAAGTGGGAGGGAAAGGAGGAAAAGTAAGGGACAAACTAATAGAAGGGAAAATAGAAGAATCAGGGGAAAGGAGTAAAAACAGGGGGAGGGGATCTAAAGGGTGGAGTATTGTTTGGGGGAGGGGGTCATCAAAAGCAAAGTACTGAGGAGGGGGGAAGGGAGAAAGGGGAAAGGAAAGGGGAAAGCATAACTTGGGTAAATAAGATGGCAGGAAATAAAGAAATAGTTATTCTAACTGTGAATGTGAATGGGATGAACTCTCCCATAAAGCGGAAGCGGATATCAGACTGGATTAAAAACCAGAATCCCACAATATGTTGTCTACAAGAAACACATCTAAAACATAGTGACACATACAGGATGAAGGTAAAAGGCTGGAGCAGGACCTATTATGCTTCAGGTGAACAAAAAAAAAAAAAAGCACAGGTAGCAATCCTTATCTCAGATCAAGTAAAAGCCAAGATAGATCTAATCAAAAGAGATAAGGAAGGAAACTATATTTTATTAAAGGGTACCATAGATAATGTAGCAATATCTATACTAAATATATATGCACCAAGTGCAATAGCACACAAATTCCTAGGGCAGAAATTAAGAGAGATGCAAGAAGAACTAGACAGCCAAACGATACTAGTGGGGGATCTCAACCTTGCTCTCTCAGAATTAGATAAATCAAACTACAAAATAAACAAGAAAGAAACTAGGGAGATAAACCAATTTTTAGAAAAGTTAGGTATGATAGATCTATGGAGAAAGTTGAATGGAGACAGTAGGGAGTTTACTTTTTTCTCAGCAGTCCATGGAACCTATACAAAAATTGACCATGTGTTAGGGCATAAAAACCTCAAAAATAAATGCAGAAAGGCAGAAATAGTAAATGCATCCTTTTCAGATCATGATGCAATAAAAATCACATGCAATATAAGGCCAGGAGAAAATAAACCAAAAGTTAATTGGAAATTAAATAATCTAATCCTGAAGAATGAATGGGTGAAAGAGCAAATCATAGACACAATCAATAATTTCATCCCGGAGAATGACAATAAGGAGACAACATACCAAAATTCGTGGGATACGGCTAAAGCGGTTATAAGGGGCAATTTTATATCTCTAGATGCTTACTTGCATAAAATAGAGAAAGAAAAGATCAACTAATTGGGCTTATTATTAAAAAAAAACTAGAAAAAGAACAAATTAAAAACCCTCAATTAAATACCAAATTGGAAATTCTAAAAGTAAAAGGAGAAATTAATAAAATTGAAAATAAGAAAACTATTGAATTAATAAAACAAAGAGTTGGTTCTATGAAAAAACTAACAAAACAGATAAGCCTTTAGTTAATTTGATAAGAAAAAGGAAAGAGGAAAATCAAATTGTTAGTCTCAAGAATGATAAGGGAGAACTTTCCTCCAATGAAGAGGAAATTAAAGCAATAATTAGGAGTTACTTTGCCCAACTTTATGCCAGTAAGTTTGATAATCTAAATGAAATGGAGGAATATCTACAAAAATATAGATTGCCCAGGTTAACAGAAGAGGAAATACATTATTTAAATAGCCCTATTTTGGAAAAAGAAATAGAACAAGCTATTAACCAACTCCCTAAGAAAAAATCTCCAGGGCCAAATGGATTTACATGTGAATTCTACCAAACATTCAAAAAACAATTAATTCCAATACTACACAAACTATTTGAGAAAATAGGGGCAGAAGGTATACTGCCAGAATCCTTCTATGATACAGATATGGTGCTGATACCTAAACCAGGTAGGGTGAAAACAGAGAAAGAAAACTATAGACCAATTTCCCTAATGAATATTGATGCAAAAATTTTAAATAAGATATTAGCAATGAGATTACAGAAAGTCATCCCCAGGATAGTACACTATGACCAAGTAGGATTTATACCAGGGATGCAGGGCTGGTTCAATATTAGGAAAACTATCAACATAATTAATTATATTAATAACCAAACTAACAAAAACCATATGATTATCTCAATAGATGCAGAAAAAGCCTTTGACAAAATCCAACACCCTTTCCTATTAAAAACACTAGAGAGTATAGGAATAAATGGGATTTTCCTTAAAATGATCAGGAGCATCTATTTAAAACCATCAGCAAGCATCATATGTAATGGAGACAAACTAAAACCATTCCCAATAAGATCAGGAGTGAAACAAGGCTGCCCACTGTCACCATTGCTATTTAATATTGTATTAGAAATGTTAGCTTTAGCAATAAGAGAAGAAAAAGAGATAAAAGGAATCAGAGTAGGTAATGAAGAAACTAAATTATCACTCTTTGCAGATGACATGATGGTATAGAGAACCCTAGAGACGCAACTAAAAAACTACTAGAAACAATTCACAACTTTAGCAAAGTGGCAGGATTCAAAATTAATGCACATAAATCATCAGCATTTTTATATATTACCAACAAAGTTCAGCAGCAAGAGATACGAAAAGAAACTCCATTCCAAATAGCAGATGATAGGATAAAATATTTGGGAATCTATCTGCCAAGGAAAAGTCAGAAACTATACGAACTAAATTACAAAACACTTTCCACACAAATAAAATCAGACCTAATCAATTGGAAAAATATTAAGTGCTCATGGGTAGACAGAGCGAACATAATAAAAATGGACAATACTACCCAAACTAATCTACTTATTTAGTGCCATACCAATCAAAATCCCAAGAAATTATTTTACAGATCTAGAAAAAATAGTAGCAAAGTTCATTTGGAAGAACAAAAGGTCAAGGATTTCAAGGGGATTAATGGAAAAAAAGGCAGATGAAGGTGGCCTTGCTGTACCAGATATAAAACTATATTATAAAGCAGCGGTCATCAAAACCGTTTGGTACTGGCTAAGAAATAGAGCAGTCGATCAGTGACACAGGATAGGATATCAGGACAATCTAGGCAATAACCTTAACAATCTAGTATTCGATAAACCCAAAGACCCCAGCTTTTGGGATAAATACTCACTATTCGGCAAAAACTGCTGGGAAAATTGGAAACTAGTGTGGAAGAAATTAGGGCTTGATCCATACCTAACACCACATACCAAGATAAGATCTAAATGCATTCATGATCTAGATATAAAGAGGAAATTTCTAAGCAAGTTAGAAGAACGTAATATAGTTTATCTCTCAGACCTGTGGAGATGGAACAAATTTATGTCCAAAGAAGACCTGGAACTCCTAATTGAACACCAGATGGATAATTTTGATTATATTAAGTTAAAAAGTTTCTGTACAAACAAAACAAATGCAGACAAGATTAGGAGGGAAGCATCAAATTGGGAAATCATCTTTACATTTAATGGTTCTGATAAAGGCCTCATTTCTAAAATATATAGAGAAATTGTCTCATATATATAAGAATTCAAGCCACTCTTCAATAGATAAGTGGTCAAGGGATATGAACAGATAATTTTCAGATGATGAAATTAAAACCATCTCTAGTCATATGAAAAGTTGCTCCAAATCACTATTGATCAGAGAAATGCAAATTAAGAAAACTCTGAGGTACCACTATACACCTGTCAGATTGGCTAAAATGACAGGAAAAGATAACGATGAATGTTGGAGGGGATGTGGGAAAACTGGGACACTAATACATTGTTGGTGGAACTGTGAATGGATCCAACCATTCTGGAGAGCAATTTGGAGCTATGCTCAAAAAGTTGTCAAACTGTGCATACCCTTTGACCCAGCAGTGTTTCTACTGGGCCTATACCCCAAAGAGATCTTAGAGGAGGGAAAGGGACCCACCTGTGCAAGAATGTTTGTGGCAGCCCTTTTTGTAGTGGCTAGAAACTGGAAACTGAAGGGATGCCCATCAATTGGAGAGTGGCTGAATAAATTATGGTATATGAATGTTATGGAATATTATTGCTCTGTAAGAAACGACCAGCAGGACAATTTCAGAGAGGCCTGGAGGGACTTGCATGAACTGATGCTGAGTGAAACGAGCAGAAACAGGAGATCATCATACACAGCAACAACAGTATAACATGATGATCAATTCTAATGGACATGGCTCTCTGCAACAAAGAATTGTCTCAAACCAGTTCCAATTTTTCACTGAAGATAACCATATACACCCAGAGAGAGGGAAATGAAATGTGGACCACAATGTAACATTTTCATGATCTCTATTGACATTTGCTTGCATTGTGTTGCCTTTCTCTGACTCTTTTTTTTTTCTTGTAGATAGGATTTTTCTTGCATAACCTCTCAAGCATTTCAACATTATTAACATGTAGTGGACTTCCTGCCATCTAGGGATGGGGAGGGGACTGGGGGTAAAATTTTTAATGGAAAGCTTTGTAAAGATCAATGTTGGGGAACTAACCATACATATGTTATACAAATAAAAAGCTTTAATTAAAAAAACAAACAAACATAGTAGAAAGGCCAAATCAAGACAATTATGAGAACCCTCAGGAAAAGGATGAGAAATTCCTTAAATAAGGAGCTGGATCCAGGAGAAAACCAGGCTATAATTATGGCACAACTTCTTATCTTTTACCACATTCACAATGTATGTTACCCTGACCCAAACACATAAGGATGTAATCAGCATTTTCAAATGACTCCCTTTCTCCATGCTCACTACTGTCTATTGTCTCTAGAAAAAAAAATACAAACTTCTCAGTCTGGTTTCTTTGAAAATGGTTTCTTTGACCTTCACAATTTGTCTCTACTCTGCCTTTCCAGCTTTATTTCTTATTATTCTCCTTTAGGCACTACAAGTTTTATCTAATCTAAAATACAATATCTTCCCCAAACCAACATTCTATATCCAGCCTCTCATACATCATGATAAACCATTTCCCTAGACTGGAATATCCTCCTTACCTCTACCCTCCCTCTGCTTTTTCAAAATTGTTTTTGTGGTAGTGGTGATTGTTGGTTGTTTTTACTTCTGAGTCCTGTCTGACTCTTCATGACCCCATATGAGGTTTTCTTGGGAGAGAAACTAGAGTGATTTGCCATTTCCTTTTCCATCTCATTTTGTAAATGAGGAAACTAAGGCAAGCAGGGTTAAGTGACTTGCCCAGGCTCACACAGCTAATCAATATCTAAGGCCAAATTTGAACTCAGGAAGATGAGTCTTGCTGACTTTAGGCTCAGCACTCCATGGCGCCCCTTAGCTGCCTTTATTTCCCTTCAATGATCAGCGCTAGTGTTGCTGCTAATCTTCCCTGTTGTAGGTATTCTTTTCCTCCTCAAATTATTTTATATTTATTTTTATATATGTAAATTGTATCCCCTAATGAAATATAAGCAATTGGAAAAAAACAATTGTTGGACTTTCTCAATCTTCATTTTTCATTTCCTCTCTACAGTCTTGGACACTGTTGATTACCTTTTCTTCCTCAATACTTTTTCATCTTTGGGTTTTCATTACTTTGCTATTTTCTGATTCTCCAACACCTGTCAATTCCTTCTTTCAATTTCTTTGTTGGCTCTTTACTAATGGCAGGCCCACTAATCATGGATATCCTCCACAATTCTATACTATACTTTTTTCTCTTTTCTCTCTGTCTTTTCACTTGGCAATCTTATCAGCTCCCATACATTTAATTATTATCTATTTGTGAATGTATATGATTCACAGATCTATGGGCTTAATCTTAGTCTCTTCTCTCACCTCTTTTCTTGCCTTTTGAACATCTCAAACTAGATGGTCCCATAAACATCTCAAATATTTTCCCTCCCTTCCAAATTCACTCCTTATGTTTTTGAAGATGTCATCCTACTTCCAATCATTCAGGTTCACAAATTCTATCATCTTTGAGTTTGGGTTGGTTTGGTTTTTTTTTCACTCTACATATTAAATCACTTGATAAATCTTATCATTTTTTCTCTACAACATTGGTCTCCTTGCTTCAATTTCTCCCCACTATTATTCACCTGTCACTCAACTGTCAAAATAATTTTCCTCAACTGTAGATCTCACTATGTCCTTCTCCTACTCAATACATTTTAGTACCTATCATTTCTGGGATAAAATACAAATGGGTGGGGCATTTAAAGTTTTATCTTCCTATAATTCCAGTATTTTAATCAATCATTCTCCTCCACTCTCTCTGTGGTCCAGCCACACAGACCTACTTCTTATGCCTTGCATGTGATCTTCTATTTCCTATCCCCATGCAGTGCTTACACCTGGAACATTCTCCTTTTGCTCCTCCTCTCAGCTCAAGTGCCCACCTCCTGGTCTTTCCTTTTCTTCTCCCCATGCCTTTCCTTCTAAGGTGACCTGACATCTATACCATATTTACCTTGTATATATCAATTTGTGTGTCTGTCGTCTCCTCTGTTATGAGCTCTTTCAGAGGTAGATTGGGTTTTTTTTTTAAACTTTTTCCTTGTATCTTCAGCATTTGTGTCTAATATATAGAATGCCCTTAATAAATGCTTGCTGATTGTACTGATTTTTGTATTTGAATTCCTTGCATCTAATATAATATTTTATCATATAGGGCATTATGTTAAATACATGTTTATTGAATTGAATTAGTGGAATTGAATCATTTCTTTGACACTGCTTCTTATGAATTTTATATTTGGATTATGACTAAATCACTACCTTTCCTGTAAGTGAATTTACAAATGGGGGAGGGGTTAATGAAAACATAGTGGGGAGGGAGAAAGGTTATCCAAACAATTATTCACTTTTGGTGGGCTTTTTTCCTTTTCTTAAATTCTAGGAATTTAAGAAATTCTTAGATAGAATAATTGTTGGACCTGGGGTAAGAAAGGATCTATGTTAAAAATCCTGCCTCTGAAAATTATCAGCTGAAGGACCCCTGTCAAATCACTTAATGTCTGAGCCTCAGAGAGCAAAATTGTCATAGACAAATTCAACCCTATCTAGTATACTGCTTTTAACAATAAATCATGTCTTACATTTGTTTTTATCTAATTTAAAATATATATTTTACTGATATCTCTTGATTTCCTGGAGTCATATTTGAATATGTCTTTCTACCTTGCTTTATCAGCAAATTAGAGTTTGCAACAAAGATTTTATTTTTTGCGTGATAGTTTTTTTTCATTTTTCCAAATATATGCATAAATAATTTTCAATATTCACCTTTGCAAAACCTTGTGCTTTAAATTTTTCTCTCTTTCCTTCATCTCCTGACAGTAAGCAGTCCACTATAGGTTAAACATATGCAATTCTTCAAAATATATTTCTATATCTGTCATGCTGAACAAGAAAAAATGAGATCAAAAAAGGGAAAACACAAGGAAAAAAACCTAACAAACAAACAATAACAATATCCAAAAAATGGTGAAAATGCTGTGCTTTGATCCACATTTAGTCTCCATAATTTTTTCTCTGGTTACAAATGGCTCTTTCCGTCACAAGGCTAGTGGAATTGTCTTGAATCACCTCATTGTATAATGAAGATTTTAAAAGAAAAAAAGGATTCGGTAAAAACCAAACATGACAGCTGTGTCTGACAATATATGAAACATTCTATACCTATAGTCTCTACCTCTGTAATAATAAGTAAGCATTTTCTAAATTCAACTTAGGATCTAAGTCTAGTCATTACAATCATAAAACATTGTTTCCATTGTTTCTAATTTGCATCCTCAGAACAACTGAATATATCACTTCTGGTTCTGCTTACTTCAGTGGCTTTACATCAATTCGAATGTCTTCCTATGCATAACTTGCCTTTTTAATAAATAAACATACAACAAGTTATATGGCCTTCCTAACAGTCCTGGTGAAATAGGTAATATTATCTCCATTTTAAGGCTGAGGAAACTGGGGCTTAGAAAATCACAATGACTGAGGACCCATAGTAAGAGAGAGACAGAGACAGAGACATTGACAGAGACAGAGACAAAGACAGAAACAGAAACATGGAGAGAAAGTGAGAGAAAGAAAGAGTGGGGGGAAACAGGTAAAGCATTTACTAAAGTAGTAAAGTGAATAGAGTACATCTGTGTGCTGGACTTGGCATCTGTGTGAACATAGGCAAGTAATTTAATCATTCTTTGCCTTAGTTTACTCATCTGTAAAATTGAAAAAGTAATATTTACCTCCTAGAGTTATCATGAGGATCAAGTGAATTAATGTATGTAAATGTTTTCCAAACCTTAAGGCACTAAATGCCAGTTAATATTATTCATTTTAGTACTTACTATGCACCAGTCACTGTACTAAGAACTAAGGAAATAAATATAAGAAAGCAAAAAAAAGTCCCTTCCATCAATGAGCTTACATTCTTAGGTGAAAGGTAAAGGGGAAGAAGATAACACCTAAAAAGAAGCTTGGAGATGGAGAAGGATCCACAGCCTGGTGTGGATATGGCAGGTTAGTAGAATAAATGATGTGGAAGATTATCTGAGTCAAGTGACCCACAGGGAAGAGTCTCTGGACTGGGATCAGTAGTAGAGTTTGGAAGATGGAGATCAGTGTGATGATGGATATAAGACTAATAGTGAAGACTAATAAGTAGACAGAACTGGGATTCTAAGCCAAATGATACCAGTCTCCTTCATTTTCTTGACTGGTTGACTAACTTGCTTAGCATCATAGAATGAAAGATGGAGAATTTAAATTAAGAAGCTTTTCATACCCATACCAGAATTAGATGTTTTAAAGCATGTTTGCCCATCCATATAAAATCCCCTAGCACATTCAAAAATCCCATCCACCAAACTCTTAAGAAATGATCATCTCAGGAAATAGCTGTGATTTAAAATCTCCCTTCTGGAGTTGAGACTCAAATTAGACAAAGTTTATCATTAGTACTTTTTTATTCCATATTTAGCCTCATGGCCCCAGGCAACTGGATCCCCAGTAACACCTGCAATGAAACTCCATTGAATATCCAGATCTTTCACTCTCCTGATCACCAAACCAAATTTATAGCAAACTATTCTCTGATATAGTATTACCTAAGGCATGCCTGACTACTTCTGGGTAACCTAATGCCTTAACCCAGTTCAGACTAGCATGCCTCTGAAAGAAGGCCCTCAAAGAATGGTGCTAATGGGAGGTATTTCAGGCACTCAGAAGGATGGCAGAATGGATAATTTTAATCAGGAAAGTATTTTAGCATTTCTCTAATTGAACCATATAGGCTAAGACCACTTCTCTCCTATGTGTTTGCTATGTGTTAGCTTAGACACTAAGATCTCTTATTACTTCTCCCATAAGTGATATATGATATAGCAAAATGTGGTTTGATATGACATGATCTGATATGGTATTCCACTTGGTACATTATGGCATGACATGGTATGCTATGGTATAACATGGTATGACATGGTAAAGAATACCCAAAGACCTCTCCATGAGCCTCTTTCCCTTTTACATTTTCTTAGTGATATCATTAGCTTCCATGAATTTATTTACCTCTATGCAGATGACTGTCAAATAGAGATAGGGATGATAGAGATGATAAAAATGATTACATAGATAATATAGATATTATTCTACTATATATAATATAGTAATGTATATTATATATAATATAGATATGATTCTACTATAAGTAATATTGATGAGAGGAAAGATTGTGACAGATACAGCACTGATCTCTGTCACTCCTGAGCTCCAGTCCAAAACTGTCTATTGGATATTTTAAACTGAATGTCTAATAGCATCTCAAACTCAACGTAAATATGTTTTCATCCCAGAACCTTTCCTCTCTGTCAAACTTGCCTACATCTTGTGGAGGGCATCCCCATCCATCTAGTCACCAAGTTTCTCAAAGTGAATATGCAATCAATGTTTAAGACCAGTGCCTTAGGAATATGATTTTCTAGAATAACTCAGCAAACCATCTTTGCTGCTTAGGGGCTGAATTTGACAATCCCTTCCCTTTCTGAAGCATCCAAAGCTGTTTCTTGCTGCTATTTCCCAGAGTGTAGAGCTAACAATTCGGTTACAATGCTGCTTCTGAGCCCTCCTTGAGCTTGATAACAAGGACAATTCATTATTTTCTTCATTTGTTCTGCATCAATGTCCTACTGTTCATTAACACCCCAGTTCACTTGATAGTCTGTGCATAAGCAGAAGTGTATAAAAATCAATAGCTCAAACCTTTATTCCTTGCTGAAATTTGTCATCAGACAAAATTTTTGACATCCAGAATACTGCCTAGATGAAAGTGGAAATGGAGAAGGAAATATGTTACTAGCTTGAACATAGCCTAGACATTCACAAACTGCAGTCTAAATACCCATTTCCTTTCTGCTCTGTCAACCTGAACTTATTTTAATGGCACCTAATGAAATACCAGTAAGAAGAAAAAATTGATAAGGCATAGCTGTTGGTGAAGGGTCTGGCCTTTGATGAAGAATAAAAATATCAAGGCTATTTAATGAGAAAGAAGAGAAGGATAGATTCTTCTTCCTTTTTTACTCTTTGCTTCCTGCAGAATTTCACAATTCAACTGTCCTGAACAGGCGCTGTTTATAACTGGAACCCAAATTTCCAAGAATTCAGTTTGCATTCTTCAAACAAAGAGAATCCTTATTGTATCCACAGGGAAAACTTGCAGAGGTATTAGTATGACCAACAATAAATGATGGATGAGTACACTCAGAACTGCAAGTATTCCCTTCTTCCCCCTTCCCTCTGTCTCTGTGTGTGTGTGTGTGTGTGACTCTCTCTCTCTGTCTGTGTGTGTGTGTGTCTATCTCTCTCTCTGTGTGTCTGTCTGTCTGTCTCTCTTTGTCTCTCTCTCTGTTTCTGTCTCTGTCTCTGTCTCTACCCCCCACACACAGTATAAAGCATGTGGGTACAATGATTTATAACAATAATACTAGGGAAAATTAGGAATTGGATATACTTTTTAGGGCCCTGGTACTCCCTGAATCAGTGACTTCCTGACACTGCCTCCCGCACACACCCCCACACATAGACAAGCATCATTGCTTTCCCCTGAGAGGTGTGGTCCTCTTCCTAATCCTGGCTTCTCCCAAGCAAATTAATGTCCCATGCTCTGAGGACTTAACCATTTCATTTCTGGGTCTCTTGCCCTGTTGCCTCTGTAGTCTGATTGGTTACCATTTCATGTAGCTCACTATGTCAAATTGACCTCAACCATGACTCATTTTACTCATTAGCCATATCACCAGCCTTCTTATATTCTAAGCATATGTCCTTGGTCTGCCCTGTTTCTGGCCTTCTAATTATGAAACCATGATTAAAGTAACACTGCCATGACTACTAGAAAAATATATAATTTTATTTCCCTACAACTAACAACTAGAAAAAATTCCAGACTAAAATATCACTCCCTAACCACCTATATGCTTTATTTCCTATTAGAATGTAAGCTTTTTGAGAACAGGTTCTCTTCAATTTTTTTTTGTTTCCTCAGTTTTTCACACAATGTTTCACACATAGGAAATACTTAATAAATCTATTATTATTCATTCATTTATGCCTTCATTCCTTCTCCAAATATCCTTCAAATTCCATTCCTTCATGTTCTATAATCTAAAACTAACTAAAGAGGAAAGACAGTTTGTTAGTCTATAAAACTGTAAACTCTTTGAAAGCAAAGGATTTCTTTTTGTATTCTTTTAAATAATTTTTGTTGGATTGAACTGAACTAAAGAAATCTTATAGGCCAATTCCAATGTGATGGAGAAAGCTATCAGAAAGAAGACTGTAGGGACTGCATATGAATCACAACATAGTATTTTCACTTTTTTGTTGTTCTTTGCTTGCTTTTTTCTTTCTTTTTTTTCTTTTTGATCTGATTTTTCTTGTGCAGCATGATAAATGTGGAAATATGTGTAGAAGAATTGCACATTCAACCTATATTGGATTACTTGCCATCTGGAGGAGGGGATGAAGGAAAGGAGGGAGAAAAAATTAAAACACTAGGTTTTACAAGAATGATTGTTAAAAACTATTTTTGTATATATTTTGAAAATAAAAAGGTATTTTTAAAAAAGAGAGAGATCTGACAAACCAATTCCTACTAAGTTATTAGTTATGTTCTGACTTTCTTTTATCATGGTTCTCTCTCTAGCTGTCCAAATTATCTCTTCTTGGTCTACTTTTACAGACCATGTCCTCCCAAACCTTTATCCAGGTTCTTCTCTGCACAATGGCCTCATCAACTCTAATACTTTCAATTTGCATCTATTCAAATGATATATATATGTGTGTGTATATGTGTATATATACATAAATATGTAAATATTTGTATGAATGTATAGACACACACACATGCATTATCCCTTTTCTGAGCTTCAGCTTCATCTTTCCAAATGCTTTTCTGAGATTTCCACTTGGATATCCCATATATATCTCAAACTCAGCATAGTCTGTTGAAAGAAAAATTCTTCATTTGGGTTTTCACTCTGATTAATAAGGCAAAACTCGGGACAAAGAGAATTAAAAGGATTTTATTTTAAGCATGACAATGTAGCAACACATTGGTGGGCTAATCACTGAAGATCAGCAATAGTTTCAAGGTTGGGGACAGCTTTTGTAAGAGATAAATGTAAGAGATAATTTTTGAGACAATCTAGACAGGTCCACCTCAGCAAAAAAAGGTTGGACCCTTGAATTTCAATTTCTCCCCAAAGTAGCAAGAATATGACAATTTACAGGTAGGGGTATATGACAAAGAGCGGTTAACACAAAAAAAGCTTCAGATTTATTATCTCCTTCCCCACCAGAGTCTCCCCCAATGCTGATTGATAAGCAGAACTAGAAATAATGAGTAACTGAGTCATTTCTATGTCCAAAACAACTTACTACATTTTGCCCTAAATCAAACCTTACTCTTAATGTCCCCTTTTCTATAGATGGCACTAGCATTCTTCCAGTTTCCCAGGTTCTCAAGCTAGAGTCATTTTAGGCTCACTCACCCTCCATATCCAATCAGTTGCCAAATCTTGTCAATTCCATTTCCTCAACATGTCTCAAATCTTTTTCCTTTTCTTTACCCAAACCACATCCAAAAGATCCCAGATCTATTTCATCTTTTTAGACTATGACAACATCCTCCTAATTGATTTCACTACATTCATCCTTTTCTCTACAAACCATCCGTTACATAGCTACCCAATTGATATACTTAAAGCACAGATCTATCCATGTCACTCTCCTAGGAAGCTTCAGTAATTTTTCATTGTCTTAGGACAAAAAGCAAACTCTTCTATTTAACACTTAATGCTCTCCACAAGTTTGCTCTGTCTTTCTGTCTTTCTTATCTATTTAACCCATCTTTCCAGATTGACTGTAAATGGTCTTCCCCCATATCCTTTATGCTTCAGTGAAACTGGCCCACCCATTGTTTCTCCTGCACCGTGTTCTATCTCCTATCTCCATGCCTTTGAAGATTGCCCCACAAAACTGGAATGCCTACCCATGTCACCTCCATATCTTGGAGCTGCTTGGTCCCTTCAAGGCTTTGCTATAGGATCACCTTCTTTAAAAGACCTTTCATGGCTCCCTCTAATATTAGTGCTCTCTAATGACTGTGTATTTTTGTATGTTTCTTGATTGTTCTTAATCTATGAACTTATTCCTATTAAATTGAATGTAAGTTCTTTGAAAGCAAGATCTGTCTTATTTTTGTATTCATATCCTCAGCACTTAGTACACTGCCTGACACATAGTAGGTGCTCAATAAATGCTTGTTGACTAACTGACTGAATGATTGATTAATAATATACGTGTTCCAACCCTGGAAGAGATAACATATTTAAAGGGAATATTTGATCAAAAAAAATCTTAAAACCAAACAAATAAAAATTTAAAGGTACTATTTTAGGCAGTTGCAGGGAGGTATTTGAGATAGATTGGCTTTCCTTTTACACAACCTTTCTTCAACCCCCAGTACAGCATTCAGGTGACAAATCCCCAGTTCCCTCTATTTCTGGTCCTTTTCCTATAAGATTATCTTCTATTTGCACCATATATTTTTGATCAATTGTGATGAGGTGCTGAATGTTGGGTGTGGTTGTCAGAAACTGGAGCATTAATAAAATTGCTCTCTGAGGCAGGAAGGAGAAAGCTCTGATAGAGATCAGTTTAACTCGGGGCAGCTAGGTGGCACAGTGGATAGAGCACCAGCCCTGAAGTCAGGAGGACCTGAGTTCAAATCTGGCCTCAGACACTTAACAGGTCCTAGCTGTGTGACCTTGGGCAAGTCACTTAACCCCAATTGCCTCAGCCAAAAAAAAAAGAGATCAGTTTAACTCCATGGTCCTACCCTCTTTTAGGATCATGGGCAGCTTCACCTGGCTAAGAAATCCAAGTCATGTCCCTGAGGCTACATCTTCTCTAAGATAGTCCCTTCCTTAGCTGCTATACTCCTTTCGGTGTCACTCTGCCTCATGGTGTCTTTTCCCTAACCTGTCCTTCATGCCACATGGTATCTCTACTAACCCCACTATACCTTATGGAGTCTCTCTTCTCAACCCTACTACTCCTTATAACTAACTACCTCTTTTAGAGTGCTAAATCCCTTTTAGGATTCAGCCTAACAGCTGAGAGTATGCTCCAACCTGTTCCCTTTCTCTTGGGTAATTATGAGTTCCACTAAGAAACTTGTCTTTTCCATCATTAATTATTAAAACATCTTTTTTGCTAACTGTATGTTCTCCCATTCTATTTCATATTTACCACTCCTGGTGTTTATTATATCCCTTCATTTTGTCTGTATTTTCTTCTAAATAAATCTCCCTTTTGCCAAAGAGAATGGCTATTGGGAATTCTTTCCATAAATGAACCCCAACATTTGGTGCCTAATCATCAAGTGTCTACATCAGTCACATCAAGACTAGACTATTAGCCTTTCTCAATGTTCTGCTTTCTCTAGTTTCCCCACATTCACAGGCCATCTCCACACCAAGAATATGTTCCCTTTACAATTCCATGCAACTAAGGTACCACCTCTTCCATAAAATCTTCTCTAATTCTTTTCAAATGAAAGTTGCCCATCCCTCCCTTCTCTAAATTACCCAGAGCACTTTGCCTTAATTTCTCCTTTGACAAATCATACCCCACCTTATAGTACATTTGACTGTGTCCCTCTTATTCTCATCCTCATTTCCAGATGACTGCAAAAGGATCCCATTATCATTTGCCCTACTAAAAGATTTCATTTAAATTCCTCCCAAATGGAGCTGATTCTTCTCTTTGTATACCTTATATGCCAAATTTTAAAATACCGCAATTTGCTAATATTGTGGTCACTGAAATTCAGCCAAACAATTCTAGCAATCTACTCTCTTCACAATTCATTGTATTAAATCATGTAAAGTAGGGAAGAAATTTGTTGGGTTTATCTCATTATTATCATCATAACAGCAAATCAATGCTGTGTATTCAATTGTAATCATAGTTTAATTTTGAATCTTTGATATTAAGACCTATATCTTATCTGTAACTGGACTATCCAAAAAAGTAAACCAACTTGTTCAACAAGGAAATTGAAACACTCCACAGCCTCTTAAATTGCTGAAGCCCAGAGGTTGACCTTGGCACTCTTCCTTTATCACTTTCTCCAAGCTTCAGTGCTTCCAAACCTCATTTTGTTGTCTATTTACTAAGGCCAGTCCCCTAAGCCTGAATTAGGTGAAGCTGGCAGAAAAGCATATGGACTGCAACCATATATGTCTTAAGGGAGCTGATAACTGACCTTTTTAATCTATGGGACCATGCCAGCCCTCATCAGGACCTTTCCAATGCTTCTGTTTTGAATATGCAGTGTTGCATTTATACTTGACAATTCAATGTAACAGGAAGAAAGATACTGGTCTTGCTGATTGGATTTCTGTTTTTAGGACAAGGATAGAAATGAGGTCTGGCAGGTCTTTCTGGCTTACTAGTTAAATGAGTTGGTTTTCCATTAGCTGATCGAAAAAAAGGAGAGTGGGTCAAAATGACCCAGGGGCCTGCTTTGGAAACATATGATGTTGTGGGACATGATACAGGTGATTGTCACTACCTTTTTTTTCCTAAGAAAGACTAAAACTTTTGCCACTATCAAGGTGAAAATGTGTGTCTCCTAAGAAATTATTTCACTTCCTATTATCTGGTGACTAAAATTACACCTGAACTGTCAATTTTCCTCCCCCATTCCCCATCACTTTCAGGTTGTGAATGCAGGTATTCCATTTGACCTTCTGTCAAAGTATATTTCATTCGTTTTCAGAAGTAAAGAGATGAATAGTACCTTTCTTCTTCATTTACAATCCCTTTTTGTAAATGAACATCAGGGCAATCTTTTTTTTTCATTCACGAATAGATTAATAAAAACTATGAGGAGGCAAATGGGAAAAGTCTGCATTTGTTAGCCTCAGTGGCTGTTCCCCTCTTCCTGGATGATCATCAAGGTCATTTGTGGGTGTTTTTAGGAGGACATTGTATAAAAATCTGACATCTATGTTCTTTTGTTCCTTTCAGAAAACACCCTCAACCCATAATGAGGACTTAGTGATTTACAAAGCAGACAAAAAAAGTGTTTATTAAACATTAAATTGATGGCCTTTAGAAACTTTGACAAAGCCTCAGCATTTTTTTCTTCCCTTTCTCAAGTCAGCATGAGGAAATGTCGAAAACTGAGCTCAGAGAATAAATCTTTTGGAGCAAATTTAATTCAATTTAATGCAGTAAGCATTTAATAAGCTCCTACTCTGTGATCAGCATTATTTTAGGTGCTAAGGAATCAAAAACTGAAATCAAACAGCCCCTTATCCCTCAAGAAGACAACTCTCAATCTCAACTAGATTTGCAGATATTACTATGTCCTTCATTGTTTTCTAACCTAAAGTCAAAATAAGCACACCCAGTAACTCAAATATCTGAATTCTTTCTTTTTTTCCCTTAAGGACTTCAGTTTGATTTGTGCTTTTTACTTGTGTTGTTATTGTAATAGCTATTTAATGGCTCTCACTGGTGGTCAAGTTGGACTGAAGATGTTCAGGTGTGAAGGTGTTGATGGGCAGCAGTTTAGACCCTCAATAAACATGCTGGAATTTGTAGGTGTATTTGATGACAATTTTATATAGAAAAACCCAAAGGAGAATAAAAAGTGCCACTTATATAAAAAGATGTCACTGAAGATCACTGCTCTCTTGCCATCTTGTCATGAGTTAATATTATTTCACTATTTCCAGTGGCTATTTCTCCCTCCCATTCTCTGTAAAAATACCAAATGTAATTAAGTACATATGGAATGCTGTTACTATTTCCTCAAAGTGTTTATTTATGTGGGTTATTTTGGCTTTTTTAAAGCATATTTTGTGTTAAAGTTTAAAAATGAGTCTGAATTACAATGTTTCCCTGCTCCTAATAAATAAAACCTTCCATAATAATAGGTACTTTCCACCTCTCAAAAGTCTTGTTAATCTAAGCAATTAGGCCACTGGCCATGGATAGGGAAGCATTTAGAAAAGCAAATGGTAAGGTTAACTTTGCAAGGACTATATTAATTTAAGAGGGGGAAAGCTTTGATTAAATTAGTCCCCTGGCAAAATACTAAATGGTAATTATACATAAAAATGCAAAGCATGGTACATGAAAGGTTAGTAATAGTAGGGTAAAATAAGGAAAGGGGGGAAAGAACTCTAGATGTAAGGGATAAAGAATAAACATTTATTTGTCTTGTGCCTACAATATGCTAGGAAGTACATGTCTCCTATCTAATCTATCCAAGGTTAGCCTATCCTAGCTAACATATAAATGTTAGCTATTATTATTACTATAATAATAGTAATAATATTAATTATAATTATATATGATATATATTAGTTATTATATATGAGATATATGTTATAATAATGCCTAAGATTTATATAAAACTTATTATGTACAAGCACTGTGCTCTAAGCACAGAGTGTAAAGTGCAAATACTTAATAATAATCTCACTAATCCTCACAACCCTGTGAACTAGGTGCTATTATCACCATTTTAGAAAGAAACTGAGACCAAAAAAAATTAGTAATGTGCTCAGATCACATGGCTACTGAGTGTCTAAGGTTAGATTTAATCATAATTATTCCTAATTCCATGTTAAGTACTGTTTTCACTCACTGTACCACCTCATTGACTGCATAACTTGTGGGGTGGAAAACTTTAAGTTAAACAATGAGTGGGATTTTGTACTAGTGGTGATTTTTATGGTCTGGCTCTCATGCAGTGTGAAATTTCTTTCTCTAAAGGTGTTTTTTTTTAATGCTATAGATTTTCATTTTTAAGGAATGGTTCAAACATGATACTTATGGAAGAAAAGAAAATGGACCAGATAATTCTTCAGGATCTTCAGTCTCACGATAGATTCCCTTATTATGAGGGAAATGAGATTTCAAAGTTGTAAAGTAATTCAATTCTTGAGCTTCAAAGAAGCAGTGGTGGTCAGGCAATGTTTATTTTTAATAAAATTTAATTTGTGATATTAAAAATTAACTATGCAGATAAAATTTTGAGTCAATGTTATTAGTATGTATTCAATCTAATTAAATATTGAATGGTATTGTAACATCCCTAAATATTTTTAATTTTGCGAGGGGTGTTTTAAGGATTAAATCTTTAAAAAGAGACTGGTTTAGAGAATTTTCAGTGTAAGATTTTAAAACTTCCACCCAGTGATTCAGATTGTTCCCTCCCTCCCCCAAAAAAAAACCTAGCCACAAATTAAAGAGCTCCCTCAAAGGCTTCATTTATTTCAGGTGAGATGCTGGGATGTTTTCAGATAAAACTTAAAATGATATAAACCCATTGTTCTTTTTTTCCCTTTAAAAAAATTATTGTTAAGAGATGACTAATTGCCATATCTTTTAATGCCTTATGCTTGGAAGTAAAGAGAAACACTAGTCAGCCCTCCAGGGGAGCAGAGTTCAAGTAAGCATATAGTGAACCTCTTCATTATCAATGTATATTGCTAGAAAGAAACTACAGTTTCAGTGTGATTTTTAGGCTTAATATGGAAGAAGTGGAGGTCTTTTGCTTGAATCACAGCATAAAACACATCTTGGTCTTACTTATGTTATTTAACACAGAATCATTATTGCCCTGGATATACCTGTACCACATACCTTAGGTACCAGCACTTGCCTAACCCTTCACATTCTACTTGTTATAAGTTCTTCACTTATCTTGAAGTCAGTTAACAACATTTATTAAATGTTTTCTATGCACTATGCTACATTCTGGAAATATAAATACAAACCAAAAGAAAGACTGTCCCTGCCCTCAAAGAGCTTATATTCTGAAGGAAGATAGTGTATAAAAGGAAGCTGGAAAATGGGGAATGTGCAGGGATGAAGAGAAGTAGGGAAATGGTATCCAATGCAGGTCTTGTTTGAGAATCCAGAGGAGTCTCAAAATCAAATGCAGGAAGGCAGAAATAGTAAATGTATTTTTTTCAGATCATGACGGAATAAAAATCACATGCAATATAAGGCCAGGAGAAAATAGACCAAAAACCAATTGGAAACTAAATAATTTTATCCTAAAGAATGAATGGGTAAAACAGCAAATTACAGACACAATTACTAATTTCATCCAAGAGAATGACAATAATGAGACAACATACCAAAATTTGTGGGATACAGCCAAAGCGGTAATAAGGGGAAATTTTATATCTCTAGATGCTTATTTGCATAAAATAGAGAAAGAGAAAATCAATGAATTGGGCTTGCAACTAAAAAAGCTAGAGAAAGAACAAATTAAAAACCCCCAATCAAACACCAAACTTGAAATCCTAAAAACAAAAGGAGAGATTAGTAAAATTGAAAGTAAAAAAACTATTGAATTAATAAATAAAACTAAAAGTTGGTTTTATGAAAAAACCAACAAAATAAATAAACCTCTAGTTAATTTAATTAGAAAAAGGAAAGAGGAAAATCAAATTGTTAGTCTCAAAAATGAAAAGGGAGAACTTTCCACCAATGAAGAGGAAATTAGAGCAATAATCAGGAGTTACTTTGCCCAACTTTATGCCAATAAATTTGATAACCTAAGTGAAATGGAGGAATATCTACAAAAATAAAGATTGCCCAGATTAACAGAAGAGGAAATAAATTACTTAAATAGTCCCATTTTAGAAAAAGAAATAGAACAAGTCATTAATCAACTCCCTAAGAAAAAATCCCCAGGACCAGATGGATTTACATGTGAATTCTACCAAACATTTAAAGAACAATTAACTCCAATATTATATAAACTATTCGAAAAAATAGGGAATGAAGGACTCCTACCAAACTCCTTTTATGATACAGACATGGTACTGGTACCTAAACTAGGTAAAAGAAAAACAGAGAAAGAAAATTATAGACCAATCTCCTTAATGAATATTGATGCAAAAATCTTAAATAAAATATTAGCAAAGAGATTATAGAAAATCATTTCCAGAATAATACACCATGACCGAGTAGGATTTATACCAGGAATGCAGGGATGGTTCAATATTAGGAAAACTATTAACATAATTGACTATATTAATAACCAAATTAACAAAAAACATATGATAATCTCAATAGATGCAGAAAAAGCATTTGATAAAATCCAACATCCGTTCCTATTAAAAACATTAGAGAGTATAGGAATTAATGGACTTTTCCTCAAAATAGTTGGTAGCATCTATTTAAAACCATCAGCTAGCATCATATGTAATGGTGATAAACTGGAACCATTCCCATTAAGATCAGGGGGGAAACAAGGTTGCCCACTATCACCATTACTATTCAATATTGTACTAGAAATGCTAGCCTTGGCAATAAGACAAGAAAAAGAGATTAAAGGAATTAGAGTAGGTCATGAGGAAACCAAATTATCACTCTTTGCAGATAATATGATGGTCTATTTAGAGAACCATAGAGAATCAACTAAAAAACTATTAGAATTAATCCACAACTTTAGCAAAGTTGCAGGATACAGAATAAATCCACATAAATCAGCATTTTTATACATCACCAACAAAATGCAACAGCAAGAGATACAAAGAGAAATTCCATTTAAAATAACTTTTGATAGTATAAAATATTTGGGAATATATCTGCCAAGGGAAAGTCAGGATCTATATGAGCAAAACTACAAAACACTCTCCACACAAATAAAGTCAGATCTAAACAATTGGAAAAACATCACATGCTCTTGGATAGGTCGAGCGAATATAATAAAGATGGCAATACTACCTAAACTAATCTATTTATTTAGTGCTATACCAATCAAACTCCCAAGAGATTATTTAACTGACCTAGAAAAAATAACAACAAAATTCATCTGGAAAAACAAAAGGTCAAGAATTTCAAGGGAATTAATGAAAAAAAATGCAAATGAGGATGGCCTAGCTATACCAGATCTAAAACTATATTATAAAGCAGTGGTCACCAAAACCATTTGGTACTGGATAAGAAATAGAGTAGTGGATCAGTGGAATAGGTTAGGTTCACAGGACAAAATACTCAATGACAATAGTAATCTAGTGTTTGATAAACCCAAAGACCCCAGTTTTTGGGATAAAAACTCACTATTTGACAAAAACTGCTGAGATAATTGGAAACTAGTATGAAAGAAACTGGGCATTGACCCACACCTAACACCATATACCAAGATAAGGTCAAAATGGATTCATGATCTAGGCATAAAGAATGATATTATAAACAAATTAGAACAAGGTAGGATGGTTTACCTTTCAGACCTGTGGAGGGGGAAGGAATTTGTGACCAAAGAAGAACTAGAGGTCATCATTAATCACAAAATAGATAAGTTTGACTATATCAAGTTAAAAAGTTTTCATACAAACAAAATGAATGCAGACAAGATTGGAAGGGTAGCAGTAAACTGGGAAAATGTTTTTACATCCAAAGGTTCTGATAAAGGCCTCATTTCTAAAATATATAGAGAATTGACTCAAATGTATAAGAATTCAAGCCATTGTCCAATTGATGAATGGTCAAAAGATATGAACAGACAATTTTCAGGCGAAGAAATTGAAACTATTTCTGGTCACATGAAAAGGTGCTCCAAGTCACTATTGATTAGAGAAATGCAAATTAAGACAACTCCGAAATACCACTACACACCTGTCAGATTGGCTAAAATGACAGGAAATGATAATGATAACTGTTGGAGGGGATGTGGGAAAACTGGGACACTGATACATTGTTGGTGGAACTGTGAACGGATCCAACCATTCTGAGAGCAATTTGGAACTATGCTCAAAAAGTTATCAAACTGTGCATACCATTTGACCCAGCAGTGTTTCTACTGGGCCTATATCCCAAAGAGATTTTAAAGGAGGGAAAGGGACCCACATGTGCAAAAATGTTTGTGGCAGCCCTTTTTTATAGTGGCAAGAAACTGGAAATTGAAAGGATACCCATCAATTGGAGAATGGCTGAATAAATTATGGTATATAAATGTTATGGAATATTATTGTTCTGTAAGAAATGACCAACAGGAGGATTTCAGAGAGGCCTGGAGAGACTTGCATGAACTGATGCTGAGTGAAATCAGCAGAACCAGGAGAACATTATACACAGCAACAAGACTATACAATGATCAATTTTGATGGACATGGTTCTCTTCAACAGTGATGTGATTCAAACCAGTTCCTATTGTTCAGCGATGAAGATAGTCATATACAACCAGAGAGAGGCCTGTGGGAACTGAATGTGAACCATAACACAGCATTTTAACGCTTTCTGTGAATATTTCCATGCATTTTGTTTTCCTTCTTAGGTTGTTTTTTCTTCTTCTCTTTCTAGATCTGATGTTTCTTGTGCAGTAAGATAACTGTATAGATATGTATACATGTATTGTATTTGTCATATAATTTATCCTATTTAGCATGTATTAGATTACCTGTCATCTAGGGGTGGGGGGTGAGGGGAAGGAGGGGAAAAGCTTGGGAAAAAAAATTTTTGAAAAGGTCAATGTAAAAAAATCACTCATATGTTTTGTAAATAAAAAGCTTTATAAAAAAGAGAGAGAGAGAGAGAGAGAATCCAGAGGAGTTGTTGTCTGCCTTTGTTTTAAAAGAAAGACAGGGTGATTACATTACAGGGTGATGTTTTGACTTGCATCTGATGAATCCTAATGGGAAAAGAAGAAATATCTGAGGAGCCCTCCCTAAATGGAATTTCTAGGAAGTGAATCTCAGGAAAATATGATTGTTATAAGGCAGTGTTGTCTAATTCATATAGATACTTATCCCTACAGCATCTGCAACTTGACATAGAAAACCACAAATTAACATTTTTCTATGTTTTACTACATTTTTATTTATTTTGTCAAACATTTCCCAATTATATCCTATTCTGGTGTGGACTGCACTATTGGTGCTTCAGTTTAACATCTCTGTTACAAAGGACCTCTCTTAAAATCTCTTGTTATAAATATACTGCTACTGAGAATTCATCCACAATTTCCCAAGGCAAACCATTCCACTTTAGGATAGTTCTAATTTTTAGGAATTTTTTAACATGAGACCTAAATTTACTTCTTTTTAATTTCCATTCATTGCTGACAATTCTGCTCCCTTTATCAAGTAAATCTAATCCTTTTTCCACAAGATATTCCTTCCTATACTTAAAGATAGCAATAATGTCTCCCCTAAATTTTCTCTTTCCTATGCTAAACATCCCCAACCTTCAGCTCCTTTGTGTATGGCATAAATTTGAGGCCCTTCATCATCTCAGTTGTTTCTCTGGATATCTTCCAATCTGTCAATGTCATTTCTTTTAAAAGTGGTCCAGAACTAAGCTCAAGATTCCAAATGGCATCTGAACACATAAAACTTGGATGAAATCAACATATTTTTATTGCTGTACATCATGCTTCTTTGAATGTAACCCAACATAGCATTAGTTTTCTTGCTTTCTATAATCACATTATTAACTCATGTTGAACTTGGATCACCCAGTTCTTTCCCACCTTTTTAAAAACCTCAGATCTTTTTTGACTAAACTACCTCTCCATCTTGTATTTGTGAACTCTACATTTAACCCAATTAAGCCTGTCATCTCTATCTTTACCCAAGTTATTTATACAAAAGTTAACCAGTACAGAGCTCTAAGAGATCCAATGAAGACCTCCTTCCACATTAACATCAAACCATCTAAAATTATTCTTTGAATAGAACATTCCTCCAATTCTATATCATCCAGTTGTCCAGATCACAATTCTCCAGCTTTTCCACATCAGATTAATCCTAAATTTGACATTTTTGAAATCTTCAACTATTTCACAAACAAAATGAAGAGGGATTAGACTATCCATTTAATGACTTGTTCTACTCAATCCTAGAAGTATAATTTGGTGCAGTGAATAGAGGTTGCAAAGAAGCAAACTAATTTCTAATAATTGTTCTAACTAGAACTATCCAAAAAGTGAAACTGCTGTCTCTGGAAGTGGTGGGTTCCTCTTCAGTGGAAGTCTTCAAGCAAAAACTAAATGAATTCTTCTCAGATATGTTGTAGAAAGAATTCTTGTTCTGGTGTAGGTTGAATTAGAGAGCCAATCATCTGAGATTCCTTGTTCCAAGCCCTACTCCTTGATTCTTTGAAATTCAAGGGCCATTACTGACCAATGTCACTCTACAATGTACCAGAAAAAAACAAAAGAACAAACCTTTGTATCCTCAGTACATAGTACAATATCTTGTACATAGTAAGTTTTTAATAAATATTTTGGTTGATTTTTCTTCAAGTATTTTGGAGTATTTTCAAGTTCCTCTACTCTTTTCTGCTCACCTTCACACTATTCTAGAATAGCATTCTTAGTAGGTTCCTAACAGAGATATGCACATTTAATAACCAGCTTTTGGGGGAAGGGGAATGAACTCAGGACATATTTTCAAATTCTAATTTGCATCATTAACATTTTCTATTATCATTTTCTTAAGTCTAGTCAGTCAATAAAACAATAAGTCAAGCATTTATCTGTGTTACTTGCCAATTTCCAAGATGTAAATGTTCATACTGAAAATTTAACAATTGACTCTCATGAATCATTTAAAGTTGGTTGCAGCAAACTCCTAGCTCCCACACTCACTTCCTGGCAATATTCCTCTAGTTTCCTCAGACTCTCATTATTATTTGGGGGCAGTGAATTAGCTTTTATTACTATTAAATCACGGTATCTTCTAAGTCAAGATTGTTATTATCACTATAGATGAATGGCAATAAATAAAGTCAGGTTTAAATGTGTCAGTCCTTATAGAAGAATGCCATTCATATCCTATAGTTTAGATTTCTGTCTGTTCAACATGTAAGTGTTTGGTCATCGTGAAGACAATGCCATCATTAATCAAATTCTATTGGTGGTACCTCACTTATACATTTTGGTACTTTGCTTCAGAACTTGCTGGCTTCCCAGGCAATTTTCTTGGCAGATTTCCAAGCTGTGGTGGTGCAGTACTCTGTCAACAAATGTAAATGCTAGCAAACCCACCATAAGAATGATAGATGCTATTTTGCTTCCTCTGTCCCTTTAAGTGCATGACTTGATCTAATTCTTCTTTGTAGCTATATTTTTCCTTTTTTTATTTCACTCAATATTAACAGTTGGCTGAACCTGACCTCCTTATCATTATTTCTATGAATATATTCATTTTGTCTCCCAACAATTGTTACAAGGAAAATACCCTTGGAGCACCCATCAAGGCCTATTTGTTTGCCATGAGCAGAAATAAACATTCAGTGGAAGTAATCTCAGGGTGAAAGCATCTATAAGATTAATTTGGCTTCCATTAAGAAAGCACTGTGTTATATATAGATGGAATCTGGTCCCTGGAAAACAAATCAAAGGAATTATGTATTGATTCTTCTGTTCCTCACAGTGTTCGTATCTTGTTGCATAATGCATCAACATTGTCATTTCAGGTAAAGATGGCTTTGCAGCAGGAAGGATTTGACAGAAAAAAACGCGGTTATAGAGACATTAATGAAATTGACATCAACATGAATGATCCCCTGTTTGCAAAGCAGTGGTACCTGGTAAGCCTCTCATTATTTTTTTTAGAAAGTTTTTCTTCTTGAATACTTGCACAGAATCCATTTCTATGTTTCCCAATTTTCTTTGTGATGAATAATAGCCTGCAGCCAACTTAAGGAAATGCAGTTAGTAAAGAATACAGTTTTACTTTATTTAATCACCTTCTGGAAGTGGTCAGCTTTCCTTCCTGGCTCCTCCTGCCTGGGCCCATTGCTTCTCATTCCATGCATCTTTGCCTCAAATCTGCTTTTCTTGAAAGCAAACTATGTTCACTTCATAAGTCCAAAGATAGTACTAATAGCTTACCACAAATCCTTGAAATCGTTTTTCAGGAACAGGAAGAGATATGTGTGAATTTACTTGCACGTAATCCTGTGCATGTCTACATATACAATAATGTACATGAATAAGTGAGAGTACTTCACAGAAATGAAAGAAGGCACCCTATAAAATCAGAAGGGAAAACTGCATTAGATGGCATCACAAAGCTACAAAGAGAAGAGTTTGGTGACTAAGGGAACATCTATCTATACATGGTACTTGAAACATTTGGAAGGAATTAAATTCTATGGCACTTAACTTCCATGGAATTTAAAACATCGAAAACCAGTCTGGTTTATGAGAAATAGACCTTTTTTGAGGATTATCAGTGGCCCTTTAGGACTCATCTGTATTACTTTCTCAAAAAAGGTTAGAAGTTTCCAATACTAGTCAGCAGGGCAGGCCATTAAGAGGAAATGAGCTACTTTAATTTTAAAAGTGCACATGCTGGGGCAGCTAGGTGGCGAAGTGGATAGAGCACCAGCCCTGAAGTCAGGAGGACCTGAGTTCAAATCTAATCTCAGACACTTAACATTCCCTAAGCTGTGTGACCCTGGGCAAGTCACTTAACCCCAATTGCCTCAGCAAAAAAAAAAAAAAAAAAAAGTACACATGCTGATTTTCTGAATTCTGTTTTAAGGCAGCAACCCAAGGAGTCAGGCAAGAGAGAAAAGTGGGCTACCTGGAATGTAAACTTGGTTACTTCCTAAGAGAGAATCAAATACGGCTGTACTTTTTTCTCCTTGTTGTCCAATTTGATTGACTAAATAGCAATATTTGAGGCAGCTTATATATCACAGTGGATACAGTGCTAGAAGAATTGGTTACTAATCCTACCTCAGATAGTTATTTACTATTCAGATAGTGGGCAAGTCATTAAATCTCTTTAAATCATAGTTTCTTTATCCTTAACAAGAAAGGGCTAGGCTTAATGGGTTCTAAGGTTCCTTCCAGCTATGAATCTCTGATATTATGATCTTGGCACAGAAGTAACCCTTGGCATTGAAACAGCTCTTCTTGAAGGCTATACCAGTGAATAATAAGCTCTGGCCAGTTCTTTGTAATCATAAAGTCTTCTGATGTACAAAGTTTCTTTGAAACTAGAAACTCTTTGGCTTAGTGATCTATCTGTCATACAAAGACTAATCTAGTTAAGACAGATTTCATAACCAAAGTATATACAACACAGACAGGTTTTTTTTGGCCATAGCTATCTCAAAGGGTATTACTAAGTCTTAGGGAAATTGCAATGTATGTGGGTTTAAAGATCATGCACAACAATTAAATCGTGCATTTTAGGTGTTTTAAAGTATATTCTGTGCTACTTCCAATGAGGAACTAGTCCTGTAATCACCCAGGTTCATATTCTAGTAGTCATCCCAGTCTCTTAATTTTCCTTCCCCTACGAGTATCAAATACTGTGGAGAGGTTTCAAAAATGAGGACTTAAAAAAGCTGGTGAATTTGGCAATTAAAAAGTCATTAAAAGCTTTCTGAAAGAATACCTTCCTAGGAATAGCTTGCCTTAAAGATCCATAGAACAGTCAATGCATTACACTCTTGTCTAAGAGGTGAACCCTGCCAAGAAATAAGGATCAGGACTTAAAGGAAGAGCAAAAATGTGGATTTGGCATCTTGTTGCTTTGCATGAGTTTTTTTTTTCAACCTTGCACATTAGATCACATAGTAAAATATGATAACCACTCATTTATTCAATAACCAGTCAGAAACAGTGTGATATTATGGAAAGGAGGACACTGGTATCAGACTCAGGAAATCCTAGTTTCAAATCTCACTTATATACTTAATAGCTCTGTGACCCTAGGTGATTTTTTGCTCTTATTCAGTCATTTCAGTCATGTCAATTGTCTGTTACCTCATTTAGGTTTTAGGGTTTTTTGTTTCATTTTGGCTTGGTTTGGTTTGGTTTTTTAGCAAAGACATTAGAGTAGTTTGCTATTTCCTTCTCCAGATCATTATAAAGATGAGGAAACTGAGGAAAACAGGGTTAAGTGACTTGTCCAGGATCACCTAGCTAGTAATTGTTTGAGGCCAGATTTGAACTCATGAAGATGAGTCTTTCTGATTCCAAAGTCCAATATTCTACCTACTGTACCACCTATCTGCTCCTAGGTAAATTATTTAACTATTTTATTCCTGCTTTTTTTCATCTATAAAAGTGTTGGACTCAGTAGCCTCTAATATCTCTTCCAGATTTATAACTGTGATTCCACAATCCATTTTTGAAATGACTATTATATATAAAACACTGTGGGAAATACAAAAATAAATAAGATATCCCCTCATGGCATTTATAAGGTAGTAGATGGAATATGACATATATATAAATATGTAACATTTTATAATAAACATATAAAAACCACAATGAAGGAAAGAACAATAAAAGCACTATTGCAATAGATAGTAAATGAAAACTCCTAGTACTCTGCACAAAATAAATAAAGCTCTTCTGCTTTTGAATTCATGTATCAGATCAACACTGGACAAGCCGATGGGACTCCAGGACTTGATTTGAATGTGGCTGAAGCCTGGGAGCTAGGGTACACAGGGAAAGGAGTTACCATAGGAATCATGGATGATGGTAAGTAGTTTAAAATTTTTATTTTATTTTATTAAAATTTTATTTTGAGAACATGAATTTGTCCAAGAATATTTTGTAGATATTTAACAATCAGTTCCCCCAAAAATGCATGCTATAGTTCTAAGCTTGATCAGCCTTATTTAACATTTTCTCTATCACTTTTGTAAATCTAGACAATCAATAAATAAAGCCCTTATTTGTAGCATGTGCCAAATTTCCAAAGTGTAAATGCTCACACTAAAAATTGGCCATTGGCTATTGGCTCCCAAGTATTGGTTGAGGTTGGCTTCAGCATACCCCTGAATTTCTATGTTTGCTTTCTTTGCAATGAAACTTACTGAAAAAAAAACATTTATTCATCAAAAGGTGTTGATGAGATATACAGTATAGCATCATGCCTGAAACATGGTGGACTCTTAATAAATGCTTGTTGATTGATAATGTAGAGCCTAAGCCATGTTGTCTTTCCATTTTATGACTAAATTCTCATCTTTCTCCAGCTCCTGTAGAAAAGACAACATTAAGATATGGCTATTCATGTTCCATCTTATTCCCTTTCAACTCAGTGACTGAACCTGCCACCTCCCCAACAATTCAAGGGGATAATGCAGGAACAAGACTAATTTTTAAGACTGGTATCCTCTCACAGTAAATTTTGGCTTCATTTTACTGAGGGTCCCATTTTCTAGAAGTTCCTGGGGAACACTTTCTAAAGACCTTGTGCCAGGATGATCAAAGTCATCTTGGTAGAAGGTGACTTTTAGCAAACATTCCCAGAACAAAACTTTTTTAAACCACACCTGGAAAATGAAATGGCAATGTGTTTAAACTTCAAAAACAAAACTTGTTCATTTTCCATGATCCTGAGGAACATGAACAGAGGACTTTCTTGAAATTTAAAGAAGACAAGTAAACCAGTGGTAGAGGGGGGCAAGACAAATTGCATTTCTGAGAGTCTTTTCACTTTTCTCCTGACAGCATTAGGCATCGTTCCAGCCCTTGACATTGCCCCCTAGATATTTACATTTTACTGGCTCTATCCTTAAAATTTATGTCACTTGCCAAACCCCATTCATCTTGTCTTGGTCCTTGAGCTCTCTTTCTCATATATTATCATCATCATGATTACATAAAGTAACATCTTATACTAGGCTCAAAAAAACATAAATTTCACAAGTATCAGATCAGAGATGTATGGGTTACACAACAGCAGAACAATGGAAAAAAACACTACAACCTGAAAATTGTCATGTAGCACAAGCTTTATATTATCCAACATGATTCATAGAGGGGATTCTTGTTCAAGTAAGGCTTGTTTCTATTGCTTTCAACTCCCAACTTCATAATTTGGTAATTCCACAAATAACAATAACATATCCATTGAGTATATTGTTTTTTTTTGTTTTTTTTTTTTTTTTTTTTTTTG
>JAJPUD010001286.1:335297-383034 GCA_023553655.1 Myrmecobius fasciatus
GAAGGAAGGAAGGAAGGAAGGAAGGAAGGAAGGAAGGAAGGAAGGAAAGAAGAAGGAAGGAAGGACTTATTAGTACCAAGCACAGTACTAAATGCTTTACAAATACCATTTCATTTGATCTTTAAAATAATCCTGGGGAAGTAGGTGCTCATTTCAATCCCCATTTTAGAGTGAGAAAACCCAGGCAGGAAGAGGTTAAGTGACTTCCCAGAGTCACACAGCTAGTAAATGTCTGAGGCTGCATTTGAACTCAGGTCTTCCTGATTCCCAGAACAATAGTAAAATTTAATATATTTAATTCCAATTTAATCAAAATTAATCATTAAAATTAAGTAAAATTTAATAATTCATTTGTTAATATTTACTTCAGAGATATACTTAAATCTGTGATTCCTCTGAACTTTCAATAAGTTACCCTGATCTTTTCCTCTGGCAACAGCCTGAGAAAATCTTAGAATCCTTTGAATCTTAACATTTAGTTTTCCCTTACCCTATGTGATCATTCTTTATCTTTATTAGGATATATATATTAAAATAGAAGAAAGATATGGATATAGAGTGATATAGATATTCATATTTATCTTAGAATGGAAGATATAGATATAAAGATAAATAGATACATGTAGAAAGAAAGAAAGATAGATGATTGCTTCCTTCCATTCTAATCAGCTTCAAGTCTAGAAATATCTAATTCATGCCTAATATATTCATAAGTTTCTTCACTGCTGCTGCTATTAACTTCCATCTCTCAGAAGCTCCTGTCATCCTCTATCTCTCCTTGTACAGAAAAAAGTAAGAATTCTAAGAATTGGTGCTTTTCTGTAAAGGACTACAATATCTTTTCTCTACCTGCTTTTATAAATAATACAATCTTATGTAGATTAAAATTTTAAAGCTACAACAAATTTCTGAAATGAGGTGATTTAATTACAACATTCCAAAGCCAAAGAGTATTTAAGTGTTTTCATTTTCTCTTCTGTTCTGTTCTGTAATAGTTGCATGCTGTGTAACTGTGATGGAGCTGGACCTAAAATCAGGAAGACTTGAATTCAAATATCTACTTTCATATTTAGCTGTATGACCACTGAACCAACATGAGATTTCTCTGAGCCTCAGGCACTCCCCCCTCTCTTTTTAAAGTTTATCCACAAAATGTCATAGTTCTTTGTTCTTGAAAAGCACCATGAATCAGGGAAATGATGCTATGACATGCAAGTAAATTTGATTTTAAGTGAGAGAAGGCTGTGCAAAGTCACCAGCCTCACTTTCTCCCTGAGCCATCTGGATCCAGTGGCACTATCTCCAAGATAAAGATTCAGATCCTGAATTCAGTAAGAGGCTTTGACCTTGACCTTGACAAAGACAGACAAGAAGTCTCTAAACTAAGGTCTTTACTGGTCTCAGTTTGACTGAAACAAGGTCAATTTAGTGATTAAGGCTAGGTAAGAATTGAAGCAAAGAATGGCCTCTTTTATCTATTCAAAAAAAGAAAAAAAATCTAATCTGGAAAGGGAAAACCCTCAGAGTTTCTGGCCATCTTCAGTTTTCCTGGTCTATATATTGCCACTGGATCCAGATGGCTCTGGAAGAAAAAGTGAGGTTGGTGATTTTGCACAGCTCTCCTTCAATTAAATCCAACTCATTTGCATGCCATAGTATCCCTAATTTCTTGTCCTCTTTGAGAACAAAAGACAAGAACAATCTCTGTTCTTGGAGACCAAACTGGAACTGCTCAGTTGGGCAAAACACCTCTTTCTTTGTCCCTTTCTTTTTCTTTCTTTCTACATAGGATATCATATCTTTACCTGCTGGTGCTCTGCCCAAATGAATGTAATTTTTTAATGACTGAAACAATTGTAGAAACTGACCAGGTTGTCCCAGGACAAACCAACAGGGAACTGTGGTCTGCTTACCTCAGACTGGAGACACATATTCTAGTAATTGTGATTAAAAACATGAAGTAAATTAAATTTCTTTCTGAGGTTATATATTCCTGGTTCTAGGATAGTATGCAAAGCACACATTCTTCCTGGTATATGTGAATAAGTGAAAATCCATTCATAATCTGTGACACTCCTTCTCAATATACTCACCAAATGTACATTCATGCATTCTTTTAGTAGATTATTCTTCCTAATAGCAGTAGGCCAGAGTAGGTGGCAAGCATCTGACTTCTAAAAGCCCACCTGAAAAAGAAACCCTGAGCTGTTGTCATGTTGTCAAGGTTTCAGGGCACTCTCTCAGTTTCAGGTACCCTAGAAAAGTGAGAAGATTTAAGAAGTAGATTAAAATCCCTACTTTTAGAAATTTCTAAAATGCAAGAGGGGACACGGGCAGAGGTCACCATAAGGAAATATAATACATCCTGTATCAATAATTAGGCATTGTTGTATCCTAGGAAAGTATGATAAATTAAATACTCATTTTAGTGGGACAGGTTGGGGAAGGAGAAAAAGAAGAGATTCTGACTCATGGCAGGATAAGGGATGGCAGGAAAGAGACAGACCCAAGGGTACAAGCACTACCATCTGGTAACTTCCTATTTTAACTATTAATTCTTGCTTCAGACTCTTATTTCAATGCTACTGAAGAAACAGCAAGTATAGTCAAAGTCCAATAAATACAATGCCCTGGAGCAAAGTCTCATTTGCTCCATCCTAGTATGGTACATCCATTGAAAGATAGAGGAAGCATTAGATTTTCTGGTGATCCAGTTCTGAAAATAAATTAACAATAACAACAACAACAACAACAATTTTATTGCAAAGAAATTATGAGAAGATACTTCCCTCCCCCATTTCTTTCTAGAAATGTGACTTTCTCCCTCCCCTCCAAGAGCCTTATGATGGCTGGGAGAAGAAGATTATTATAAGGCTCTTGGAGGGGAGTCACATTTAATTTTTCTTTTATCATTTAGTATTTTATTCCCCCCCCAGTTACCTATAAAAACATTTTTTAAAATTTATTTTTAAAATTTCAAGTTCCAAATTCCCTCTCTCCCTCCCTATCAACTGTCCCTGACCTTTTTTAAGCAGTAATTTTACATCCCTCCTCATTCCCACTTCCTTAAAATCCCCAACCCCACCAAGTTTGCAGTAATCCACTTAGTTTTAAACTCAGGTTCACAAAGAGCACTGCTACTTTTTTGATACTGAAACCGAATATACAGCCAGAAAATATACAAACCACTAACGTATAACCATCCTTGATCCATCCTGATCATTCTTGGACATTCCACAGAATATGTGAGCTGTATGCAGAAGCTGGTCAGCTCTGTCAGAATTGTAGACTAGCTGAAATGACTCTTGAACATTGGAATTTAGGTTATTTTATATTCAGGAGGACAAGGAAACAGTGCTTTTCACAAATGCTTTCATTTGTAGTAAGATGTTTCCTTCCCCTACCTCCACATCTATATGGCTTTTATGTCTGTTCTCCCCCATTATCTTTGAATATACCAATTCTGACTGGATTAGGATTCAAACATAGGTGGGGTGCTCACTGGTGAGAGAGAGAGAGAGAGAGAGAGAGAGAGAGAGAGAGAGAGAGATGAATTCTAATTCTGACTGTTTCTATATAAACATCTTGTTTTTACCAACACTACCTCCTAGCCCCTTAAGAGAAAGGTACTATTCTGACAGGATTATGTCATCTATTACTGTTATATTGACGTCTACAATGAAAATTTAAGAATTTGTAAGAGACTTAAGAATTTAAATTATGTTTAAATTAAATGTAAAATATAAAAAATCTAATTTTATTTAAATTTGTATTGAATTTAAATTAATTTAATTTTTGGTTTTTGGTGTTTTTTTTGGGGGGGTTGCTGAGGCAATTGGGGTTAAGTGACTTGCCTAGGGTCACACAGCTAGGGAATGTTAAGTGTCTGAGACCACATTTGAACTCAGGTCCTCCTGACTTCAGGCCTGGTGCTCTATCCACTGCGCCATCTAGCTGCCCCAATTTATATTAAATTTAAAATAAAATAAAAGCATTTCTATAACTCTGTCCCAGGAAAGGATTTTAATGAACCATTGGTCATAAACTCTGGCATATGTGTTGAATTCAACCCTTTAGCTCCAACTTAGATTGGGACAAATTCATTTAGCATGTTTTTCCTGACTGACATTGATGCCTATTTGCTAGTATATCTCATCTTAAGACATTAATTGGATACCTTTGAAGCAGGTAGCTGACAGCATCAATCCAACTTGCAAATTTCTCAATAATTTGCAGTGCATGTGGAGAGATTGAGGAGGAGAATGGTATAGGAAAGAAAATCAGAGGCAATAGCTAGTACAATAATTCTAGGAGCACATTCTGAAGGCATTAACCTCTGATTTCTGTACTTTCATTCCCTTCTTACAGGGATTGACTATCTTCATCCAGATCTCGCTGCAAATTATGTAAGTACAAGCTACTCTTTGCTGAGAAATGTGGGGATTCTTTATTGGTCTGGCCTCTTCAGTTTTGGGAGCATGTAAACAATACATGTATACAGTCTCATAGGTGCTAAGTCCTAAATAGGAATTGGCACAATGTCATTTCTGAGCTACTTATGAGAGACAAGGACTAGGAACAAAAGTCTAAAAAAGAAAGGGGACAGGGAAAGAGGAGAGTGTAATTTTGCCTTTTCTGTAAAATGGAAAATCTTACAGAGAGGCAGTAGGTAATGAGGGATAGAGAATTGTCCTAAGTTAGGAAGACTGGGGTTTGAACTAGCTCTTGTTGTCAATAGCTATATTTCTTTCCAAAATATAGCACCAATTCCCAGCTCTGTTAATTGTGTCATGGTGTCAGATTGCTTTTTACCACCTTGAGGAGAATCGTTTTTCATGTTTTGACACATTCACTTTAAAAAAAATAAATAAACCTTTAAAAACTTCAATGGAAGATTGTTAAATTAAATCTCTTCTATCTCCAAATTTAATAATGTGATACTATTTTAACCTAAAGATAATAGTCTCTAAGAGATGAGAAGGTAAAGAGAAAGGGAGAGGGAGAGGAACATCTAATTTGTGGTAGTTCTATTTCATCAATACTCCAAATCATTTATTCTTATTCATGTTGCATAGAGAAAATAGAATTTCCTAGCTTAACCTCCTGTGGCCAGATGATGGAATTCTGATAGAAGTAATAGACATTATAGAATATATTTCAATTTTCTGGTTTATGTTCATACAACTAAGAGAGAAGGACTTATACAAATATACATATGTACATTTTTATATGCATACACATACAGATATATATTGAATATGTGTACATTTATACTGTACATATTATATATATGTACATTTTTCAATGGAGAGATTATTTTTAAATTAAATGAATCACTATCTGAGACACACAGGCTCCTCTGGGAAAAAAAATGACAAAAATGAACCCTGACAATTACATTACTGTCTCTAAAATATGAAATTCACTCAAATATCTCAAATAAGGAATACTGAAGTTTTCAGAAAGTTTGGCACTTTTATGCAGCATCTACATTAGCAGAATCTTTAAAAAAAATCCTTTCTCCTCTCTCTGTTCCAACCATCATCACCCTATAGAAAAGCCTTACTGTTGGATTTCATTTTCTTAGGAGCTAACAATTTCACAGGCTGCCTAAATTTAGCAGCATGGTAAGAAGAAGGAGGAGGAGATCAGAGTTGTTGTGACCTCTTTTCAGTGTCTTATGAATTTCCCTTACTTTGTTTTCTCAAAACTTAGATGATTCTGGGGATTTTGATAAAGATGAGATTAAGAAACTTAAGTCTTTACAGTAAAATACTAATATCCAGAACTCTCCCCTTACTAAATTAAAAAGCCATGAATAAACTAATTCCAACAACAGCCTGAGTGTTCTGGAGATTGCTCAAAATATGAATTAATACATTTCTTTTCTTTCCCTCAACTTCTAAGGTCCTTCCATGGTGGCCTTATAAAAAGAGCCTTATAAGTTTTCCTTGTAACTCTTCTTATAAGTCTAAATCTTCATTTCCCACGTGTATAAATTGAGGTCCAGTATGCAACTAGCAAGGCTTGATCCACATTTGAATTTAGAACCTATATCTATAAGTTCATTGTACTTTCTATTGTACCCCATCAAGTTATCCAATATCTTGAGGTTCTTCTATATAGAAACATATTTATGATATATTTAGGTATTTGGGCAGTACAATAGAGCACCAGTCCTAGAGTGAAGAAGAACAGAGTTCAAATCCAGTCTCAGAAACTTATTAATTTTGTGACTTGGGCAAGTCATGTAATTTTTGCCACAATTTCCTCATTTGTAAATTATATATAATAAATAGCATCTACCTCCCAAGATTGTTGTAAAGATCAAATGAGATAATAATTATAAAGTGCTTAACACAATGTCTGGGACATAGTAAATACTATATAAATGTTAGCTATTATTATTACTAGTATTGTAAGTTTCTGCTTCCTATTAAAAGCTAACAGGACATAAAACTGCTTTTGTAATTCTTCTATGCATAAAAAGAGAAAAATTCCAAGTGTAGTCATAGAAAACTTGTCAGGCTGTGCCTATTTTAACTAGCCAGTAAATCTACATAAAAGAGACTTGGGTAATCCTTCAAGGATCTCTGATTTCATTAATAAGAGTCCTCCCTCCACCAGTGCAGAATTCAACCCTCTGTACCTCAGCAGATAATTTTCATGATTGGCTGTAGCTGAAAAAATAAATTATCTTCTGGACAATCTTCAGAAGGCAAACTTCTTCTAATGTAGTCAGGAACATCTTCAAATGACATAGCTAGGCTCATACTCAAGGTTTAAGTTCAAAACCCACCACTGCTTCTATCCCTACTCATGTGCTCAGAACCATTTCAATATTGTAATTAAAGAAAAAGGGATCTGTGATAATAAAACAAACTACAGGCTATTTCCTAGTCTTAAAATGGCACTGTGGATAAAATACTTTCTTGGAGTTGGAAAGATCTGAGTACAAAATGGGATATTTACTAGCTATATTACTGGGCAAATTGCTTAAAATCTCCTTTTGGGTTAGTTTCCTCATTTGTATGGAGATGGATTCAGTGGCTAATAGTATTTCTCCTAGTTCTAAAACTATAATATTATGCCTGCCAACATAATTGGCTATCATAGTCACTGTGAAAATAAAAATGGGTTTGAAAGGAAAACAGGATTTCTACTCAATCGCTGAATCAGTAATGATTTATTCAGCTCTTACTATAGATGTTGGACAGAGACAAAAATGAAGAAGTCCCTGGTCCTCCTTAAGAAGCTATTCTTAAAATAAAAATTGATATTTTCATATTTAAAATAGGACAACTTGTATTGTTCTCCCCCACTCTGCTGTCTTCTGTTGTTTAATTTCTATCCCTCAAAGGAAGAGTAGTACATAATCCAGCATCAGGAATGCCAGCAAGGAGAATTCTTTTAAGGTCTCCCCTGAAACATGTGAATCTATAATTACAAAAAAAAGAACATCCCAAAAGTTTTAGTGCCATGTTAAAACTCTTTAATATAGACAAAGTAAGTATGAAGTTATTTGGTGAGGGAGGCACGTGCAATTGGGAAAGGTCTTATGTAGAAGGTGACATTTGAGCAAAGCTAAAACTTTCCAAAATATCTTATTCAAAATGGTGAGTAACTTGTAGCTCTGATCAAGCACTTAGGACTTAACACAGATTATACAACCTGGAGAGCATATGACAAAACTGAAAAACAGATTACTTAATCTTGCTTAAGATCACACAATTTTATTGACAGAAGGTATTTCAAACACCCCACACACTTTAACAGATGAGGAAATTGAGATCCAGAGATATGACAAAAAGTCATAGAATCAAAGATATCTCTAAGACCCTCTAACCTAAATGACAATTGACCAAGAATGCCCTCTAAAACATTGCTGAGAAATAGGCCCCAGTCTCAGTTTGATGGTCTATTCTATTTCTGAACAGCTCCTAATTTTGCTGATATTTGAATCATCTATCACTATCATCATTTTATCAAGACATAATGAAGACATGGAAGGTTTCAGAATTAGGAAGACCTGAATTCATATCTCCTTTCTGAAACAAATTGGTTGAATGACGATGGGCATTTCCAGTGATTTTCCAGTGACATGTGTGTATGTGTGTACACCATAATTAAAAATTAATTTTAAAGTTCACCTTATAATTAGCAAAATGAAAATTGTAAGTAGAGTACAGTGTGCCCAAGAGAACAATGAAATCAGTGGACAGTGGTAGACTTGGAAATTATTTGGACAACGGTTTTACCAAGCTAAAGCAGTCAGCTTCACACCTTGTTAAATCCCTTAATGACTTGGTTGTGATCAATTAGACCTGTACCTTCATAAGAAGTTATTCTCTCAAAAGAACAGAGACTTGGAAGTTTACTTCAGATGAAGATCAACATAGGACTAAACTGTAAAAAGAATAACTGTCAGGCCAAAGACCAGTGAGTCAACAAGTGTGTATAAAGTGCTTCCTCTCTGCCTCTAATCTAGAAGAATTTAGTATCTCTTTTGTGCCAGGCATTGTGTTAGAGATTGGGGGCACATCTGCAAAACAAAATTTCCCTATTCCCCTAATAACTTGTTCAAAATTCTTGTTAATAATGTTACTTCATGTTCGTTTTTTGTGGACTTGTACTTTCTATCATTATTATCTTAGCATATCATTATGAATAGAGGGCAGGTTTCAGAATTAGGAAGATCTGAGTTCAAGTCTCCCATCTGACTCATACTGGTTATATGACCATGAGCAAGTCACTTAACTTCTCAGTGACTCCAGGAAATTTGCTGCAGCAGTAAGTTACAGAGCAACTGTCTCTCTGCATTAGCAGAGGAAATTTTTAAATTAAGAACATCTTATGCCAATAAAATCATAGATCTGGGCTACCATACATTGCCACCACTTTCATTACTAATATTAATATTAATATCACTTTTAATACTGTTTGCATGCCATGAATTTAACAAATGACAAAACAATATTATTAAGGAAGTGACTGATACTCTAGCTTCTCTTCAAAACTAGTAAGAAAATAAGTACTGGGGCACAATAAGATTAATAATTACTAGCACAAACACATTTCAAAGGCATATGAATTACCACAAAAATATTTCATTGGCTTTTTTATAAATACAAGCCTGATCCTATCTTTCTTAACCTATCTACTGCCAAAATGTGAGAACAGTAATAACTTTTCAAAATGCTTGCCTATTATGTGTCAATCAATCAATAGACATTTAATTAGTCTCAGTTATGGGCCATATTACTTTATACAAATCATTCATGTTTGTGTTGATAAACAAAATGCACAAACAGAAAAACTGAGGAACAAAAAAGAGACATTAAAAAGTCTTAATAGTGGAAAGAATAATTTATTGCTTTTTTATATCACATTGGAATATTTTCTCCTTGAGAATAGGGAAATTTTGTTTTGCAGATGTGCCCCCAATCTCTAACACAATGCCTGGCACAAAAGAGATACTAAATTCTTCTAGATTATTATTAGTTTTATAATTACTGAATAAGCTGCCTGAAATTAGAGTAACATGTTATATTGCCTTTAGAAATTGTTGGAAAACTTTTGACTCTATGCTGTACTCATGACTTATTCATACTCAACAATTACATAAACTATAACCAAAGTATAATGGAGAATGACAAGAGTATTTGATGTCCACATAGAAAACTTTTCTATTTCAAATGTAACATCAAAACAATGCTGTAAAAAGCAATTGATATAAAATGCAGGCACAGTCTTAGCCCATGTTGGTACTGCTTAGCTTTAATTCCATTATCAAATTTATTAAGTAGAACAAGTATGGCTTCTGTATTTAAAAGACAGTAGAGGGGCAGCTAAGTGGCACAGTGGATAGAGCACCAGCCCTGAAGTCAGGAGGACCTGAGTTCAAATCTGGTCTCAGACACTTCCTAGCTGTGTGACCCTGGGCAAGTCACTTAACCCCAATTGCCTCAGCAAAAAAAAAGCAAAAAAACGAAAAAAAAAAAAAAAGACAGTAGAACCATGAATAATATCAAGCTATGGATAAATTGACTATAAGGCTCCAGTGAGAAGCACATTTAAACAGCTCATAGAATCTCATAGAATCTTTCTCCAATTCTATTATAATACCATTTTGGATTTGGTAAGTTTAAAATTAATAATGTACATCAGAATAAATATAGAAACTAAAAGCTTCAAGTTTGGATCTGGAAATCAAACTGAACCAATGGATGAAGGCAATATTTAAAAATACCTTTTGCCTTCTCCACACAAGAAAAATGACAAAATCATTAGACATTTCTTTGCCATCATTTTTTTTGATTGAGTTAAATTTGAATATTTCAAAGGGAGGGGGTATGGAGTTTGATTCTGCTTTTGGATCTTAGTTGTTGCAAATGATTCCATGTGGAAATATACCATTTTAAAATTACATTTAACAAATCTAAAAGTGACTACTTTTGTTGGCCTGTATTATTGTTTGGTAAAGTGATATTGACTTGTTCCAAAAATAGTTTTGTAAATTTTTGGCTATTTTGTCATGTACTCTGAGATGGCTAGCAGATTTATTTTTTCTCATTTTTGATAAATTTGATAATGCTAATCTTTTAATACGTGCCTTAGGCTTCTTGGATCTATGTTTTATTACTATCAAATGTTCTTTGGATGCTTTAAAAATATATCATGATCCATTTCATAGTTCTGAAAGCAGACACTGATATCATATGGGTGTCAATTGTTTGTTTATAATGGCAATGCAAGATCAGCTCATTATCATCAGAAATTAATGAAGAGTTATCTTTAAGTCAAAAATTAGTGATCAGTACAGATTATGCAAGGAAACAGTTGAAACTGTGCAACACATCACTTCAGGCTGAAAAACTTTAACACCTGTCAAATGTCTAGCAAGAGACAACCTGGTAGTTAAAATTATATCTATCACAAATTCAGAACATTTCATAAGCTGACAAAAAGCAGAACCCTGTACTACAAATATAGGCCACAAAACATCCTTGAAAAATTTAACAAGTAAATTGTATTGGAACTAGACCATTATAAGAGGCAGAAATGCTGGCCACAATCAACAGAACATAAAATCAAAATATTAAAAATTAAGAAAATCAATTTTATGATAGCTATCAAATAATAAATACTCATAATCTTCAAACATTGAATTAAGTTTTCAAAATTTAGAGATTTAATAAAAAAATCAAAATCATGTAAAAACAGAACAAGACATATCATGACTATCATCCTACTCTGATACTGAAATTGTCCTGAAAATGTTTCCACTGAGCTTACATAAGACAAGTTGTGGAATTTTCACTCTATTCCAAAAAGTATTTGTTTTTTCTCTTTTTCCAATAGTCCTCAGAACATCATATATAAAAGAACAATAGCAGAATAGTCGTATGTCCCAGGATTTTCTATATAAACTCCTCAAAAAACATGAACATGAAATTATGATGATGATTATAGTTTATCTTTACGTAACACTACGCAATTATGTACATTAGGCCCTTTGACCCTACCAACAATTTTGTCAAGTAGTTCAAGTATCCTAATGATTACTATTTTATAGATGAGAGAATTGAACCTGAGAGAGGTTCTATGACTGGACAAAGGTTACATAACTCATATGTCACAAGAGGATTTTCCACATGTTGGAGGAAGAAGGGATATGTAAATAATAGTCAATCAGTCAACAAGCACTTATTATGCTCTTACTAGATGCCTGGCACTGTTTAAATGCTGAGTATACAAAGAAAGGCAAAAAGCCCCCTATGAGTTCACATTCTCATAGAGAAGACAACATGCAAAAAAAAAAGGGGGGGGGCTTCAAAGGTACAGGTAGGTAGATAGGTAGGTAGGTAGGTAGGTAGGTAGGTAGGTAGGTAGGTAGAATAAATAGGAAGTAATCTTAGGGGAAGGTACTAGCAGCAGAAAGGTGGTGGAGATCCAGAAAAGCCTCCTACACAAATTAGGGTTTGAGTTGAGCTTCTGAGTTTTAAGGGAGCCAGGAAGCAGACGTGAAGATGGAAAGCATTCCAGACTTGGAAGACAGCTAGGGAAAAGGCATAGAGGAAGCAGATGGGATGTCTTATGTGAGGAACAGCAAGAAGACTAGTGTCACTGACTTATAGACTATGAGGAATGTTCATTCAGCTTTAAATGAATCTCAGACGAAGCTCAAATCTCATCAACTGAGACAGTTAAAGGTGAAAGAATTTAGAGATAATCTTATCTAACTTCATTTTACAGAGGAAGAAATTGATATCTAAAATTATTCTCATTGGAGAGATTAGAGTCCAGTTTGGGGTTTTTTTATTGCATATTGAGTAGGTGGCTTAAAGTTAGGAAGGGGGAGGGAAGGCAGGAAGATCTGATAGCCAGTATTAATATAGTCCTTTAAGATTTGCAAAGAGTTTTACATGTATTATCTCATTTAAACCTCATAACAATCATGTGAGTAAGGTATTTCTAATTCCCCATTTTATAGACCAGGAAACTGAGCCAAGAGAATAAAAATGATTTATCCAGGAAACTAATTATTGTGGTGGTGATTGTTATAGCTGTCATTGTTATTGTTGTCTTTGTTATTCCTCTTTCATTCTCTAAGAGGACCAAAGACATTGAAAGAAGGGTTGTCTTGACTTGCAAGAGAATAGGATTTAAGTGAGGGACAGCTGTGCAAAGTCATCAGTCCCCAGAGTTATTTGTAGTCCAGTGGTAAGAAAAGTTTGGGCTCACTGAAGATGGCCTGAAAACTAGTGTTTGTAAAAGGATTCAGATTTGGGTCTTCCTGATCTAGTGCCTCTATTGAGGCACTAGATTCTAGAACAATGGTCCCTGGTCTCATGTCTCAGGATAAATACTTAAGCAGGCAAGGGGACTCTTTTGGTCCTTCTAGGAGCGTATTGGCCATGAGCTTGGTATTTCCATTCCCTATCAATATCCAAGTACCCTAGGAGAGTAAAGGCTCAAGGGGAAAAAAAGTCTCCAGTATGAAAGAGTCAAAAGCATACCTTGGAAATCATAACTAGCCCTCCCGCAAGGTAAGGGCCTGGTGCCCTTCTCTGTCTTACCCTTGTAGGTGTTTGCCCACCACTCATGTGGCAGAAGATTTTGATAGACAAGGAGAATCCCTAGGCTTTAAATAGCATTTCCTGCCATCCACCCTGTAATAGCTCAGCTGCTTAGAGGATTCCAGGATTTCTCAGTTGCTACTCCCCTATGTCCACAAGAGGTCCTGTGACACTTCCAACTTTACCTTCCTGCCCACCCCGCCCCAATCCCTGCTTCAAGTATTCATATATACAAGCATTCATACCTCTTTATCAGGTATACTCAAACCCCAGAGGAAAGATCAGGTCCCCAGAACTGGGACTTCCCTGGGAAAACACAACCTTCCAGCAAGGGAAATTTTTTTTTCATGCCTCTCCATAGATCATTCAAGGATTGGGGGAGGAAAGGGTACTAATTAGTACATGATTAGTTCCTGAGCTAGCTGTCAGTGCTGCAAGTGACTCGGTCCACTTCTAGGAAAACCAAGGACACCAGGTGGATAGTTAAGTGGATAAGTTTATGCTGCAGCTGGGCAAGGGACAAACTCATTAAAACACGGCCAAGACTGCATCCCCATACCTGGGCTAGGTCACATCTCTGCCTAAGAAAGCCCCACAATCTTCTCTCCCAGAAGAGGATAAATTCCCCCAATGCTATCACAGAATTAAAGCTCCTGGCTCTTCCACTTGCCAAACGTATGAAGTCAGAAAGGAAATAAGCATTTATTTAGTAACTACTATGTACCAGTCACTGTTCTAAGAACATTTAACAAATAGTATCCCATTTGATCTTCAGTATTACCCCCATTTTACAACTGAAGAAACTAAAGCAGATAAAGCTTAAGAACTGGGTCACACAACTATTAAAATATTGAGTTAGCATTTGAACTCAGAATTTCCTGACTCTAGGCCTAGTGCTCTATCCACTGAACTACCTAGCTGTGATCATAGCTAAGTCACTTCCTCTTCTCTAGGTGTCAATTTCTCTATCTATAAAATGAAAGAATTGGACCCAGAAAACCTGTAAGGTCTCTTTCAATTCACAGTTTATGATCCTATGAACTCATCAGTCTTTTTATTTTTTTTATTTTTTTTTATTAAAAGCTTTTTATTTACAAAACATATGAGTGATTTTTCTACATTGACCTTTGCAAAAATTTTTTCCCCAAGCTTTTCCTCTCCTTCCCCCCACCCCCCACCCCTAGATGACAGGTAATCTAATACATGCTAAATAGGATAAATTATATGACAAATCCAATACATGTATACATATCTATACAGTTATCTTACTGCACAAGAAACATCAGATCTAGAAAGAGAAGAAGAAAAAAACAACCTAAGAGGGAAAACAAAATGCATGGAAATATTCACAGAAAGCATTAAAATGCTGTGTTGTGGTCCGTACTCAGTTCCCACAGGCCTCTCTCTGGATGTATATGACTATCTTCATCACTGAACAATAGGAACTGGTTTGAATCACATCATTGTTGAAGAGAACCATGTCCATCAGAATCGATCATCGTATAGTCTTGTTGCTGTGTATAATGTTCTCCTGGTTCTGCTAATTTCACTCAGCATCAGTTCATGCAAGTCTCTCCAGGCCTCTCTAAAATCATCCTGCTGGTCTCATCAGTCTTTTTAAACAGGAGCTTCTTGGGTCTTTTTAAACATGAACCATCTTGTAGCTATGTGATTGATTTTATGAAACCAAGCATAAAACTTCATAATAATCTTATTTAATTTTTTCTTGATAAATTTACCAAGTATTTTTCCTGATTCTGTTAAAAATTTTACAAGTATTAGCTATTCTCAGCTCCATAGCACCAGCAAATTTAATAAATATGTCATCTTTACCTTCACTGATTAAAAAAAAAGATTGATTGATTAGAACCATCATGTTCACAAGAAAATCATTGAGTACTTGTCATAAGACTTGCTGAAATATAGATAAACTATCAAATCCAGATATCCTGTCAGAAAAAAATAAATGGAGTTGGTTTCTCCTGATATCACTCTAGAAAGGATTCTTAATTTGGGAGTTTCGAATTTGCATAGAGAGAGAGAGGGAGGAAGGGAGAAAGAAAGTGAGAGACAGGGACAGAGACAGAGAGACAGAGAGAAACAGAGAGAGACAGAGAGACAGAGACAAAGACAGAGAGAGAGCAGAGAGACAGAGATGAATAGATAACAGATGCATTAATCAATAGATGAGAGATAGATAAGCTCTATATTAACATAATTGATTTTCTTTATGACCTTGTGTTTTATGCATATGCATATCATATTTTATGCATATGAATTATCCTGAGAAGGGGTCCTTAGGCTTCACTATGTGCCAAAGGGGCCCATGACACACACGAAAAAGGTTAAGACAAAGATATTTCTACATTTCACCAGGGTCTCATGCTCACCACAGGTAGAGATTTCATGAGAAAATTTTAATACTATCCCTGTTTAGTCTGTGACATTGTAGCCGCCATAAAATCTCATCCCTCTCAGTGAACATGGAGAGAAGACTATTACCAGGCTATAAGTGACTGTGGGAGAGAGAATAGAAGCTCTGGAATGTAGTCTCTTAAAATCTAAGCATCACAGATTCCCCCAGGCAACCATAGTGATTTCTTCAGATGCCTCCTCATCTGCTTCCTCCTTGAGGTTACTTACAATTATTTTGTCAAAATCTCATGGTTTGTTTTTGGTTTTTGGTTTTGGTTTTTGTTTTTGTTTTAGCTTCTCATCCCTCTTCAGTCATCTTCCCTTCTAGAGTTCATAGCTGCAAATTGTTGCCTATCATTTAGTTAAACATTTTGTAGTCTTTTCACCTTAAGCTTCAGGTCTATATCTGAATGTTTCCAGGATTTTCCTTTCTATCTTAAATTCTAAGAAACAGCTGTTTTATTCCAAGATTTCTATTCTTTTTTACTGCCTCATTTCTTCTTGTTGGTCAGAATCAAGTACAGATTCCTCTAGCACTTCATTTATCTTCTAAAAGAGGAAAAGTATTAGTAGGATACTATGATCTTAGAAGAAAAAACAAAGTAATAATAATAACAGCTAATATTTGTATAATGCTTCTAAATTTCTAAGTATTTCAAATACATTATCTCATCTAAACATTCTCTAGTTAAGATTTACCCCATTTTACAAATGAAGAAGTCACAGTTAGAGTAAGACTTCTATAAGATTGAAATCCCCAACCCCATCTTTTTTCTCCTCTCTTTATTTTCTGATAACACTTTTGTGTTTATATCAGGAAAGCATTATCTACACCCTTCATCTAGTCTCATAGATTGCATATGACAATAATGAAATCATTTCAATTTCTCTCTTCTTATCTTCATCCAAATATAATCCACCATGCATTTGTCCTCAGGTTTGCAGATTTCTATGTTGACCTTTATCTTATATCTTACAAGATATTTCATATCTTTATCTTACATATAATAAGAACCCTTCTACTGCCATATTTTGTCATAAAATGTTACTTGGGGTCTTAGTGACACTTATGAGAATATATTTGACTCTTTGTTTTAAAACTTCAAGTTCACTTTATTGTCTTTATTCCAAACATTGGTATATAAGCTTCTAAGTATTATTTGAAAGAGAAAGGAGACAAGTCAAACTGAAGGAAAGAAATTAGTGAAAAACATAATTGGGAGAATTCTTTTCTTCATCACGGATATGGAGAATGAACTCACTTTATTTTGTTCAGTTATAAACTTGAAGAATATTTTTATACTACTGTATTTTATTTTCCCAATACAAATTACTACTAAATCAAAATGGTTTACTGTGTAAACTTTTTGTCTCTTTTTAATGTATTGTTTATCTCTCTTAATGGGAACCTAATATATGATTAATAGAGTATATAGGCTTAAACTGCTTTGAAGATCTGCCCTAAAGCACTGCTTTTGTGCTGTGGCAATAATGTTGATTTTTGGAGTCCAGAGCTCATGTGGCAATAATGATTAAAAAGCCAACCAGTGAGAATGTACTAGTGCCCCTCCAATGATTCAGATGTTATGAAGTATTGATTACATGGATTGCCCCAAGCTTTTAGAACTATTAATATTTAAATAAGCACATTAATATTTCATTTGAACTTCAGGCTTAAATAACCTTTATGTCTCATTGCCATGATGCATTCACTGGCCTTGTTTCTGATTTATTCATTATCATCAGCCTGACAAGCAGGAGCATTCTTTCCAATGGAGGCTGACTCCCATTTAAAGCCTTAAGCTGAATATTTTTAAAAGCCATTTTGGTCAACTGGCAACAAACAAGTATCATTAACCCAGATCCAAACCAGTGAGGAATTCCCCAATTTTCATGGGTGGAAGAATCAGGGTGGTAGAATGGAAAGAAAACAAATTTTAGAGCCCAAGAATGCTGATCTGATTTCTGGCTATCATATACTTCTTTTCCCTATTTGTAAAATGAAAAATTTGGCCATGATTCCAGAGGACCAAAGATGAAGCACTGGAACTACCTCCTGAGAGAAGAATGATGGATAGACAGAGCAATGATAAACTTCAGATGAGCCATAGCTTTTTGGGCATACCCAATGAGGAAATTTGCTTTGCTTGAAAATACATATTTACAATGAAGGATTTTCTTTTTCTTTTTGTTATTGTTTGCTGGGAGGGAAGGAGAAAGGGGAATGGGAGAAAATAAATACTTATTGATTTTTTTAAAAAGAAACAAAATGAGTAAGAAAACTGAAACTTTTAATTAAACCATCTTTAACATTCTATAAAAACACAAGAATTCTACATCATGAATGAACAAATTCCGCTAGAAGTCTGCTGAAGCAAATTATTATTTTTTTTTTGCTGAGGCAATTGGGGTCAAGTGACTTGCCCAGGATCACACAACTAGGAATTGTAAAGTGTCTGAGGTCAGATTTGAACTCAGGTCCTCCTGATTTCAGGGCTGGTGCTCCAAATTATTTTATTTATTGAAATTTTGAACCTAAGTAATGCCAAGGCAAAAAAATTTAAATCCTATCAATCAATTCAATTCCACAAACACGAATTAATTGCCTATTTTGCTGCATTTTGTTAGGTGTTGGGGGTTCAAAGACCAAAAAAAAAAAAAGGAAATCTATGACTTCAGAGACTTAGAGGTACTAATAGGATCATATATACATACTATTAGGAATTGCTAGAATTTTAGGTGTTTTAGGTACTAATATAATCAAATAAGATAATATTTGAAAAATGTTTAGCATGGTACCTGACATATGATAGCCACTTAATAAATGCTTATTCCTTTCTTCCTACTTATCTCCAGGGAGCTCATATTTACTAAAGGGATATGATACGTACATGGTTCAGTAAATATAGTCTATGCAAAGTAAATTAATTTCAAAAGGTAGAAAGTGCTGACAACTAGAAAAATAAAGAAAGGCATCATGTAGAAAGTAGCAAGAATTCATTTTGAAGGAAACTCAGAATTCCTTGTTTTATCTCCAATGATTCTACATAACTGTTTTTTACCATTTTAAGCAGTTTATTTATTTTTAATACACATTGTTTTATGAATCATGTTGAGACAGAAAAATCATAGTAAAAGGGAAAAATCATGGGAGAGATAAAGAAAAAAACAGGAAAAAAAGTGAATACAGTATGTGTTGATTTACATTTAGTCTCCTTAGATCTTTTTCTGGATGCAGATGGCATTTTCTGTCTAAAGTCTATTGGGGTTGCTTTGGATCACTGAACTGCTGAGAAGAACCAAGACTTTCTTAGTTGATCATTGCTGTTATTGTGTACAATGTAAAATTGGTTCTGCTTGTTTTGCTCAGTATCAGTCTGTATAAGTCTTTCATGGCCTTTCTATAATCAGTTTGTTCATCATTTTTTAAAGAACAATAATATTCCATTACCTCCACATACCACAGCTTATTTAGCCATTCCTCAATTGATGGACATCCACTCCTTTTCCAATTCTTTGCTACCACAAAAAAAAAAAAAGGCAGCTACAAACATTTTTGCACATGTGGATACAGACCCAGTAATGGCACTGCTGGGACAAAGAGAATGCACAGTTTGATAGCCCTTTGGCCATAGATTTCAGATCACTCTCCATAATGATTGGATCATTTCACAACTCCATCAACAATGCATTAGTGTCCCAGTTTTCCCATGTACCCTCCAACATTTATCATTATCTCTTCCTGTCATCCTAGCCAATCTGAGGGGTGTGAGGTAGTACCTCAGAGGTGGTTTTAATTTGCATTTCTCTAACAGTTTTTTTTCCTCTAAGTGATTTAGAGCATTTTTCATATAACTATAAATGGCTTTAATTTCTTCATCTGAAAATTGTCTGTTTATGTCTTTTCATCATTTATCAATTGGGGAATGACCTGTATTTTTATAAATTTGACACAGTTTTTCATATGTTTTAGAAATGAAACCTTTATCAGAAATACTGGCTGTAAAGATTTTTTCCCAATTTTGTGCTTCCTTTTTAATCTTGTTTCTGTTGGTTTCATTTGTGCTAAAAAATTTAAATTTAATGTAATCAAAGTTGCCCATTTTGCCTTTCATAATGTTGAAGGATGCCCATTATCACCACTATTATTCAACATTATCCTAGAAATGTTAGCTTTAGCAATAAGAAAAGAAAAAGAAATTAAAGGAATTAGAATAGACAATGAGGAAATAAAACTATCACTTTGCAGATGATATGATATACTTAGAGAATCCTAGAAAATCACCCAAAAACCTACTGGAAACAATTCACAGTTTTAGCAAAGTTGCAGGATATAAAATAAATCCACATAAATCATTAGCATTTCTATATATTACCAACAAAGATAATCAGTAAGAAATAGAGAAATTCCATTTAAAATTACTGTAGACAAAATAAAATACTTGGGGGGGAGGGGGTTACTACCTGCCAAAACAAATCCAAGAACTATATGAACACAATTACAAAACACTTCTCACGAAAATAAAATCAGATCTAAACAATTGGAAAAATATCAATTGTTCATGGCTAGGCCAAGTTAATATAATAAAAAATGACAATTCCTGCCTAAATTGTTCTACTTGTTCAATGCCTTATCAATCAAACTGCCAAAACATTATTTTATAGACCTAGAAAAAATAATAACAAAATTCATCTCAAAGAACAAAAGATCATGAATACCAAGAGAATTCATGGAAAAAATACAAGGAATGGTGGCTTAGCAATAAAAAACTATATATAAAACTATATTTTATAAAGCAGCAGCCATCAAAACCATTTGGTATTGGCTAAGAAATAGAATGTTGGATCAGTAGAATAGATTAGATACATATGACACAATAATCAAGGCCTATAGCAATCTAGTATTTGATAAACTTCCAAACTCCAGCTTCTGGAATAAGAACTCACTATTTGACAAAAGGTACTGGGAAAACTGGAAAATAATGTAAGAAATTTGGCATAGACCTACATCTCACACCCCAGACCAAAATAAGGTCAAAATGAATACATGATTTGAGCATAGAAGATGATACCATAAACAAATTAGGAGAACCAGGGATAATTTCATCTATCAGATCTTTGGAGAAGGGAAGAATTTATGAGCAAAGACGAACTAGAAAACATTATGAAAGGCAAAATGGACAACTTTGATTACATTAAATTAAAAAAGGTTTGAAAACAATACTTTTTTAATTGAATGAAATTAAATGATTATTTTCTTATTGAGTAGATATAGCCTTTCAATCATTTGAATATTTAATTTATTAGTCTTGCCAGTTGATTGGCTAAATATTTTGCCTTTTAGAATTTCCCCTTCCTTGAAGCCTTCCTGGTCTGAAAACACTCTGGAGAAGTCATTTCCTTTTAAGCATAAGAAATTTACCTATGAATATTTCTCTAGGTGTTTAGAACACTGTGACATCTGATGTTACCTGTCTTATGTGAGAACTAAAATTAGGGAAAGTGTGAAAAAATGAAATTCTGAAGGCACAAAAAGAAGCAATTCTAATGAGAGGAAGAAATTGAATTTATCTAAAGAGATTGGTAAAGAAATAGAAGGAACTTACCAAGCAATTTAGATTTTTAAAAGCTATGAAGAGAAGATGAAAGTGAGGGCAGGTAATAGAGGGTAAAGATAAGAGCAAGGCACAATCTCTAAAAACTGAGTTAGGAATAGTCAAGTTTGGAATGAGCTGAAATTGGTAAGGGAAGTTGAGGATAACTAAAACATTGTGAGTTTGTTTTGGGTGTTGGAGTTTTTTAGCCACTTTGGGGGAAGGGGGAATATAAAAGGAGGGATAGGATTCCTATTTGAATGAGATGGTAATAATATAGCAAAAAAGAAGATAAATTTTTTCAGTTTTATTTTTGGGATTGTTTTCCCTGCCAAGGAAAAAATAACTTTTTATTAGAAATGGCTAACAAGAAGTCAATACTAAAAATATGCAAAGAGATATTAAGGAAATACCTAGTTATCCTTGGATTCAAGTCATCTGGCTCAGATGAACTACAACCACTAGTAATTAAAGAATTGGCAGGTACTATTGCTGAACCACTATCAATTATATTTAAAACTAATCTTTTACATTGCACTTTAAAGTTTTCAAAATGCTTTATAAATTAATTTCATTTTATCTATACAACAATTCTGGGAAATAGGTGATTATGTCTATCCCCACTTACAGATAAGAAAATTAAGGCAGGCAGAGGTTGCATGACTTATCTAGATAACAGTTAGTAAATTCTGAGGTCATATTTGACCTCAGAACTTTCCAACTCCAAGTCCAGTGCCTCCTCTACTCTATCATCTAAATGCCACAAGAGACACCACAGTACTGAAGAAAGACAAGTGTTGTTCTTTTTTTTTTCAAAATAAGGCAAGGAAAGGAAGAGAATAGAACATCCAAATTATATTCCATGATCCTGACTTCAATCCCTGAGATGATTTTGTAAATCTTTAAAGAGATGATTAATAAAGTTCTAGAAAAGGAAGACCTTTGGGATTTCATCAAGAAAAGGCCATTGCCAAACTAACCCTTTTTCATGTTTTGACAGTTACTTAATCAGTAGTAAAAACAAAAGATTGCTGTAAATAGAATTTAATTAACTTTTTAATTACTGGATCAAGTATCTTCCTGCTTTCCTTATAGAAAAGATAAAAGAAATGTAGAATTTATAGTAATGCTGAAATTCCTTCAACTAAAAAAAGAAGAAATCCTTCTCTGGTTTTTTTTTGTGGACCTTTTTTCCTGAAGCAATCATTATATTTATACAAAGAATTAACACTATTGTGAACAACAGAATGTATACAGTGGCAAGAAAAATTGGGTTTAGAATTAAGGAACATAATCATTCTGCCTCACTATCTGACCTTAGACAAGTGAGCTAACCTATTTGCTCCTCAATTGTGAGAAGACCAGACTGAGGCTGTGATCCATCTCTAATGTCCCTTTCAGTTTTAAATCAGTTGTCCTATTTTAGGTTCACATTTTTTTCTCATTGTTAATAACCTCATTTCCTGAAGTTCTATACTATTATAAAGCTCCAGAGTCCTAACTGCAGCAGGAGGTGTCTGTGTTGGGAGTCAAGGCAGCATTTGCAAGAGATAAAATTGTACAAAATGATATAATCCTCAAAAGGCTTTTCTTTCCTTTTAAAGTTAGCACACTAGAAATTTAAATCAAGGAATGCGGATTTCAAAACTCAATCCCAAATTACTCACTGGTTTTTATAATGCTTTATTCTAGATTTGGAATTTATTCAAAATTACTTATTAAGTTGTCCATGGTGATTATAGAGAGATAACACTTTGTATTTACATTTATATCATACAAATATATGTGTGCATATATACGTATATCTCTCAACAGAGCCTAAAATCACACATATATGTATAAATATACACATATGCATAAATATACACATGTATACATTATAGATACACATATACAGCATACATATATAAATGGCATATATAGTACATAGAGAGGTGGAAAGAAAGAACACAAGTTTTAATACTTCAGTAAATTAATGAATCCATGGCCTAATCAATGAGGTTACTCCATTTAAAAGTGTATATTACAACTCATCCACACTTTCTCATTCTAAGAAACTCTTATTTGTGTCTTCCCATAAAATTTCCATAGGAATTCCAACTACCCTGACAGGAGTTTTTCTCTAGATCTACTAGCATTCTATTTATGTCAACATAACTCTCGGACAAATATCTGTTATCCTTATCTTTCAATATATGACCAACTTATCCTCTTTTCAATCACACATCTCCTGGAAAACAGGCATTATTTATGCTTCCCCCTTAGAATGTATTGTAGTCTATTTATTCCCACCCAACAGCCCTCTTATTCCCTTTAAGTAATTGGATGCTTTGGAAATTATAATATGCCTTTCAACTTGAAAGGCATATAGTATCCAGGAAAGTATTGGTATCAACAATAGCAACAACAAAACCCAGTGAGTTTGTGTGTTAGGAAACAACCTGAGATCATTTAAATACTGGTCAATTTCCCAATGCAATCCATGCCAGCCCACCCAGCCCATTGTACAAGTATGGCATGTTTTAGCCATGTGCATGGCATAATAACAACTGGCATTTTATTTTGATTTAAAATTTGCAAAATAAACTACTGTATAAAAGAAGTATTACTTATTCTTATTCCTGCTTTATAGATGACCTACTCCAAGACTACATACCCAAGAAAACTTTATCAAATGATGTCTTTTGGCAGGAAGGTTTGCAGTCAGAGAGGTTCAAATCTTGGCTCTTCTACTTGTATTTTTTGTGTCCTTATACTAGTCACTTGAGGCTCTCTTTGGGGCTTAGTTTCTTTATCTATAAAAGGGATTGGCCTGAATAATCTCCAAATTTTCTTTCAAAATTAAATTGTATTAGATCAACTATAAGGTCTGTTCTAATTCTAAATCCTATGAATCTGATATGTCCCCTACCATTCTGTCTGCCCACTTCTTCTAGAAAGGTCACCAAACAAGCCATCCCATTTGCTTTCTATCCATCTGGAACTTTAGCCTAACAGAATTTTCCATTCTCTGGGGCCAATGAGGAGAACATCTCTGATGTAAAAACAAGATTAGCTTCTTAACCATGGAAACCCTGGAGCATCTCAACCTACAGAAAATTATTTTTCACAAAGGAAGAGCCTTTAATTACTAACCGATAATTAAAAACCAAAGCATAACACATCCAGTGTTTCACTTTGAGCAAAACACCCTTGCTGAGCAACCACGTGAGGACTGTACTTTAAAACACTCTGAATCATAGATGTAGCTTCCCCATAAGGCAGTCTCTGCCAGGTAGGAGAATAAGATATATTGCAGTGTGGGGGAGATGTTTTTATTAAGCTATGAAAATAGAAAGCTTCTGTTTAATAGCTCCATCATTGCCAAAAAAACTTGCCAGGCCCTTAGCACAGGGATAGTTATCACGAAGCTCTAATTCGACTTCGCCCACCAATGCACTGTGGCCACAGATGACTCATTTAAGACTCTGGACCTCAGCCTGGGCCTGATGCCACAGATGGGGGAGGTCTTGTAGGCTAGACAGCTGCACAAACTTAAAGAAGTGACAAAGGCCACCTTTCCAGGAAGAGATCATGTGGTTTCTTTCATTTATAGCTAAATTGTTTTAGACTTAGAATTTATTTAGCCCTTAGTCTAATCCCATCATCTGACAGAAAAGGAAACTGAGGTTCAAAAAGGTGATCTTTTAGAGATCTTAGTTTAACCCCTTCATTCAACAGGAGAGCTAATTGAGGCTCAAGGAAGTGAGGTAAAATCTTTCCTGATAGTCACAAAAAGACTTACTGGAAGGATAGGGATTAGAACTTAGCTCCTTTCTCATGGTTCTTTCCAATGCACTAGGCTTCTTATATTGGGCACTCAATTCACTCATTCTTTCAACATAGAAAAATTTCATCTGCTTGAGGACAGGACTTTTTCACTTCTGTCTATGTATCTATCCTAAATCCTAGTACAGTGACTGATGTATCTTTTTTTTTTTAATAAAGCTTTTTATTTGCAAAACATATGAGTGACCTTTCAACATTGACCTTTGCAAAAAAAACTTTTTTTTCCCAAGCTTTTCCTTTCCTTCCCCCCACCCCCCACCCCTAGATGACAGGTAATCTAATACATGCTAGATAGGATAAATTATATGACAAATACAATACATGTATACATATCTATACAGTTATCTTACTGCACAAGAAACATCAGATCTAGAAAGAGAGAAGAAAAAAAAGCAACCTAAGAAGAAAAACAGAATGCATGGAAATATTCACAGAAAGCGTTAAAATGCTGTGTTGTGGTTCACTCTCAGTTCCCACAGGCCTCTCTCTGGATGTATATGACTATCTTCATCGCAGCACAACTGGTTTGAATCACATCATTGTTGAAGAGAACCATGTCCATCAAAAATGATCATCGTATAGTCTTGTTGCTGTGTATAATGTTCTCCTGCTTCTGCTGATTTCACTCAGCATCAGTTCATGCAAGTCTCTCCAATCCTCTCTGAAATCCTCCTGTTGGTCATTTCTTACAGAACAATAATATTCCATAACATTCATATACCATAATTTATTCAGCTATTCTCCAATTGATGGGCATCTTTTCAATTTCCAGTTTCTTGCCACTACAAAAAGGGCTGCCACAAACATTTTTGTACATGTGGGTCCCTTTCCCTCCTTTAAAATCTCTTTGGGATATAGGCCCAGTAGAAACACTGCTGGGTCAAAGGGTATGCACTGTTTGATAACTTTTTGAGCATAGTTCCAAATTGCTCTCCAGAATCGTTGGATCCGTTCACAGTTCCACCAACAATGTATCAGTGTGACTGATGTATCTTAAGTACTTAATAAATGATTGTTGATTCATTGATTGGTTAAATCTTTGCTGTGTGCAAAAGACTATGGTAGGCACTAGAGGTAACATATGGTCCCTATCTTTGTTGAGTTTAATTTGGGGAAAGGGGCTTTAGAGGGACAGCACAGGAGGCAAAAAGGAGTGGATGACACACTAAAATTTAATAATTGGGGATAGGTAGGTGATGCAGTGGATAGCATAGTGGATCTGGAGTCAGGAGGACCTGAGTTCAAATCTGGACTTAACACTTGCTAGCTGTGTGACCCTGAGCAAGTCACAACCCCTATTACCTTGACAAAAAAAAAAAAGATTTAATAATTTGTCAGTGATGATGATATCATGTGCCATTCTATTAGTATTGTTAATTCTTAATTGATGCCCTAAAATGATTTGGAGTGTATAGATGACATGGAATATTAGAGTTTACCTTCTAAGCAAAAAATATTTTCTTACAGCCAGTATAATCATGAGGTATAGCTCCATCCTTATGAGATTGTCCAGCCAAAACAAATCACTGAAGTAACTCATCCCAAACCTCAAGCATATTGAAGCCTATCAAATTATATTAAAATAAACATCAAGAGTCAACCTTTGGGACCTAAAAATAAGCAAATAACATTCTTTAAATTCTCCAGTTAAAATGGGTGAGAATTAAATATTTAGTATGATAGGGTAATGAGATCAATGTTTGATGGGTGGTAAAATTATTATACCTCTGTAAAATGGAAACATGAATTTTCAGGAACTTTCTGTAGAAAGGGAAGAGTAGAAAGACTGGATATTGGAAGTTGTTTTTTGGGTTTTTTTTTTTTTGCTAAGGCAAGTGGGGTTAAGTGACTTGCCCAGGGTCACACAGCTAGGAAGTGTCTGAGACCAGATTTGAACTCAGGTCCTCCTGACTTCAGGGCTGGTGCTCTATTCACTGCACCACCTAGCTGCCCCAGTTTTATTATTTTCTTAAGGACATGTTACAGTTGAGCACTTCCATTAGGATACCCATAGCTAGAAATGATTACTACAGTTTAGTAGTGTCTGAATCTTCATTTGGGGTTTTCTTAGCAAAGATAGTGCAATGGGTTGCCATTTCCTTCTCCAGCTCATTTTATATATGAAGAAATTGAGGCAAATTAGGTTAAGTGACTTATCCATGGTTGCACAGCTAGTAAGTGTCTGAAGATAGATTTTGAACTCAGATGAATCTTCCTGACTCCAGGCCCAGCACTCTATCCAATGTGACACTTAGCTGCCCATAGTTGAGCCCTAGGCTTCAATTAATCCAAGAATCAATGTGCATTGAATTCTAAATTGTTTGACCTGTTAGAGCACTGCTACACATTTCACTATATTCTCACTATTAAGATGGTTATTATTTACCACCAAGTGTAAGCATTTTGAACTTGTTAATAGGAGCAAAGGAAGATAGTCTACTGGAGTCATCTCCTTGAAAAGAGCTTTTGCATTAAAACAGGCAACATGGCATGGTGCTGAGAGAAGAGGGCTTAGTTCTAAGAGACTGAAGTTAAAATTCAGATTTGGACATCAACCAGATGTGTGGCTTAGAAGAGTTATTTCATAACTATGATTTTTCATTTCTTCATTTATGAAGTAAGGATAGAAATACCTCCTAACAAGGTCATTGTAAGGAAAGTAATTTGTAAGGTATGATTTATGTTTATATCAGCTTTTATTGTTATTACTCCCTCAAAGTCAGTCATCTCATGATATACCAGACTATTAGAAAAGGGAAATCCAGAAGCAGATTCTGCACATCAGGGACATCATAGACATCATAAGTCTATGCAAGATACAGCACATGTGATATAACTTTTGCCATTATTATTATTAGGTTTGATGCCCCATAGCTGAGAATTTTTCAGAGGTTCTCAAGAAGGAAACTATTCTGAAAAATACTTATAATTATGATGAAGATTGTTTTTCCAGAAGAATGCTTGGAATATCCATTTAAATGTAAATACATGTTACCCCAAATTAAATTCATTCCTAATGTATTAAAATTAATACATAATATTGAGTAATAATTAAAAGTAATTAATGTTGATACATTAAAGGAAATATGCCATTTCAATATATCCAGAGTCAAACTTTCCAGGCCCTAATACTGGCTAGACACACAGTAAGTTACAAATAATATTCCTGCTAGAGGGCAAAATCTCATTAGGTTACAGCAAGGAGCCAATGCCAAGAGTTTTTCAGAGGACAGATGGCCTGCAGGAATATACTGTTCCTTGAACCTGGGTGTAGTGAATTTGGAAGTACATTCAAGTCTTGTTACTTCTTTGCTCAAAATGTCACACACACACACACACACACACACACACACACACACACACACACCACTTCTTGTTGAGATCTATTTTTTCTTTCAAGTTCAAGTGCCCCCTCTAGAAACGATATCTTCTTTCAGTCTTCAGGCCATCTGATTCATATGTTTTGTATTTAATTTCCTCCACATCTGTTTTATATATGTCTTATCCTAACTATTTGGTTTTAACCTTGGGGCAGCCAAGTAGCACAGTAAATACAGCCCTAGACTTAGTATTGGGAAGACCTCAAATACTTCCTGGTTGTGGGACCTGTAAACCAGGGCAAGTCATTTAACCTCTCTTTATTTTTAAAGTGAGGATAATAGTTGCCATGAGGATCAAGTGAAATAATGTTCATAAAACATTAGTACAGTGCCAGGCAGAGAGCAGGTATTTAATAAATGTATATTTTTCATGCCATAGGTTTTGATGGAAGTTCATATTAAAATAATGAAAATAGTGATTATTTTCTTATTTTCTCTTTTGTTAATTTTTGCCTGTCTGCTGACTTTCCTAGTCTCTGCCTCTTGCTTTCCCTGGCTTCCTTCAAGTCCCACCTAAAATCCCACCTTCTACAAGAAACTGTCCAACTTTTATCTCTATTTTCTTTCTTTGTCTTTTACTTGCTGTCTTTTCCATTACACTCCAAGTTACTTGAGGACAGGAATTGTCTTTTTGCCTCTTTTTGTATCTCTTGCATTTAGCACAATGCCTGGCATACAACAGGTAGTTAATAAATCCTTATGGACTGGCTGATTGAAAGACCCTGGAGATTATCTCATCCAACACCTTCAGTTTAGAGATGAAACTTTGAAACTGGCCCAATATCACACATATTGATAGCAACTAGACAAATCAAGCTTTGAACCCAAAACCTATGATCCAATACCCATTACATTGTACCAAAGCTTCCCCTTAGGAAGAAAACTTTCACAAATTCTCTTGATGGAGGAAGTATGGTTTCAAAGAGTGAGCATTGAAATGAAAAAATAGGACACCTGGATCTGCTCCTACCTACCCTTGTGACTTTGAGCAGGTCGCTTAACTGCTCTAAACCTCAGTTTCCCCATTTGTAAAATGAAGGTATTGATGATATCCAAAGTCCCCATGGGATCTAATATTTTATGAATTCCCCATTCCTAGAGTCAGAAAAAAAATTGTAAATGAGCAAAAAAAAACAAATTTAACTTGAAACTAGATAGTAATTTTATTTTCCTAGACTGATTTTCTCAGAAATCCAAATTTCCAAACAATTTTAAAATTTCCTTCATTTGCATCAGAGAGTGACAGTATCTAATTTGTTTATGTTGGATCACTGTTACTGTTACACTCAGTAAGCTCAAATGAAGATGCTTGTGGTTAGTTGATAATAAAGTTTGGCATCTTCTTACTAAGCAATCAGTGTCCCGTTGGCCCTCAACAAGGTAAACATGTCCATCAGAAATCTAAGTTCAAATTCCCTTGAACAATTAGCTGGCTAGATTTTTCTTAACTTGTGATGAGATTCTTTTTTTCCTCAATAAAAGGACAAATGTTGCTTAGGAACACATAATATAAAAAAAACAAAAATAAAAAACAACAGCTGCAGTCACCTAACAAAAACAAATGATGTACTGCCAGGAACATTGGTGGTATCTGAAAAAAACCTAAGTAAAAATTCATGTGCTTATCAAGTGAAAGTAGACATAGTGAGGGAACTTACTTAGACCCCAGGAAGGGCATCTACCACCTCCACCCCACTCCCAGGGCAATAGATGGTGGAATTCCAATTTAAATACAATTTAATGCTTAAGTATAACCAGCAAAGAACAGTATTCCTTAAGAAACATTATAAAGAATGGAGGTGAAATCTAACCAAAGTATGAAACATGCTGCATGATACTGTATTTAAATAGAATACATGCAGTGCTAATCTGAGATTTAATTGGATTACTTTGTTGCTCTGCTGAGGTCAGATCATGGAGAGTTTACATATTACAAAGATTTCTATCAAGTGGTAATGTCACTTATGGTTACTTCAAATCAGCATATTCAGGCTTCTCTGCAATGTGGGAAATAGCTGGGATAATGCCATGTCCATGGTATGTGCTAAATTAATGTCTATTGAGAAGCAACATGGTGTAATGCATGTATGATGGCTAGTGCTGAGCTTGCTACTCTACATTTTTTTACCTTGATCAAGAGACAAGCATTTTTTAATCCAGATTGTGAAATAATTTTTTAAAATAAAATAAAATTTTATTGTTACCTTTTAGTTTTTTTACATCACAATCTAGCATCCCTCTTCCTTGCCCCAACTCCCAGAGAGCAATCTCATATATCAAATTATATTTTTAAAGAAAAAAAGGGGGGAGGCAGCAAGGTGGCGCAGTAGGTAGAGCACCAGTCCTGAAGTCAGGACCTGAGTTCAAATGTGATCTCAGACACTTAACACTTCCTAGATGTGTGACCCTGGGCAAGTCACTTAACCTCCATTGCCTTAGCAAAAATAATAATGATAATGATAATAATAATCAATACTTTAAAAAAAAAAGTTTGAAAATGTGCGCAAATTTGAAAATGTATCACAGCCAGGGACTTTCCATCTCTGTAAAGGAGTAGGTAGGAATGTCTTCTCACATAATTTCTTTGGAATTATGCTTTGAACAAGTATTCATTAAATGTTTACTATGTATAAGACCTGAGCAAGTAAGTGATAAAGTATATAGAGAACTTGGCTTGAAGACAACAGGACCCAAGTTCAAATTCAGCCTCAGACACTTTCTCTTTTACTTACTATGACCTTAGGCAAGTCACTTAATATTGTTTACCTCCATTTCCTCATCTGTAAAATGAGCTAGAGAAGGAAATGACAAACTATTCCATTATCTTTGTCAAGAAAATCCTAAAGGGGTAACAAAAGAAACAACTGAAAGATGACTGAACAACAAGGAAAGGAGACTTTATAACCTGTGTCTTGGTTGATCTTCACAATAATCCTAGGAATTAGTTGCTATTAGTATCCCCATTTTACAGATGAGAATATGAGGCAAGCAGAGGCTATATGACTTGCCCACCCAACAAGTGTCTAAGATCAGATTTGAACACAGGTTTTCTTGGGTCCAGAGCTCTATCCACTGCACCACCTAGCCTCCTGTTCTAAATTCCTTGAGAGAGGGACCAGTTCTTATTCATTTTTCAATTGTCCTCAATAGCAGATTCTTTACACATATAATAAATAGTAGATGAGTTTTGCATAAATTGGTCATTTGTTTTTGTAATTGAAATACAATAATAGTTTTTCATGCTGTAGATTTTGATGGAAATCCATACTAAAATAATAAAAATAATAATTATTTTCTTTTCTTTTGTTAATTTTTGCCTGCAATGCTGTGTTTTTAGGAATGAATCCACTTTGTTTAGCTTAGTGGTTTTCCTTCAGGATTATAAATCTAATCATGATGTCCAAGGAGTATTTCTTAGAAAGAGTCATAGAAGATGCAGCATTATTTTAATTTGGCATTATTCCAGCAAAAAAAAATCTTAGAAATATAGAAAGAAGCAAGAATTTTGTTATATGAGCACATGCTTAGGAATCAGGAAGCCTAGTGTCTAGTCATTTCAGATTACTCATTTATTGTTTATTGTGTACAAAACACTATGGTAGCACTGGGGATACAAAGTTAGAACTAAAACCATCCCAATCTGAAATTGCCCCGGTTCTCAAAAAGTTTACCTTCTACTGAGGAGATAAAACATAAGCAAAGATTAATATAAGATCATTTGAGAAAGATGAGAAGATGAGCAACTGAGGATCAAGTAAAATAATACACGTAAAGTATTTTGCAATCTTAAAAGCATTATATAAATGCTAGTTATTATAATGAGGAAGACTAACTTGGGCTGGGGTGTTTGCACCTGAATTGAGCCTTGAAGGAAGAAAGAGAATCAAGGAAGTAGATGTGAGGAAGACAGTAAGTCCAAGCATGTATATACTAATTTTCAGAAGGTAGAGATGGATGTTGAATTCAAAGAACAGTTTGCAATTCATTTTGGCTAAAAAGCAGACTACAAGTAAGGTAAATATCATGCAAAGACTGGAAAAGTAAATTGAAACCAAATTGTCAACACCCTGAACAGGTTGAGAAGTTTCCAAACCTAAACATCCCAACCAATAAGTACTAATTAAGTGCCTTCTCTAAGCATAGCTCTGGGTAAGCTCTAAATATACAAATGCAAATTTTAAAAAATGTTCATGCCTTTGAGGGAAATATATAAAAACAACATATGCTCTCCTGAATGGTCCAAGATAATAATTTATGGACAAAGTCCTTCCTGAACTTCACTTTTCAGGGGTAGAAGGGGAAATTTCCTGGGTTGTATGTTGCCAAATCTAGCCTTCTGCCCAGAGAAGGGAGACTTCTTTGACAGCAGCTCACTTAATAGTTGACTTAACCTCCAGTTCAAGAATATAAGTACTTAGCCCTCTCTAGAGAAGAGAGACTTTCTGAGAAAGAGGAAATGATTGCCCACAAAGCCCCCAACTAGAGGAAAAACAGCCAAAACATAAGAGATTCAAAGGGACCTTGTCACTCTCTGCTATTTCAGTAAATTATTCAGACAATGCAAATCAGATCAGAATAGAGTGGCCTATCCAGCAGCATAATATATCTGCCTTCTAAACCACAAGATGGTAAGGAATTATGAAAAACACTGTGTGAGAGAAAAAAATTTTACTATAATGTCAAAGTATTGCCACAATAAAAGAGACCTTGAATGCTTAACACATTTTTTTTATCTGTTTGAGTTCCTCTGATTCTGCATTTTTCTGTAGACTGTACTTGCTACACATTTGTTACCTTGAATGTTTGTATGGGAGCTTGGAGTTCTGTTGCCTATATTTGTGGAAAGATAGGCAAAAGCTACTTTCATAGATTTTTCCCAGAGTAAATGCTGGTCAAAGATTTGACAAACTAAAGAGAAAATGACCTACTAGAATTAGTCTATCAGATTGGACTCAGTCTCTGTGAACCCAGAATTTGGGAAAAACAGGCCCTGCACCAAGAATTATATTTTTCAACCTAAATTCTCTCAACAGCCATATTGGAATTTCCTTTAGTCTATGGCTTCAACAGCGTAAATTAAATAGATACATGCCTGGAATGATCTATCATTCCACCCACCCCCTTTTGGAAATTCTAGGTCCCCTCAAGAACTAGTTCAGTTGATACCTCCTTTTGAAGTCTTTCTAGATCTCCCCAACTTTCAATGTTCTCCTCACTTCCAATTTACATTGAATTCATTCAGTATATATTTTGCATTTACTTATCTGAGAATATATAATTTCTCCCTCTTCTTCCCCTCAATAAAGTGTGCTTAAGGGAAATAGATGTTTTCACTTTTGTCTTTAAATAGCAGGTGCCAAGCACAGTGTCTAACATAAAAGAGGCAATTGATAAATGTCTATTGAATTGAAATGAATCAAATCAAATTGAATTAAATCAAATGAGTTTACATTGTACTGGGAGAGACAACATGCAAAGGGATAAATATTTGCAAGATAATTATCCAGTGGTAACTGGGAGCCACTAAAAATTTTTGAACAGGGTAATGATATAGTCAGATCTACATTTTAGTCTTAGCTAAGCTATTCAACATTGCTCTGAGTTTTTTCTCCTGTCTGTCAAATGGTGATAGTAATATTTATTTCCACCCACCCAACAGTTTTCTTGTGAGGATAAATGAAATAGTGATTTAAAAAGTTAAAATCTCTATATAGAGGTAAGGCAGTGTTATCATTATGATCACATATTTGGAAGGGCACTCTCACCTTTTATGCCATGGAGAAAAAAGTAATGAATTCAAGTTCATATCACAAAGCTGAAAGAACATTCAGATAACCTTTTTAAAAAAATACTGAAATGCTGAGTTGAAGTTTCTATAATGAGGAAATAAAACACATGATTAAAAAAATCCTCTCAAAGAGTTGAATTAATGAGATTTGAGAGACTAGAGCCTGAACATTTGCTAGTTAATAGATTTGGGGGATACAAACAGTGTTACATCAATTATAGTAATTAACCAAAAATGAAGATGAATTGAGTAGCAGCTTCAATGCCAGCATCAGCTAGAATGCTGAGCTGATGGAAACAGTGACAGGAACAGCATGAGGAAACTCTTTCCACCTTAGGGGGTTGCTTCACATTTCTGAAAAAGAGATGCATTTCTCACCTTCTGCCTAAAAGTGATAGATCTATGAGGTCTTCTGCTATTGCTCCACCCCAAAAGAACTTCCTTCAGAGTTATGTTTTGTTATCCCTAGGGGTTTGATTCCTGAGGGTTATTTACCATTCTTGAAAAATGACACCATACACTTTCTCCAAAGATCATTCTGAGTTTTTCTCATCTTTCTTTTTCTTTCTCCTACTGACAGGCAAAAATTCCACCTGAACCCCTCACAGGGGGAACCAAGGAAAGTTTAAATTATGTACACGGTCAAAAGAACACCAAATAGATATTTTTCAAGGTGATCTTTTAGGCCATCCTCGTTATAGAATCAGAGGGACTGCTTGACTAACCCATTGAATCATGCAAAAATAGTTCATGAAGATGCTCACCCATCCCCCAAAAGTGATTTAACTAAAAAACTGTTGATTCAATCTCTGCAAATGGATGTAGCCTGAAATGCTTTTTAAGGATAATAATACTTGTATGTCTGTATACATCGGCAAAATAAAACCCTTCAAATATCCCTTAGGTTCTGTTAAAGGTGGGATCCATACATACCAGGAGCAGGGGGAGCTTCTTGGACAAGAATATTAGTCAACTGAGTAGGCATAATGAGAACAAGCTGATCTACATCAGTTAACTACAGGGAACTAATAGCTGAAAGGAAGGTCAAGTACTGGTAACCAAATCAGGATATACAATGCCAAGAAAGCTTGCCAAAGAGTCATTATCAAAATTCAATCAGTGTCAGCCATACTGAGGACTGAAGTCTATTTTGTATCTACTTTTTGGGTCACCATGGCCAAAAGATCTGTTGTCTATACAAAAATTTCAGAATACCAAAGCCCTAGCTGATGGTTTACCCGCTGAATTTCAAGAAATCTTGTATACTACAAAAGTATATAGATATTCAAGAAATATTTACTAAGCACCTCCTATGGTCAAAGCACTATGGTATACTTACCCATAAAATGAAGTAATTTCTGCCCTAAAGGAATTTATTGCCTCAAGTCTCTCACTGCATTTTACTTTATCATGTAGTTGCCAAAGTGATTTTTTCTCAGTTTAATTCTGACCATGTTATTCCCTTAATTCAATAACTATCAGTAGTTCCCCATTACCTCTAGAATCAAATATTAGTCCTTCTATTTGATAGTCAAAACTCTTTACAACCTGGCCCCAACTTACTTTTCCAGTACAATCATTATTGACCCAATCATTCTATAGTACCAATAAACAGGTCCTCTTACTCTTCCCCATACATATATAAATATTTCACTTTTCTTTGACTTAAATGGGATCTCCCTTATCTCCATCTCTTAGAATCACTGGTTTTTTTTAGAGACTCAACTAAAGCACTATCTTTTCCGTGAAGTTTTTCTGATTCTTTCACCCATTCATACTCTCCTCCCAAAATATTGCTCTGCATCTCTTTGGTATATATTCTGAGCATTTTTTTTGCTAAGGCAATTGGGGTTAAGTGATTTGCCCAGGGTCACACAGCTAGGAAGTGTTAAGTGTCTAAACTCAATTTTGAACTGGGGGGGTGGGGTGGAGGTGGCGCTAGGTGGTGCAAGGTGGCACAATGGATAGAGCACCAGCCCTGAAGTCAGGAGGACCTGAGTTCAAAATCTGGTCTCAGACACTTAATACTTCCTAGCTGTATGACCCTGGGCAAATCACTTAACCCCAATTGCCTCAAGGAAAGAAAGAAAGAAAAAAATTGAACTCAGGTCCTCCTGATTTCAGGGCTGGTGCTCTATTCACTGCACCAGTCAGTTGCCCCTCTGTGTATCTTTTTTATGTATTTTGCATGTTTGTCCTACTCTCATGGAATATAGGCTTCTTAAGATATTGAGTTGTTTTGCTTTTGTTTTCAATATCCTAAAAGCCTAACTATAGAGAGTATTTTAAGAATTCATATTAATTACATTCTATTGGACAGTGAATGTCATTTCTCTGTTTCATTTCTGTGAATCCTCATTCTCTTTTTTTTGGGGGGGGGGGAGCACGGGGTGTAGGGGTGAAGCAATTGGAGTTGTGACTCACCTGGGTTGCACAGCTAGTAAGTGTTAAGTATCTAAGACTGGATTTGAATTCAGATCCTCCTGACTCCTGTGCTCTGTCCCCTGTGATATCTAACAGCCCCTGAATCTTCATTCTCTTTCAAGGTTCAGTATGAAAGCTTCCTCTGTAAAGAAACTTGTGTGAATTCCACCTTCACCCCACCAGTTGTCCATGCTTATTCCTTCCTGAAGTTTCCTTGAATTTATTTATCGGTATACATTTTATATCCCTCTGATAAAATCAGAGCTTCTTGAGGTCAAGGACAATTTTGTTTTTTGCCTTATTCTTTGGAGAATCCTTAGCAGAGTACAGCTGGGTCCCAATTAGAATAATGAATGCTCTAAAATGATAGCATTATTTGAATTCACACTGTATATTTCCATTGGACTGGACTCAAAAATATATTTTACATAATTATAATTTCAAATCATGTGATTTCAAATATATGCAATCATTTCAAAGATTTATTATTATTGCTATTCTGGACATAGAAATGTTTCTCTTCTTGAATTATAGATCTGGAGTAGGAAAGAGTCTTAGAAACTAGTAGGTTCAACCCCTTTATTTTATACATGAGGAAACTGAGCTCCAAGATTAAATCACATAGGATTTGAACCCTGAAATCCTGATTCTGAAGCTAGTGTTCATTCTACTATACCATGATGTCCCCCCAGAAGGTCCTTAATAAGTATTAATTGAATTGGATTGTATCTCCTCCAGCTTAGGACATTAAGGAAAACTTCATGTAAGAAGTGGAACTTGAATTGTAAAGGCTAGTCTTCATCATTCTAGGACTTGATATTATAAACTCCTATGATTTTAGAACCAGCAAGTTCAGCTTCCTCATTTTGCCTGTATGATGATTCAAATTTCCTCTAATACAGAGACCCTATTTTTTTACTCTCTGAATTTAACTGAATTGATAACTGGGAAACATAGCATATGGCATGAAGTTTATTATACCTACTTGGGGCATCATTTATTAAAAAGGAAAATCCCATTTCATCCCGAAAATGCCTCATGACTGCAGGCATACAATATTTACCTCATCTATGGCTGGCTTATATAACTCAGTCATTAGCATTCTCTATACAGCCTAATGATTGTATGATGAATGGGGATTCTTGGGCTCCCTCCCTGTAGCAACTTAATATGCTATGTGTACAGCTTACAAATGAAGACCATAATCACTTTTCCATAGTTTATGAATTATGAAGTTAGATTTCCGTCCCACATACTGTCAAAGTTTTTTAGCTTTAAAACCAATTAAAATGATGAATAGCTGTGAAAGGCACCAGAAGTACATTTAATCTTTCTCCAGAACAGCTGGGGATCAGTCCTTTTTGTCACATTTCACATTACCTGAGAATATAAAATTGGTCTCAGTTGGTGCTAAGATTCAAACATCTTCCCAATGAAAGAGAATTAGTCCATTCTGTATCTTTTGGGTTTTCGAATGCTAACATTTACAAGCTACAGTAATATCTGACTTCACAAGATCCCAAGACCTTGGCTAACCTGTTCTCTGGGCAAGATTATCTTGAAAATATTCGATAAACCTTTTACTTTAAGTAAAAGATGGACCTAAGTGTAGAGCTAGGGGCTCAGAAAAGGAAATTTAAAAAATCATTGACAAGTGTCTGAGCTTGGTCACTTTTAAAAAATACACAAACCACAATAGGGAAACATTCCCAAACTCTAAAAGTCCCCAGTAGTTATCTCCCAATTTAGGATCTTTTATTTAGAGTTGAAGGAATCTTCAAAGCCCAGAAGGGCAATCCCTTTGGTTCATAAAAAAGAGAATGGCCACCTAGAGAGATTAAGTGAATTGTGCAAAGTCATAGTGTTAGCTTGCAACTCCAAAGTCAGAAGTTTCTCTACTGCACTATTTTGCCTCTAGCTTATTTTCCAGATTTTGACACTCTCAACAATAAGGGTGCTGTGATTGGTAGGGTGCTCTGGCTTTAGTTTTGTTTTCTTTTCTTTTTGTTGTTGTTTGTTTGGTTTGGTTTGGTTTGGTTTTTTGCTAAAAGAAATAGTTACTTCAGAATAGTGGTGGACTTATGTGTGTCTTCAAGAGGGAAAAGAATGGAATGAGCAGTTATATAGCACTATTACTAGATACTATGCTAAGTATTTTGCAAATATTTTATTTGATCCCCACAACCATCCCAGGAGGTAAATGCTATTATTATCCCTTTTTTATAGTTGAGGAAACTGAGGCAAACAAATAAGTGTCTTACTCAAGAACATTCACAGATTTGAATTCAGGCCATCTTGATTCTAGGACCACCATTCTATTCATTGAGTCACCTAGCTGCCTGGAGAAGAAAGGGAAAGGGAAAAGGGAAAAAGAAAGAGACAGAAAGAAAGAGGGAAAAGAAAGAAAAAGGCAAAGAGGAAGAAAGAGAAGAGAGGAGAGGAAAGGAAAGGAGAGAAAGGAAAGAGAAAGGGAACCTGTTGGGGGTATTGTTTAGAGCAGAGCCTCAGAGAAATAATATTTTATCCTTTAGTTTTAACAAACCTACTGGAGTAATTCCTTTCACTAAATTCATGTTTACCATTTCTGTGATTAGATGCAATTAGATGCAATGTTTCTTAAGGTTCCTGGTCTAGAGCTCAGTGCAATCACAGAAAATGGCTATTTTTCTCTGAATCCTTGATATTGACAATCTGCCTATCTTTCATGAAAGATCATGAGATCTCTCATTTTAAATAACACTAAACATTTTGGGGACAACCAGATGATATAAAGATTGAGCATGTTCTCCCCAAGACCATCTCAACACCAGGGCCATCAAGATTAGCTTGCAAATATACTTACAATTCATCACCTTGACAATGCAAATTTAGATCATGATGGCTACATTATCCTGGTTTTCTTTTCCAAAGACATTCCTATCCCTTGTTGAATTGATTTATACTATTTCTATTACAGCTCTTGACAGTTTGTTCTGTCTTTGTGCAATAGCAGAGAATTGGGCTTAAATTGATTTTCAAACCACTCCCATTCACTTTAATCTTTCCATCTGTGAAAATTCAATAACATTGTCTGGGCTCATTGTCTACCTACAGTCAATATTTTCCACCCAGGCCTTGGGCAGCTATGTGATCTTGCTCATTATCCTTCTATTAGGTTATCTAAATGAAATCTAATGTCTTATCCAAGGCTATCTTCATTCCCATTAACCCTTATCCTAGGCTATCCTCATTCTCAAACTATCCATTTTTTCTGAGTTTCCTTCTCTCTCTATGTAATCTCTAATGAAATAATGATGATCTTTTGACATCACTTCACAGACTACAGTGACTGATTTTCAATGTCATTTGTTCTATTTCAATTCCATATTCACTGAGACCCACGAACTGTGTTGAGTCTAAAAGGAGACAAATTCATCTATATTTTTCATCTCATCCTTCCTCATCTCAAGCCTCTTACCCCATTTTCCAGCTGTCCCCCACTAATCCTGCCTGTTCTCAAGCCTCTGCTTCCCTCTGGAATTGAAATAAAAATTCTACTTTTGTGGTCCTAGGCTCTGATTGATGAGGATTTCATCATCAATCAATGAAGATTGGTTTATCAGGCCTCAGGTCCCCAGGTTACTTTCCTATCCTTTACATACCATACTAGCACAGCATATGGGCCTACCTTTTCTCCAACTCTAGCTCTGAGAGAAGAAATCAGATGATTATAGCTACTTCTGTCAAGAACATGTCAATCAATTACATTATTATTTCAATGACCATTATTTCTATCTTCCCTCTCTACACAATCTTCCCCAGTCATTATTTTCCTACACTTCTTGTCTTCATCTATGAGAGAATAAGCCCTTTAAGGGCAAGGTCTGTGTTGTTTGCTTGTATTTGTGATACCAACTCTTAGCAAAGTGACTAGGATATATTAAGTGCTTAGTAAATACTTTTTATTTATTCATTTGTGATGAAAGATAACCTCTGAATTTATTTGGTCCTGGTGATGTTTGAATCTATACACTAACCCCAGAATCTTTTGATCCATATGAAATACTTAGACCAATTCTTTCCTCAATTTGAAAACAGGTTCATAGAAAACATTTTTTTACTAGGAGAGAAGGTAAGATGTAGAGAAAAAGGGGGACGAATTAGGAAAGATGAAAATATAGATATTTAACTGTCTCTTCTTACTTCTATTCTAGGGTAAAAAGTAATCATCCTATACTCCAGTTCTATTAATCAAATAATCAGTATTTATAAAGTACCTACTATATGCCAGAGACAGTGCAAGGTACTAGGGATAGGAAGACAAGAAAAAAGTCTCCTCCCTTGAGGAACTTCCAATGTAACCATGGGAGACAATATATACAAATATAATAAAAAAGATACATGGTGATCTCTGGAGATTGGGGGCAGGACTAGAAGGTAAGAGGATCAAGAGAGGCCACAAGTATAAAGTTACAATTGAGTTAAGCCTTGAAAGAAACCAGATATAGGGAGAGACAATGCAAAAGCAAAGAAAAAAAAGAGATAAGAGTGTCAATTGTGGGGAACAAGAAAGTCTAATTCACTGAGCCACAGTGTTGTAATATGCAATAAGAGTGGAAGAGTAACTTAGAATCAGTTTTTGAATGGTTTTAAATACTAAATAAAAGAGTTTATATTTGCTGTAGAATAGGGAGATACAATAATGTATTGGCTGGAGGAGTTATATAGTCAAATAGGTATTTTAGGAAACTGAGTCTCGAGACTGTATGAAGGATGAGTTAGAGAAGAGAGATGTTAGAGTCAGGTAGACCAATTAGAAGAATATTGCAATAGCCTAGGGAGCCAGGTGATGAGAACCATAACTAGAGTGTTGGTTGTGTGAATGGGGGAAAAGGGAATGAAATATGTTTTGAAAGTAGGAATGATGATATTTGGTGAATAATTGGATATATCAGATGAGAGAGAGGAAGGAATTAAGTATGACTGAAATGGATCAAAACAAAGATAGGTAATGTTATCAGCTTTAGTTTCCAATTTGTTGGGGGACTTGTATGTAATGTGGGGTCCAATATAATCTAATAAGCATTAAATGTCTCTATATGCTAAGCACTAGACCAGGGTACAAAAACTAAAATTTAAAAATAGTTCTTGTCCTCAAAAAGCTTACAAGTGGTGAGTGAAGATAGAATTAGGGGTATCAGCCAACAACAATGCTATTAAAATGCATTTAACTCCTACCTTTAATCCCTACACACTCCTGTTTATGTGTGTTTGGGGGAGTGCTGGGTGTTAAAACTAGATATTGATCAGCTAACCCTCTGTTCTTGTGATTTAGATGAGAATAGGAATATTCTATTTTTTCTGTAACTCAGTCAGTCTGATTGGTTCTCCAAGTTCAGAAAACAGTCCATTCCTTGGCAAAAATGGTGAAGTTAGCACTTTGATTTGCTCCTATGACTCTTTTTCATGCTCAAAAGTCTTTGTGATTCGATTAATCTCTAATTGTGAAATTAGAAACTATGGCCAGAAGTAGAAAAGAAACCTAGATATGTTTTCCTGGGCACCCTTGAAATCATATCATAAAAGGGAAGACAGGAAAACAAACTAAATATGCTAGACCCCTAATTTTTTTTATCTTTTCACTATAAATTCCTCATGTTTAAATGACTTGCCCTCTTTTAGCTGCTACAATTAAGTTAGCATTTAGTTTGCTTCTAATCTGAGGGATTTCTTTGGTAGCATCAAAAGAAGCATTTCTTTCTGAGCAGCAGGAGTCAAAAAACAAATCAACCCCATAGATTCATCATTAGTTACACAACAGCAGGAAATTCTTCAGACTGATCTTCATCCCATTCTTTATCTAAAATACCTTCTCATCAAAAATATTATACATAGTAAAAATGTTTTATATTAATATAATCCCTTCTGAGAAATCTGGAGTCTTTTTTAAGCATTAAGCCTTCTAGAAACTCTGAGTTAGAATATAGGTGGGCAATGTTATCATCTCCATTTTCTTATTTGCAAGGGGACTTATTGCAATGTGGGATCCAATCCAATCCAACAAACACTTAATATCTTCACTATATACAAAGCATTATACTAGGAGATGAGGATATAAAGACAAAAATTAAAGTCATCCCTTGCCCTCACAAATCTTACATCCTACTGAAGGCATCCAACAAAAGAGATTAAGGCTATTGAATTGTGTTCTATATTTTGTGACATCATATGTGTTTTCTTTACAAAAATTCTGAAATAGTTTGCCATTCCTTCTCGAAGTCATTTTATAGATGAGGAAATTAAGGCAAACAGGGTTAAGTGACTTACCCAGGGTCCCACAGTAAGTGTCTGATATCAGTTTTGAACTCAGGTCTTTCTGACTTCAGACTCAGCACTCCATTCTAGCCACCCAGCTTCCCCCATATATGCATAATCAATAGAGGAGAAAGGTTAAATACGATTACACTAAGACAATTAGGAAGTTCTTCTTGTGTGAAATGGCACATGAGCTGAACCTTGAAACAAGCTTGAAAATCCCCCAGGCAAAGGTGAAAAAAGAAGTGCATTCCAGATAGGAGTTGCCTTTGCATGGAGGTGGGAAATGGGATATTAAGTTTGGAGAACAGCAAATGGGTCAATCTAGTTGCAACACAGAATATGTGAAAAGAATAACATGTAGTAAGCCCCAAAAGGAAAGCTAGAACCAAATAGTGAAGGGTTTTAAATACTGAGAAGCTTCTACATTTATCCTACAGGTAATAGGAAGCCACTGAAACTTCTTGAGCAGGGAAGTGACATGAAGAAATTCATATTTTAAAATGATTGTCTTGGCAACTGTGTAGAAAATGGATTATAAAAGGGAGAGAGACTAGAAAACAGGAATCCACTTTAGAGATTGCAAAAAACCAGGAGAGAAGAAAAGGGTGGCACAGCATGGAAAGCTCTAAGAGTCCAAAGACCTAATTGTTTTCTATCTCTGTTTGCTACGAATTACTGGCATGACTGTGCAAAAGTGTTTTTCTTCTCTAAGCCTTCCTTTCTTCATCAACAAAAGGAGAAGTTTGAATTAGATGACTTCTAAGGTCTCTTCCAGACTTTAAATCCTCTGAACCATGCATAGTTGCTACCATGGCATTGATTTTTTTCTGGGCCCATTAAATGGCTTCATGCTAAAATGTCAGTGACTTATCAGATTGAATTTCCTTTCTGAGAGGAAGATAAAGCTTGGGAGCTCTGACTTGGTGGAGAGGGGAAAAGACTCAGTGATCAGAAGTTGTGAATTAACATTTTGCCACTTGTGCCTTCTAAGCATGAGTCTACTTTCCCCTCTCCCCTTGATGTACTGGTAGGAAAGTGAATCACTGGTTTTTAGGGGTCTGTTTTATATCATCTATTCTTATTAAATATCTTTAGTAAATACCTCTTTCTAAAAGTTAATTAAGTCTGGATAACTAATTGATAACAACTGATAATCACTGATGAAGCATATTGGTAGAGGTTCATTGAACTTTGACTTGTCAGGGTCCTTTGGAAAAGAAATGCCAAATATATGGCCCACAGGCCACTTGAAGCCCTGAGAATGCTCTCAGGCTAGATCAGAATCAGATTAAAATGTAATGGGTAGATATTTAACAAAATAAGTGAAAATAAAACCAAAAAGATAACATTTTTAAACTAAATCAATGTGATCCTCAGTGATCCTTATGATGGGTTTAGCAGCCCCTGTTTCCACTTTTCTTTGACCTTACTACTCTAGAACCCTGAGAAAAAATGTGGCAGCTATCTTTTGCAGGCTCATACTACCACTATGAGTAGGGGAGTGGAAAAGTTTCTGCAAAGACTATATGTGTCACACAGCTAATGAGAAAAAAAATTGCAAGGATTTCTGGCAATGCATCCAAAACTGGAAGGTTGAGTTTCTTGTATTTTTCCCCCTCTGTACTTGAGAGATGTTAAATTTCATTAAGTTTTATAGCTAGGCTTAATATATACATAGATCTCTTTAATGTGGGTTCCAGTTGAAAGTAAACTGAATATTATAGTTAAACAAGCACTCATGGAAGAATTATTTCAGAAAAATCCAAATAGACACAGTTGAAAACATTCAGCCATGACTGTGTTTGATATGAGTAGAATCAATAGCAAAATTCTTGAAGCTATAATGTTCTGGAATCTTTTAGCTGCTCAGTCACCTTACAATTGAGTTTTATTCCATAGCAACATGACTGCCGCTTGAAAATTCTTCTGGACTCTCATTTGGCTTTCATGAATATATATGCAATGGGATGCTTCAACAGAGCTCTCCTGCAACTGCAACATGGGTCAGTCAGCTAAGTTTCTTCAGGGAAAGCAGAAAGGGGATAAAGAAGAGGGAAAAGGCAGAAGGCATTTCCTATTGGCTTCATAATCCATCAGGGCCATCCTTTTTGAATCTATTGTTCAATAGATTCAATTTACTGATATATTGAATTGTTACTTTTTTTTTCCTTTTAATTTCTATATGCTTATATCATTCCTCCCTAATTAGACTATAAGTTCTATGGAAGTGGGAATAATGTTTGACAGTAGGTGTGAATGTTCTATAATGAAGCCATTTGTGTTGTGTGGCTCTCTGAATGGCTCCTTAGATGAGATCATATTCTGTTGCCTGATCCTGGCTTACCATCTTTCTACTTTGGTAATCAGTCAATCATTAAATAAACATTTATAAAGACCTCACTATGTGGCAGGCACTGTACTAGGAGTACAAAAACAAAAACAAAAATTCCCTGCTCTCAGGGAACTTATATTCTTTTGGAGTAAATAACATTTATATAAACAAAATAAAGACAAAATAATTTGGAGGAGAGGACAATAGCAATTATGTATAGGGGCAAGGGAGAAATAAGTCCAGGTGAAAGAGTAGAAGATCATAATTTAGAGCCCAGCTTCTTAACCTAAGGTTCATGACACTATTTGGGGTCTTGGAACTGAATCTAGGGGTCATAAAATTACAATTTATTATCAGTAAATGTTTGATTTGTATAACTATTTTATATACCTATATACCTGGGGTCACATAAAAATTTCTCAAGTGAAAAGGGATCTGGAGTAGAAAAACTTTAATAAATCCTCATCTATCTGGCTGTGTGACCCTGGGCAAGTCACTTAACCCCAATTACCTCAGCAAAAAGAAAAGAAAAGAAATTCTCATCTAAAGTAATGGTTCTATGAATAGGATGAAGGTGACAGATACTAGAGAGGTTGATGAGAGAAACATCTGGTTGAATATGAAAATTGAGAAAGAGGGAAGAATAAAGGATGGCTTCAAATTTTGCAAACCTAGATGCATATAAAGGTAATGATACTCTCAACAGAAATAGGGAATTTTGGAGGAGAGATCAGATTTGCTGAAAATAGGTACCATTTTGAACATGATGGGGTTGAGCTATTTGTGGGATGTCCACTGGAGATAATCTGTCCACAGTTAGTAATTGGGACAAGAGTTCAAGAAATAAAAGCTAGATATAGTATAGTATAGAATCAGGAATCATCTACATAAAGATGATAATTGAATCCATGGGAGCTGATGATATCATCAAGGGAGAAAGAAGAGAAGAGGGCCCAGAACTGAATCATAGGGGACACTCATACTAGGCAGAAGGATAATTGACTAGCAAAAGAGAAAGAGTGAAAAATGCTCATTAATTAGTTAATGCCTTGGTGGATTCACTTTATAAGATTACTTTCCACTAGTGATGACTAACTTAGAAAAAATGGAATACAAGTGGGAGCTGTCCAAGAAAAGCTGCCAACATACAAAATCACAGTAATAACAATAGTAATAACAACAATAATAGCTAGCTATGAAATTTTCAGGCTCACAAAATGATTTACATTTGTTATCTTATTTGAGCATCACAACAACCCAATAGGGAAAGTGCTATTTTCTGAGTTTTACAAATGAAGAAACTGAGGCTAAGTGGGCATAAATGACTTGTGCAGAGATTCAAAGCTAATTGGGGAAGGGGAGGGAAGCTGAGAAGAAAGGGAATTGAATTCAAGTCTACTTGACTCCAAGGTTACTACTTTATCTACTATGCCACCTAGTTGCTTTACAGAGTCTCAAGCATCAGGGGACTAAGAGAGAAGAGAGAAACAGGATAAATAGTGGGAGAATGGTACCAACTTTTGCTTTGGCCAAGCCCTATGTGATAGAAAATCAACAAGACATTTTCTTTCAGTGCTCAATTATTGGTCAGGAAATAATGCCAAAGCTGATGATGATTTACTGTATTTCAACATACATACCCCAGATATATAACACATCTCTCCTCCTTAAAAGCAAAAAGTTTATATACACACACACATACATACATACATACATACATACATATATACATATATTAACTGCAATGTTTTAAGAATTCAAATTTAATCTCCAGTTTCCAGGGTGAGGCTACAAATAGCAGTCACTAAAAGACTTTTTGGGTTTTCATAGTTTTAATCACACCAAAGTGACCCCCTTACTTTTCATTAAACTCAATTCTCTTTGTCTCTGTCTTTCTACCTGTATGTGTGTGTGTGTGTGTGTGTGTGTGTGTGTGTGTGTGTGTGTTTTATCTGTCTCTTCCTTTTCTTATTTCCCTCCCTCAGGAGATGGACTTCCTCTTCATCCATCTCTGCTTTGTATAGAACTTAGTAAAGATTTAAGGCTTGGTTCAGGTGTCATCTCCTACAGAAAGTCTTTCTTCCTTTCTCCTCCAGGACTTAGGGTTCTCTGTCTCCCAAAATTACCTCTTTTATATTTAGGCACATTGTAAGCAACACCAACACCCTCAGCCACCTCCAGTAAAATGTAAACTCTTTGAAAGAAAGAATTGTTCTGATTTTGTCTTTTGTATCCTTAGCATCTAATATTGTATCTTTATCAATTGTGCCAGGCATTGTGCTAAGACACTATGGATATAAAAATGATGAATGAGACATTTCCTACTGATAAAGAGCTCACATTCTAAAAATGGAAATACTGTTAAGAAGAAGCAGAAAGAAAGGAGGAGGAGGAGACGGAGAGGGGAAAGAAGGAGGAGAAAAATCAGGAGGATAAGAAGAAGAAAGGAGGAAGAGGAGGAGGAGAAGAAGACGAAAGAAAAAAAAGCTAAAGAGGAAGAAGAAAAAGAAAAAATAAGAAAGAAAAAGGAGAAAGAAGAAGGAAAAGGATGAGAGAAGAAGAAGAAGAAGAAGAAGAAGAAGAAGAAGAAGAAGAAGAAG
>JAJPUD010001286.1:383044-431055 GCA_023553655.1 Myrmecobius fasciatus
GAAGAAGAAGAAGAAGAAGAAGAAGAAGAAGAAGAAGAAGAAGAAGAGGAAGAAGAAAGAGAAAGAAAAAGAAAGAAGAAAGGGAAAGGAAAAGGAAAAGAAAGAAGAAGAAAGAAAGAAGAAAGAAGAAAAAGAGGAAGAGAAGGGAAAGAAAAGGAAAAGGAATTTTTATAAAGTAATAATAATAGCCAGTATTTATATAATTTTATCCTAATAAAAATCATGGGAGATAGATGCTACTATAAACCCAGTTTTGCTGAGGCAAATACAGGTAAGTTACTTTGCCAAAGTCACATAGCTAGTAAGTATCTGAGGTTAAATTTGAACTCAGGTCTTTCTGACTCTAGGTCCAGCACTCTCTCCACATTTGTTAATACTCAAGTTCAAATCCAATATGATTTACTCTTGGGCAATAAGGGATTTAATAACATCAAGACCCTTGTATTAAAACAAACCTGATTAGCTACCTATGCTATCTAGTTAGATATACATAGTATTCACTTAAGAAACGATCACTGAATTTCTCAAATGCTTTTTAAACATAAGAATTCAGATTCCCTTAACTTTTCTTAGCTTAGTGCAAAATACAGGCCCTTCCTCCTTGTCTGGTCTTTAGCTATGTGTTTCTATAATCTATCTAGAGCCTAATCTTGTCTTGACCTCTAATTCTGCCTTCTAAGATGTAGATCCCATCTAGGCAAAACTCTTAAATGCTCCCCTTCTTTTCTACAACTCACTTTTGTGAAAAAAATAAGCTGACATCAGGGATTTATTCCCCAAAGCAACTCACAAGGGCTCTCCTAGGGTCAGTGGAGATTCATCTTATCATGGTACACTGGTTATTCTCCATCATGGTACAGTGATTATTCATGCTTCTAATGATTACCCTCAGGACTGCAAGATTCTGAATCAAAGAGAGATTAAATTATACTCCGGATATGTACAGGACTTAGGCAGAAAAGTAGGCTAATGCATATTCAACAAGAGTTGAAAAGAGTTTTCAGGTTAACTGTGAATTAGCCAAAAATTCAATTGTTTAGGATATCATCTTTTCCCCAAAAACATTCCCAAGGTTCCACATTCAAACACACATTTGTTAATACTCAAATTCAAATCCAATATGATTTACTCTTGGGCAATAAGGGATTTGATAACATCAAGACCCTTGTATTAAAATAAACCTGATTAGCTTGGACTTTATAAGTAGTCTCAGTGAAATTATGTTTATTGCTCTTCCCTAATGAGCCATTGCTAGCCTTTTGGTATTCATCATCAATCAACCAACTAGTATTTATTGTACCACTTATTTACTATGCGAGGCACTGTGCTAAGCAAAGTAAAACAGGCTCTGCCCTCAAGAAGTTTAAATGCTAATGGAAGAGACCACATGTGCACAAATGCTTAAATATAGAATGTAATCAAAATAAATATGAGGTAGTTTAGGGAGCAGGTGCCCTAGTAGCTGCAGTATTGGAGTGGGGATCAGAAAAATATGTGTGTATACATATACACATACATATGTACATATTTAGGCATATAAACACACATATATGTGTGTGAATGTGTTTGTGTGAGTGTGTGTGTGTGTGAAATGATGGCCTTTTCTGGTAGTATGGTGTGGGGAGAGAGGGAGAGAAACAGCTCAGAACTTAAAATGTAATTCCCCAAAAAAATTTAAAATAAAGCATTTATCACTAAACTAGGGGCATGAAAGGAAGGGAGGAAAAGAGGGAGAAAGAAAAAGAGACAAAGAGGAGAAAGAGAGACAAAGAAGAAGGAAGGGAGGAAGGAAAAAAGGAAGGGAGGAAGAAAAGAAGGAAGGAAGCAAGGAAGGAAGGAAAGAAGGAAGGAAGGAAAGAAAGAAGGAAGGAAGGAAGGAAGGAAGGAAGGAAGGAAGGAAGGAAGGAAGGAAGGAAGGAAGGAAGGAAGGAAGGAAGGAAGGAAAAGACAGAGACAGAGACAGACTGTCAGAGACAGAGAGATGGACAGAGACAGAAAGAGAAAGAGAGAGAGAGAGAGTTCTATTAACTAGGTAGTGTTTGGGTTAAATGTGAAACTAGTAGGTGAACAAATGAGTGTGTTTTAAACAGACTAGAAAGCCAGCAAGGGGTGGAGTTGCAAAGAGATTTAAATGCGAAACAGAGAACTTTGTATTTGGTGCTAGAAATACTAGACAGCTAGTGGAGTTTCTAGAGTAGGGGATGATATGATCAGATCTGCACCTTAGGAAAATTTGGCAGATATGGAAAGAAATCATGACCTAGATCCCTTGTGCAAATGATCAGTTTAGACAGAGATACAACTCAGGCAAGGCAATCAGGGCTTTGAACCAAAGCAATAACAATAAGTGTGTGTACTTTGTCAGCAACAGAACAACAAAGCTTGTGACCTTATTAGCAAGGATAATTAGTTAAAAATGGGATATTACCAAATGACAGGCTGAGGTTAGCTCCTTCCAACTCCACCCTTTTCCCTCTTCTTTCCCTCTCCTACACAACAGCTTCCTGAGCAATGGCTTTGTGGTTTTGTCCTGGGGTCATCTCTTTCTCCAGCTCCACACCACCTCTATCCCAGTTAAAAATGCATACCTCATAAATTAGTCCCAACACAGTTTAAGCAAAAATTCTTAGAGCTTTGATTTTGGCTCAATGAATATCATCACCCAATCAATTTAGGTGCAGTAATTAGTATTCAGAGGTCCACCTCTGGAACTGTGTGACCTTAAGAAAATCACTTCACTTCTGGGAGAGCCTCAGTTCCCTCTTTAAAATTGAGTGCTGGGGGGGCGGAGCCAAGATGGCGGAGTGAAAAGGTGACTTTCTGCCTCTCCTCCGATCTTCTCTCAAATCAACAATAAAATAAGCCTCTGAACTGATCTTCAAGTCAACGAACTCAGAAATATTTGGGCACGGCTCTCTGGATAACTTCATATCAGGTTAGTCGGACTCGGACAGAGAGATAAATAGACCACCCCTGTGCAGGCCGGAAGTGAGGGTGGGACTCAGCTCAGCTCATCATGGCAGAAATTCCAAACTCCAAACTCCAAATTCCAAACACCTGGAGTTTATCTGAGGCACTCGGGACACTCTGCCCTGATTGGGGACAGGTGTTCTGGCAGACTTGCCTTGTTTAAGGAGTAATTCGGACTTAGTCCTAGCCCCCACCGGCCCAGCACCTTAAGTCAACTCGCCGAAGTGCCTCAGGGCAAAGCGTCTTCAGCCGAGGTTTTTTTTTTTTTCCCCCTACCTTAAAGAGATATCCACTCTGTCTAAAAAAAATGATGAAGAAGCAAAAGAGAGCTCTCACCATAGACAGCTTTTATCAAGGCAAAGAAACGACCTCAGATACAGAGGTTTCTTTAGACAAAAATCCAGAAAAAAACAGCCACGACCATCACTGGTCCCCGTTTCAAAAGGCCTTTCTGGAAGATTGCATAAAGAACCTCAAAAGAGAGCTGGAGGATAAATGGGAAAATAAATTGAAATCAGTGCAAGAAGGATACAGTATCTTGCAAGAAGGATATGATGCTCCGCAAAAGAGATATGAAAAAGACACCAATTTATTAAAAAATAAAATTAGTGAAGTGGAAAAAGAGTGCAGTGAACAAATTGGCCAGTTACAAAAGTAACTTAAAAAGGTAACTGAAGAAAACAACACTTTAAAAATAAGAATTGAACAAATGCAAGTGAATGACTCACTAAGACTTGAAGAATCAGTCAAACAAAAACAAAAAAAATGAAAAATTAGAAGAAAATATGAAATATCTCCTAGGAAAAACAACTGACTTAGAAAATAGATCTAGGAGAGACAATCTAAGGATTATTGGACTTCCTGAAAGCCATGATCAAAAAAAGAATCTGGACACTATCTTCCAGGAAATCCTGAAAGAAAACTGCCCTGAGATTGTAGAATCAAAGGGCAAGATCGCCATTGAAAGAATTCACCGATCACCTCCTGAAAGAGACCCCAAAATTAAAACCCCAAGGAATATCGTGGCTAAATTTCAGGACTATAGCACCAAGGAACAGATTCTGCTAGCAGCTAGAAAGAAACAATTCAAATACCGAGGATCAATAATTAGAATCTGTCAGGATCTGTCAGCTTCCACACTGAAGGATCGAAGGGCCTGGAACCAGATATTCCGAAGGGCAAAGGAACTTGGATTACAGCCAAGAATAACCTATCCAGCTAGAATGAGCATTATCCTCCAGGGAAGAAGATGGTCATTCAATGATATAGGTGAATTTCACCTATTTCTAATGAAAAGACTGGATCTGAACAAAAAATTCGACACCCAAACACAGAACTCAAGAGATGCATAAAAAGGTAAAAAGGAAAGGACTCTTGAGAACTTTATTTTTACTAGGGGGATACTCAAAGTTTGGGGGTATAATTAACTAAATATTACTTTGATAACATGAAAAAGAGAACTAGAGGAGAAAAGGTTGTCATACTGGGGAAAAGAGGGAAAAAGTGGTAAAACAAGATCTAAAAAAAAAAAAAGGAGGTAAAAACAAGGTAAAATCACTTGAAGAGGCAAAGAAAACCTAATATAATTGAGAGAAAGAGGGGAGGGAGACGAGTACTGTGTAAATATTATTCTCATCAGGTTGGGCTCTAAAAGTGTATATCAGACATTCGATTTCACATAGAAACTTGTCTGTTGCTAGAGGGAAGTGGGAGGGAAAGGAGGAAAAGTAAGGGACAAACTAATAGAAGGGAAAATAGAAGAATCAGGGGAAAGGAGTAAAAACAGGGGGAGGGGATCTAAAGGGTGGAGTATTTGGGGGAGGGGGTCATCAAAAGCAAAGTACTGAGGAGGGGGGAAGGGAGAAAGGGGAAAGGAAAGGGGAGTATTGTTTGGGGGAGGGGTCATCAAAAGCAAAGTACTGAGGTGGGGGGAAGGGAGAAAGGGGAAAGGAAAGAGGAAAACATAACTTGGGTAAATAAGATGGCAGGAAATAAAGAATTAGTTATTCTATCTGTGAATGTGAATGGGATGAACTCTCCCATAAAGCGGAAGCGGATATCAGACTGGATTAAAAACCAGAATCCCACAATATGTTGTCTACAAGAAACACATCTAAAACATAGTGACACATATAGGATGAAGGTAAAAGGCTGGAGCAGGACCTATTATGCTTCAGGTGAACAAAAAAAAGCAGGGGTAGCAATCCTTATCTCAGATCAAGTAAAAGCCAAGATAGATCTAATCAAAAGAGATAAGGAAGGAAACTATATTTTATTAAAGGGTACCATAGATAATGTAGCAATATCTATACTAAATATATATGCACCAAGTGCAATAGCACACAAATTCCTAGGGGAGAAATTAAGAGACATGCAAGAAGAAATAGACAGCCAAACGATACTAATGGGGGATCTCAACCTTGCTCTCTCAGAATTAGATAAATCAAACTACAAAATAAACAAGAAAGAAACTAGGGAGATAAATCAATTGTTAGAAAAGTTAGGTATGATAGATCTATGGAGAAAGTTGAATGGAGACAGTAGAGAGTTTACTTTTTTCTCAGCAGTCCATGGAACCTATACAAAAATTGACCATGTATTAGGGCATAAAAACCTTAAAATCAAATGCAGAAAGGCAGAAATAGTAAATGCATCCTTTTCAGATCATGATGCAATAAAAATCACATGCAATATAAGGCCAGGAGAAAATAAACCAAAAGGTAATTGGAAATTAAATAATCTAATCCTGAAGAATGAATGGGTGAAAGAGCAAATCATAGACACAATCAATAATTTCATCCAGGAGAATGACAATAAGGAGACAACATACCAAAATTTGTGGGATTCGGCCAAAGCGGTTTTAAGGGGCAATTTTATATCTCTAGATGCTTACTTGCATAAAATAGAGAAAGAAAAGATCAATGAATTGGGCTTATTATTAAAAAAACTAGAAAAAGAACAAATTAAAAACCCTCAATTAAATACCAAATTGGAAATTCTAAAAGTAAAAGGAGAAATTAATAAAATCGAAAATAAGAAAACTATTGAGTTAATAAATAAAACTAAGAGTTGGTTCTATGAAAAAACTAACAAAATAGATAAGCCTTTAGTTAATTTGATAAGAAAAAGGAAAGAGGAAAATCAAATTGTTAGTCTCAAGAATGATAAGGGAGAACTTTCCTCCAATGAAGAGGAAATTAGAGTAATAATTAGGAGTTACTTTGCCCAACTTTATGCCAGTAAGTTTGAAAATCTGAATGAAATGGAGGAATATCTACAAAAATATAGATTGCCGAGGTTAACAGAAGAGGATATAAATTATTTAAATAGTCCCATATTAGAAAAAGAAATAGAACAAGCCATTAACCAACTCCCTAAGAAAAAATCTCCAGGGCCAGATGGATTTACATGTGAATTCTACCAAACATTCAAAGAACAATTAATTCCAATACTACACAAACTATTTGAGAAATTAGGGACAGAAGGTATACTGCCAGAATCCTTCTATGAGACCGATATGGTGCTGATAGCTAAACCAGGTAGGGTAAAAACAGAGAAAGAAAACTATAGACCAATTTCCCTAATGAATATTGATGCAAAAATTTTAAATAAGATTTTAGCAATGAGATTACAGAAAGTCATCCCCAGGATAGTACACTATGACCAAGTAGGATTTATACCAGGGATGCAGGGATGGTTCAATATTAGGAAAACTATCAGTATAATTAATTATATTAATAACCAAATTAACAAAAACCATATGATTATCTCAATAGATGCAGAAAAAGCCTTTGACAAAATCCAACACCCTTTCCTATTAAAAACACTAGAGAGTATAGGAATAAATGGGCTTTTCCTTAAAATGATCAGTAGCATCTATTTAAAACCATCAGCAAGCATCATATGTAATGGAGACAAACTAAAACCATTCCCCATAAGATCAGGAGTGAAACAAGGCTGCCCACTGTCACCATTACTATTTAATATTGTATTAGAAATGTTAGCTTTAGCAATAAGAGAAGAAAAAGAGATAAAAGGAATCAGAGTAGGTAATGAAGAAACCAAATTATCACTCTTTGCAGATGACATAATGGTATACTTAGAGAACCCTAGAGACTCAACTAAAAAACTACTAGAAACAATTCACAACTTTGGCAAAGTTGCAGGATTCAAAATTAATCCACATAAATCATCAGCATTTTTATATATTACCAACAAAGTTCAGCAGCAGGAGATACAAAAAGAAATTCCATTCCAAATAGCAGATGATAGGATAAAATATTTGGGAATCTATCTGCCAAGGAAAAGTCAGAAACTATACGAACTAAATTACAAAACACTTTCCACACAAATAAAATCAGACCTAATCAATTGGAAAAATATTAAGTGCTCATGGGTAGGCAGAGCGAACATAATAAAAATGACAATACTACCCAAACTAATCTACTTATTTAGTGCCATACCAATCAAACTCCCAAGAAATTATTTTACAGATCTAGAAAAAATAGTAGCAAAGTTCATTTGGAAGAACAAAAGGTCAAGGATTTCAAGGGGATTAATGAAAAAAAAGGCAGATGAAGGTGGCCTTGCTGTACCAGATCTAAAACTATATTATAAAGCAGCGGTCATCAAAACCGTTTGGTACTGGATAAGAAATAGAGCAGTGGATCAGTGGCACAGGATAGGTTATCAGGACAACCTAGGCATTAACCTTAACAATCTAGTGTTCGATAAACCCAAAGAACACAGCTTTTGGGATAAATACTCTCTATTTGGCAAAAACTGCTGGGAAAATTGGAAACTAGTGTGGAAGAAATTAGGGCTTGACCCATACCTAACACCACATACCAAGATAAGATCTAAATGGGTTCATGATCTAGATATAAAGAGGGACTTTGTAAGCAAGTTAGAGGAACGTAATATAGTTTATCTCTCAGACCTGTGGAGGTGGAACAAATTTATGTCCAAAGAAGACTTGGAACTCCTAATTGAACACCAGATGGATAATTTTGACTATATTAAGTTAAAAAGTTTCTGTACAAACAAAACAAATGCAGACAAGATTAGGAGGGAAGCATCTAATTGGGAAACCATCTTTACATTCAATGGTTCTGATAAAGGCCTCATTTCTAAAATATATAGAGAATTGTCTCATATATATAAGAATTCAAGCCACTCTTCAATAGATAAATGGTCAAGGGATATGAACAGACAATTTTCAGATGATGAAATTAAAACCATCTCTAGTCATATGAAAAGTTGCTCCAAATCACTATTGATCAGAGAAATGCAAATTAAGACAACTCTGAGATACCACTACACACCTGTCAGATTGGCTAAAATGACAGGAAAAGATAACGATGAATGTTGGAGGGGATGTGGGAGGGCTGGGACACTAATACATTGTTGGTGGAACTGTGAACGGATCCAACCATTCTGGAGAGCAATTTGGAGCTATGCTCAAAAAGTTGTCAAACTGTGCATACCCTTTGACCCAGCAGTGTTTCTAGTGGGCCTATATCCCAAAGAGATCTTAGAGGAGGGAAAGGGACCCACATGTGCAAAAATGTTTGTGGCAGCCCTTTTTGTAGTGGCTAGAAACTGGAAACTGAAGGGATGCCCATCAATTGGAGAGTGGCTGAATAAATTATGGTATATGAATGTTATGGAATATTATTGTTCTGTAAGAAACGACCAGCAGGACGATTTCAGAGAGGCCTGGAGAGACTTGCATGAACTGATGCTGAGTGAAATGAGCAGAACCAGGAGATCATCATGCACAGCAACAACAGTATTACATGATGATCAATTCTGATGGACATGGCTCTCTGCAATAAAGAATTGTCTCAAACCAGTTCCAGTTATTCACTGAAGAAAACCATATACACCCAGAAAGAGGGACATGAAATATGGGCCACAACGTAACATTTTCATGATCTCTATTGACAGTTGCTTGCATTGTGTTGCCTTTCTCTGATTCTTTTTTTTTCTTGTAGATAGGATTTTTCTTGCATAACTTCTCAAGCATTTCAACATTATTAACATGTAGTGGACTTCCTGCCATCTGGGGGAGGGGAGGGGACTGGGGGTAAAATTTGTATTGGAAAGCTTTGTAAAGATCAAGGTTGGGGAACTACCCATACATATGTTATACAAATAAAAAGCTTAAAAAGAAAAAAAGAAAAAAAAAAGAAAAAAAAAGAAAACTTAAAAAAATAAATAAATAAATAAATAAAACAAAAAAATAAAAAAATAAAAAAAAGAGAAAAAAAATAAAATAAAATAAAATTGAGTGCTAAACTAGATGGCTTTTACAATCCATTATAACTTTAAAATTCTACATGCCTAATTGGAAAGAAGGCTGGAATAACTGGACATTTCACATCATAGTCCAGGTCAGGGCCACTATGATGTGTATGTGTGTAAGTATATGCATATGTGTGTGTGTTCATTTTCCTCTACAGGGAGAGGTAGTCTACAACTGCCACAGGTTCCCATTTCTAGGTTGGAGCATGGCAGTCCAAAAGCCAGAAGTGAAATGTTCCCAGTATCTCCAAAATCTACAAGGTCAACCCAAGGTTGGGCAACTCAAAAAGAGAGATCTCAGAATACAATACTGAGATCCTCCAAGAAAGCTTATTTTATTGAATACATTAATATTTCATTAGCAGACAATCCCACTTCTCTACTTGTAATTGTCAGTTTTTTGTCCTACAACAAAATACATAGTTTAGGTATGTCAGTTAATAACTGCCATGAAATTGTGAATCATGGAACTGCAAGAGAAACTGAAAGAAAAGAAAGTGTTTCTCAAACTCCTTGCATTTTGCTAGGACTATAAGATGAAGAAGAAAAGGTTTTGTAACAGAGTGCCAAAATTGCCATAAATTTCTTAGAATTAAATATAAAAACATTCGTTATTCCCTGGAAAATCCGATATCTTCCTGGAGAATCTGCACTGAGAAATTTTGTGCTAGATAAAAGAACACAGAAGCTTTGGGTAACATTTATATATTGTTTTGAGGAGTGCCAAGGACTTTACAAATATTCTTTCATTTTATTATTATTGTTGTCCCTGTTTTACAATTGAAGAAACAAAGATTAATTGACTTGCCCAAAGTCACACATCTAGCAAAATATGCAAGGCAGGATTTGAGTTGAGTTTAAGTCCAGTTCTCTATTCATGGTTCCACCTAGGTAGTTGTTTGTTTGTTTGTTTGATTTTTAATATATATATATATATATATATATATATAATGATCTACTATCTACAGGTGCTTCATCTCATCTAAATCTCACAGCAACTTCGTAAAATTAGTACTATGGGCATGAGGGTAGGAATCAGAATCACATCAATCATTGATGGCTATAGGTTTGCTTGAGAGGGCATGTAATAAAATGGCTACAGTTGGTCTGAGAGTCAAGATGACCTCTGTTTGGGTGTAACCTCTGACATATAATGGCTGTGTATCTATCTGGCTTTATCCACTCAGGAAACCCTCTAAGACTGGAAGCTACAGACTAATAACCAATCTGCTTTCTCAAAGGGAGTTGCCCTCTTGGGAAACTTCCTGTATCAATGAAATCACATGTCTAAAGCAAAGAAGACCCACTTGTTTATAATGAAGCAGTTCAGTCCAGCACTGAAAATCTTGTCAGTAATTAACATGAATGAATTTGGAAAAGATGGACTAATAAATGTTGCTTATGCATCCAGATCTTCAAAATCTCCAGAGTTAATGGTGATATCTTTGCTAACTGGGTGATAGATGTGATACTTTGTTTTAAATATGAATGTGTGAAAGATCTATCTCAATTTCCAAGCAATTGTTCATATTTTTTTGATGACCCATAGGTGAAGTCAGGAGAGGATGTCTATTAAAGGCTGCAGAGTAACAAAAATAGCTAGCATTTTCATCCTACTTGAAAGTGCTTCAAATCAACTAATCTTCACAACTCTGTGCAGAAAGTGCTACTACTTGTCCCCCTTGAACAAATAAGGAAACCAAAACTGTAAGGGGTCAAATAGCATATCTAAGGCCCCAGCTAGCAAAGTATCCAAGGCAGGACTTGAAATCAAGTCTTCCTGACTCCAAGTCCAACACTTTATCTACTTTGCCATCCAAAGTGTCCAGTGTCATCACAGAATAAAATTCAAGTTTGAATTCTGAACCCTCAATCATTCCTAATTTCCCTGTTTCTGTACAATTCATTGCTACTCTTCCAGTCCCTCAGGACTACAACATCAGTAATTCTCAATTCTTCTCTCTCACTCTGTCATCTACCCTATAATATCCTAGTCAACTAAGAGTGATTGTTAAATTTTCATTGTGAGTATTTCCACCTCAAAAAGTGGCAAACATGAATCCAAGTTTGATTTATTATCATTACTGTACAGACTTTAAAAAGTGACAGAGAAAATATTGATCATGCAGATTAAGCATAAACATAAAAGTGTGATGTGTTGTTTCAGAAAGCTGATCGTTAAACATTTACCAGCACACAGTCACGGGGTCACACAGCTAATCAGTGTCAAAGGTCAGGTTTTAAAGATTTAACTCTATCCACTGGGTCACTTAGCTAAGTAGCACAGAATTAGAGTGAGCTTCCAGGGTGGAGAGGTTTCTATGGATAGTAGAAAAAGACCTATGCAGTGTAACCTGGAGAAGAATGAAGGCTTATTTTTGTTTTTATTTCTTAATAGACACCTCATCAAATGAATGAATGATTATAGGTATTACTGGCCTCGTTTTACAAACGAGGAAACCTAGGTTTAGAAACATTAAGTGACTTGCCAATAAAAAGACAAATGTAAGAAATAGAATTTGAGTCCATTCTATTTCTGCCTCTAAGCCCAATGTTTTTTCTACAAACATTAAAGATAATGACAATCTAACTCTCCTAGTTATTGTCTCACAGTTTCCTTGTCTACCCCCAAATTTCTGAATAAAAATCAAGAGAAGCTATAGCCCTTTCCTCCAATACAATATCAAACATATAGCAAAAGCCAATAGAGAAGGCAACTGATGGCAGGTAGGAAGCTTGCCTCTTTGCAACTTTGCCCTTCCTTACATCCTAGCTTAGAAGGGGTGATCACTTCCTAGTGGTCAGACCTTTAAACCAAGCTTCCACAGAGGAAATATGCCTACCACTAAGAGTGAAACCATCACTGCATTTCTTTGTTGGCTTAAAAGGCCGCGGTGGAATCCACTAGTATCATACCTATAAAATGAGGGAGCAAGAAGTACTATATGTCTTTCAGGATATTTTCCAGTATATGCAATTTTTGAGTCTATAGATTTTCAAAGTACCGTCATCTTTATTATCATACATACATACATATATATATATGTACATATATATATATATATTTATGAAGGAATGATTGAACATTTCTCTTTACATCCCTGAGTGCTGATTCTGTGTTCCCATTGTCTGAGTCCTTTTGAAATCACGTACCAAAATCGTCAGAAATATTACTTACTTTAAAGTCAGTGAAGTTTCACAAGGAAAGAAACAGCTAACTCCTCCTTCTAATTCCTTGTACCAGGATCATATCACAGAAACTGAGAGCAAGAAGGTTCTATGTATTTTTAGTAAAATGAGTTTTTGGTAATGTATGAATTCAATGACTTCTGAGAATCCAAATAGTGAAATTAGAATGAAGGAGACACATAGATTCTTCCTGGACTTCTATCCTGGATCTTTCAGATAGATAAATTAGCTCACAGTTCTGTGACAATAGTATATTGCAGTGAGTGTCAACAAAAACAGGAAAGGAATGGACAAGTCTTTTGAATAGAACTTAGATCTAGAACTGATAGAGACTTCATTAACTTAGATCGGAATTCCATTAGTGAATCATCCTTTGCATTAAAGCACCACCTTCTCTTTTTTTTTAATGTAAATAGTCTCACAGGGTAATAATGCACCATACATGAATTTACTACCATCTCAAAAGCCTGGGGCAGATTATTGTATCTTGGGAAGAATGATATAGGTTAGTATAGTAGGTAAGGTATATCCTTACTCTGACATTAGCTACTTGTGTGACCTCAATCAGGTCACTTCTCCTCCCACCCCCACTATGAGGCCTCCAATTTTCTGACCTGCAAAACTAAAGATCTCACAGATCCAAAACTTATGAACCTATTTAGGGCAAGGGAAATATGGGCAGGAATGGGAGGAAGGGAACCAGGAGGACAAACTATACCTTCTTCCTCTATCATTTTTCTCAGGGCTCTCTGAGCAAAAAAAATGTTACCAAATGACTTAAGGAGGGATTTATTAACATGGAAAGTCTACCCTGTGTAGCATTTTCTGTTTCCTGTGCCTCTGTTTTCCTATTGACCCAGCGAGATCCCTTGTGTTTTTCAGAATGCGGAAGCGAGCTATGACTTCAGCAGCAATGACCCTTATCCTTACCCTCGCTACACAGATGACTGGTTTAACAGGTAAACTGGGCACTGTTGGCTCCCCTTCCTTCACCTTAGCTTTTCAGGATATTAGAAGGCTTAGCTGATATTGACAAAATACCTTCCATCCTCAACTGAATTGTATACTTTCCTTCTGAACAGCAGCCACTCTCCAAATCATTGGGAGATTGGGAGGGTATGACCATCAAATTGATTTTATTTTAAGACCACAGATCCTTAAAAAAATTATCTTTCCATCATTTCAGTCTATTGAGTTATGGCATAGAAATTATGTGCGTGTTTCTTTGGGCAATTGAAGACAAAAGAAAATGTCTGGGCAGATTGAAACTCTAGGAAATCCTTTTCCTGGCCTCCGTGAAAGGATCCCAAATGACTGCACCCTTACAATGAGGCAGAGAAAAAGCAAAACTAGCCAAGGATAGCATGGTAGAGGAGGTAAAACAGTGGTTCTGGGGTCAGAAGGAATAGGTTCAAATCTTACTTCTCATCTCCATGTGACTTTAGGAAGGTATTTTAATCTCTTTAGGCCTCAGTTTCCCAATCTATAAAATGAGAATCATGGCGGGGGGGGGGGGGAACAGAACTGGATAGTCCTTCTTTCCAAGCTTTAGCCCCATGATCTTACTTATTATTCTTTGAACATGGTATTTCTCCAAGATACTGGCTACTTGGAATGGACTCCTTCCTCACCTCTGCATCTTAGAATTCCCTCGCATCCCTTCAAGGCTCATTCTTGTGCCACCTTTTATGGCAGGATTTTCTAGATCTCCCCTCACCCTTCCCACCCCTTGTTGTTAGTATTCTTTAATTCCTCTGCAAAATTTATATGTGTATATATATACATATATATATGTGTGTGTGTATATATAATATGCATACTATATATATATACATATATGTATATAAACTATCTGAGAGGCAGCATAGTAGAATGGATAAAGAGCTGACCTCAAAAACAGAACAAAAACAGAACACCTAGCTTTAAGTCCTCTGATATATACTGACTGTGTCACCCTGGCCCACTCTCTTAATCTTGCAATATTCTAGATAACTCTTTAAGATTGGAAGTTACGGAGAAGGTGCTGACATGCATTAATAGAGGGAATTACCTTATATGGAAGTTCCCCATATTAATGAAATCACATGTCCAAACCCTGTATTTATCTCTTTACATGTTTTATTCCCTCCCAAAAAGAAGAATGTAAGTTCCCTGAGGGCAGATTCTATTTTTTAAAAAATATTCCCAGTGCCCAACATAATGGTTTAGCAAATAATAAGCACTTAATAAATGCTTATTTGGGATTGGAGAAACTGCATCCCATACATGTATTACATTGTGTTTCAAACTATCTTTGTAAATAGACACTGGGACAGTGGCCATGTATTTTTGAATTCCAGATATAACTTTTAAACAGTTTGTCTTTTTCCAAATAATTGCATCTTTATATAGCCTGCCTATGACTGATAGAGACCTAGAAATATCTAACAGTTGGCACAAAGATGCCACTATATCGATCAACCACATGGGTTAGTATGACCAGAAGTTGCCCCTGGGAAAGGTCTAAAAACGCATTTTGCTGCATGAACACACAGATACCACTTTAAAAGATTTTTTTTTTCTTCTTCACATGGATATCTTGTTTCAGTGATTTCCCATGAGAAAAATAAAAAAATATGTATCCACAAGACATGGCAATTTCCAAACATTCTTTAGGACTAATGTTATTAATATCTTTGGGATAATCTTACAACCATTCAAGAACAAATTTTTTAAATATATGTTATTAGTGATTTTGATATCAAACTTATTTTATAAGTTCCCTATCACTGGAGATGGACATTGACTAATCATTTGTAGGAGATATTTTAGAGGAAAATCATTTATCTCAAAGGTCTTACCCAAGTCTCATGAGTTTCTATTTTCCCATGGCACCTTCCATCTATTATATGTTTACATGCATACTGTATATATACTATACTAAGAATATTGTCCTCTCTTCACATCTCAGTCAAAATACACAAAATACATTTGTGTATTTATATGGCCAGGAGCAATGTCATGTCTTTAAGTTTCTGTTTTCTCATCTCTAAACTAAGGAAAAGAATATGTACACTTTTTGTTGTAAGCCTTAAATGAGATGATGCATTCAAAGTGCTTTAAAAGCTCATTGATTTTCAGGTATTATCTTCTGTAATTAAGATTCCCAAACCTACAGCATTGTTTGTTTTTCAGTCATGTCCAACTCTTTGTGACTCCATTTGAGGTTTTCTTGGCAGAGATTCTAGAGTATTTTGTCATTTCCTTCTTTAGTTTATTTTACAAATGACTAAGCTGAGACAAAAAGGGGTTAAGTGACTTTGCAGGGTCACAAAGCAAGTGTCAGGCTAGATTTGAACTCGGGAAGATGAGTCTTTGTGACTCCAGATCTAGCACTCTGTGTACTATAGCATCACATAGCTACTCACTGAAGATAATGCTTAATAATACTTAAAGTTAAAGGATGAGATAGAAAATGAGGATTAAAAGAAAACTGAATTAGTTTGTCATGAAATACCCATTACCCAGGTCACCACGGCACTGATCATCCAGCATCATTATAATTTCAGAACATACAAAGCCAGGCATTGATCCAGAGATTGGACAAAGAGACCATCCTAGGATGCTTTGTGCAAAAAAAAAAAATTGTCCTCCAGTGTAAACTGGGCACTAATGTAACTAATAAAAAGTTTTCTTTAGTGAATTGAGACCCTCAAAAAAGTATAAATATAAAATTCTGACTCATCCATCTTCCCCAATCCCCATCTAAAACCTACTCAACTAAATCTTTCTGAGAGAACATATTCAAATGGTGCTCTTAAAAAATCAAGAAAGTAAAAGTGGAAATTTTCATTTTAAATTTGATATCCTCAAAAGGGTAAAATTAACTCAAAGTTTGAGTTTTACTGAAGTTCAAGGCTTCAATAAGGATCCATTTCTCATCAGCCCCCATGGGTTCAGTTATTATCTCCGTGCAGATAACTCTCAAATCTATATACCCAATCAGTCACCAAGCATGTAGTAAGTGCTTTTTATGTACCAAGTATCGTGCTAAGTGCTGGGGAATCAAAAAAAAGGCAAAAATAACTCTTACCCTCAAAGAGTTTAAATTCTAATTCAGTGGGCAGCATGTAGATAAATAGTTGCATGGAAGATACATACAGACTAGATAGAAAGTAATCTTGGAGAGGAAAGGCTCCAGCAGCTGGTAGGGAGAAGAGGAAAGGACACTAAAAAAGCCCTCCTCTAGAAGATCAAATTTGGGCAGATTCTTTTTGTTTGTTGCTTTTTAAATTTTATTTTTAACTTATGGAATAAAACAATTGCATTTTCATAACAGTACAATAAAAAGATGATTATACATGAAACTATAAATCTACCAAGTATAATTTGCTATTCCTTTCAAATATACAATAAAATTATCATGTTAATTTTTTCTTCTCTCCTCCCCCCACCCTAGAAAGAGCTAGTATTAGGGACACAAATAAGCAGAGAGACAGACAGACAGACAGACAGAGAAAGAGAGGAAAGGAGGGAGGAAGGAGAGAAATAGGTGGGCAGGTAGATATATAGATATATATATTTGTTCTGTACATACTTCTATTTATCAGTTCTTTCTCTGATTATAGATAGAAATTCTTCATATGTTCTTTATAGTTAATTTGAGTATTTATAATAGACAATAACTTATTTGCTCAAAGTTCTTTTAAAAAATAATATTGCTGTTACTGTATGCAACACTCTTGGTTCTGCTCATTTTGCTTTTTATATTTTGTCAAGTCTTTCCATGTTTTTTTTCCTAAGATGATGGAGCTCATAATTTCTTATAGCATAGTAGTATTCCCTCACAATCATATACAACTGTTCACTCAGTCAGTGAGCTGATTTTTGAAGGAAACTAGACATTCTAAGAGAAGGAGGGCGAAGGAAAAAGAGCATTCTAGGCATGCAACATAGTCATTGTGGTGCAATAGAAATAGGAGGAAAGTCATGTGCAAGGAATAGGAAATAGGCCAGCATGGCTAGATCACAGAGTGGAATAAAGTGCAAAAAGGTGGGAAAGGCAAATAGAGGCCAGGTTGTGCAAAGCTAAAAATGCCAAATCCAGGATTCTATGGGTCAGAGATATCAAATCCAAGGCCCACAACTCTCCTGAGGATGACTTGAACAAGACTAAAATGAAATTCAGAAATATTTAACATTTCATATACATATGCATATTATATACATATGTATGTATACCATACAAGGGTACTTATATATAATTTAGTGGCTCCAATTTCTAGGTAATAAAGTTGTCCATTCCTCCTTTCTCTCCTGAAAGCCAGTTTCATTGCTGGCTGGATGTCCTCTAGATATCTCAAACAAAATGTGGCTATCAACCTTTCTTCTAAAAGCACTCTTCTTCTTACATTCCTTATTTCTATGGAGGGTTCCACCATCCTTCTAGTCACTCAACTATTCAATCTTCTTGTCATCTTACCTAAAACTGACAATTCTGTCTCTGCAGCCTCTCTCACATTGATTCCTTACTTTTTATCCACATAGCTTCTTCTTGGAATCCCTACCTCCTTTTATAGCTTAATTCAAGTGTGACTCTCTATCATGAGGTTTTCTTGGTTCCCCTTAGTGGTTAGCATTCCCCAAATCCTAAAATTACTTTGAGCTTATATTGTGTGTGTGTGTACATGTATATATATATATATATATATATATATATATATATACATATATATACATATATGTATGTGTGTATATATGCATTATAGTGTGTATATATGTATGTGTATAAATATATATAAATATATAATGTGTGTATATGTGTCAATGCTATGTATATATGTGTTTATACACATGTGTGTTTACCCATATATGGGACAGCTAGATGATGCAGTAGAGTACTAAGCCTAGAGTCAAGAAAACTCATCTTTATGAGTTCGATTCTGTTCTCAGACACTTACTATGTGACTGTAGACAAATCTTTTAATCCCATTTTTCTCCATTTTCTCATCTGTCAAACAGGCTGGAAAAAAAATGATAAGTCACTTTGGTATCTTTGCCAAGAAAACCCCATGTATAATATATCTTATATTACATATAAGATAATCATATACATATATCTTATATACAGATATATTTTTATATAAACATATACATGCACATATATACATATACACATTTTGTACATTATGTATTTGTATGAGTATATACTATATCTCTCTAGTGGAATGTAAACTCATTGTTATTTTGTTTATTTTATTCTGAACTTAAAAAATAAAATACAAATCTGTTACTATGCAGTGTCATGAGAATGCCTTTAATTCCAACATTGATTTTTTTTAAATATTAAGTAATCTCTCCCTAAGACTAACAATTTGATTTGTTTGATTAATTAAGTTTCATTTCCTATATCTGGTCCAATACATCATTCAGATACTAAAGGTTCAAATAAATCACCCTTTTAATAAAACTATATCCATATAACCTCAGGTAAAAGTAATTCCCAAGAAGATTAAAAAGCAGTTCACAGGAAAATAAAAGCTAGCAAAGGCTTCCAAGTTAAAAGCAAGAGAGTTCTCCAGAGTCTCAAGATCTCCCTAATGAAATTCTCAATCTAACTTTATATCCTCCATACACAAAGTACCCATAGGTGGTTCCCAAACCAGTCAATCTAGGGGCATAATTTCTGCATTCACAACATTCCTAGCTAGTGTGAGATTGTAGAGAGTTAATTCATTGCTCTCCAGTTCCTTCATTGTCCTGGCCCAACACCAACCAGTTGTCTCAGAAACCCAGAGAGAGAATCAATCTTGGGATTGTTCTGGGGCAATGGAAGGCAGAAAATGTCCCTTCCTTAACTGTCAATCTCTTATCAAAAATGAATGTTTTCTTAAAGTCCTGAATTCCTGTCTATGAATCTTCTCTATATATCCAGCAGGAATTTTCAGGAAAGTATCAATGTTGGTCATCACACTGACTGCTAGTGCCAAAGTTAGCCGCTATTGTCTTGCAAAAAATCAAGGATAATGAATCAAAATATATTTATTGAGAACGCATATGTGCTCAGCACAATTCTAAACAATTCACAAACTCTAGTCAAGGAGGAATCTGTGTTATAGCAGAAAGATAGTAGGCCAAGAGACACACTCTCTTGATATCTGGTTCTGGTTCTCCCACACATCTACTTGTGTGACTCTTCTGACCTACTCTGCCATCTTCCCAGAATTCTCTCCCTATTGTGTGGCTTTATAAATCCTTGTGCTTCTCTGCAGCTTCTCTTTCTTATGAAATGAAAGGGTTAGACTAGCTGATTGCTAGGTCCCTTTGAAATTTAACATTCTGTGATTCTAAAACATAATTATTTCCCGTGAACCAATTAGAGAACAAAGGAATAATATAATTATATATTTAAGTACTAAATCACAGAGTAGATATGTGACTGAGTATTAAATTATGTTACTAAGTGATATAGGAGTTCACCTCTATATACCCTTTGGCATAGTGAATACAGCTCTGGATCTAGATTCAGAATATCTACACTCGAATCCTTTCTGAGTTACTTACCAGCTACATATCCTGGGCAAGTCATTTAACTTCTGTCTGCCTTAATTTCCTTATTGATAAAATGGGGATAATAATAGCTCCTACTCCCCAGGGTTATTGTGAGAATCAAATGAGATAATAAATATGTGTATTGCCCTTTGCCAAATTTAAGGCATAATACAAATGATGATTATTAATAACCTTATTATAATTATTAGTTAAGGAAGGCTTAATAGAAAAAGATTTCAATTCAATTCCATAAATATTTATTAAGTGCCTACTATATGGCAGACTACTAAGTCTTAACAAATTTGAAGAATAGAAAAAATTTGTGTAGATGGATGAGGAAGGAGTGGATATTCAGGACTAAAGGAGGATCAGCTAGATGGCATAGTGGATAGAGCAATGGCCCTGGAGTCAGGAAGAAGGATCTAGTTTAAATACTGCTTCAGATACTTATTAATTGTATGACTATGGGAAAGTCACTTAATCCTGATTGCTTCAAAAAATTGTTTAAAAAAAAATAGAGCACAGCTCTAGGCCACAATTGGAGCATATTTATGAAGGAGTTCCCTTCCCCTCACCCCCAGACCCAGAGAATCCAGGTCTCTGGTACTCAGGGAGAATCAAACAAAGTATATTCTCTAAGAATGAAATAGTGTCAATAGCCTCATCATGCAGTTCCAACTTGCTGTGCAGGCCCTAGAGAAAAAAAAAGTTAATTTTCCAGTTCTCAGTGTTAGCACCAAATTTCCAAAAACAGATTTTCATTAACTGGACAAGAAACTCTTAAGACATGCTCATTTCAGCCCTAGTTGAATCATCAATATAAAGCTGATTGATGCTGATGGCAGTTCTGTTCCTATGGACAATTGAAGCTAGACTGACTGCTGTCAAGATAGGGTAAGGCATGTTAACCACTAAGAGGTTAGAGACCTGGGAGCAATCTCTGGATGTGGCAAACAGTTTTCAATACTGAGAGCTGTTTTCCATTTACAATAAAGATTGTAAGATGGAACACCAGAGGAAAAACAATCAAAGCAAGCATTGACTTACTCCTTAGGCTATAAATTATGTTCAGTAGTTGAAGATTTATCCACATTCTCTCAATATTGCAACATATAGTAACACCCCTTAATGGCAGCCACTATCAACAAACCTGATTTCCTTCAAGTATGCTATTCCTTGATAAAAAAAAGGGGGGTTTAAAGTGCCAGACTTCTTCTTTACTTTTAGGAAAGTGTAAACTTTAGCCATAAATCATATTTAAGCTATGGATAAATTCAATGTCATTGCCTTTGATCTTGTAGTATTGTTATTTTTGCAAAAGAACAATTTTATTCTACAGTTTTCTTTTTGACAATTATATCCAGCAGCTGCACTCCTGGACTTTGTTCTAAATACAATTGGAAATTTTAGGGAAGGAGCTTCCAAGCTGATTGCTATAATCAGAAATTATAGGTGAAGAAGAAGTTACGATGAAGTTATTACCTAGGTTGCCATCAGAAAATTAGTACACAACAAAACAAGCACATATTTATTTAAGAGTAAAAACAAAGAACATGGAGGGAAGAGCTAAATGATTTTCTGTGAATATTTATCTTATACTATTACATCAATGTACATATTCCCTCCAACAATTCAATTTCATTCAATTCATCATTTACAAGATGCCTACTATGTCCAAGGCATTGTACTAAGTATTAGGGATGCAAAGGCAAAAACTTAAAACAGACCCATCCCTGCCTTTGAAAGCTACATGTAAATAAATAAGATCAATGCAGGATAACCTCAGGAGAAAGCACTACTAACAAGAGACATCAGGAAAGTTTTTATATAGGAATTGTACCTCCACTAAACTTTAAAGGATGCTAAAGATTTCAAGAAACAGAAGTCTTTAAAAAAAAAAAGGAATAAAATCTAGGTGTGAAGGAAGATTTGTGCAAAAGTAAATAGGTAGTAATTGGAATATTAGGTTCAAGAAACAACAATTCAACCAGTTTGGTTAATATGTGAAATGCATAAAGTGAAGCAAGATGAAATGCTTTGAAAGATAGATTGGAGGTAGACTGGGAAGGGCTTCAAATGTCAAGCAGAGAAGTTTGCATTTTGTCTTGGAAGCAAGAGGGAACTCTAAGAAGATCTTAAGCTAAGGAGGTATAGTGAGCCTGTGCACCAATGCAATTTGCTACCTCTTTATAATTTAAAAAGTGGCCTCCAAGGCTTGCTATGACCAAAAATAATCCTGTAGTCAGACCACTGGTGAGCCAATCTGAACTGAGATAAGCTTGTTCTTAGACAACAGACATATAGCTCGTTACTAGGTCCATTCTCATAACCTTTCCAGTTTAGAGGGACTTCTCTTCCAAACACTGGAAAAATATACTAAGAATAGGGGGAGGGAGTATAAAAACTATATTTTAATACTTGAAAGACGGATTAGACTTGCTTTATTTCTCCTAGTAAGCAGAACTTGGAACTACAGGTAGACATTGAAAAGAGACTAATTAAAGAATGATTTAAGAACAGACTTCCTATTATTAACCTTAGAGGGTAATAGTAATAATGATAATTATGATGGTAATAACTAATATCTAGATCATGCTTTAAGCTTTGTAAACATTTAAGTTGTACTTTTCCATTTGTTCCTATTATCAATTCTGTGACAGGTCTTATTATTGCTCCATTTTTAAAATGAACAAAATAGGGCTGGAGGAAATTAAATGATTTACTCAATCACATAACTAGTAGGTATCTTTCAAGGCAAGATTTGAACCTCTGTCCTTTTCCCTCATTAGAAAGTCTTCAAGCTGAGTCTGGATGACTCTTTGTCAGAAGGATTAAAATCTGAATTGTTTTTCCAATGTGGATTGAATGAGATAGTTGTTAATACATCTTTCAACTCTAAAGTCCTATGATTCTGTGACTTCACGAAACTTTTGTTCTGCTAACAAAAGCCTTTGAGAACCCTGAGAATTCTGCTTATCTTAATACAAAGCTGTATAGGACTTCAGGAATGATCTCAACTACATATAGTTCTAAATAAATATGAGTTGTTTGGTTGATGTGTCTGCTACCCATCTTCTAGAGAGACTTCTCTGAAATTCTTTGACATTAAATGTGTTCCTTTGATTATCTTAAGGCTACCTACTCTTCCCTGGATTTCCCATTAATATTTTGCCAATATTCATTGGGTTTTGTTCAGCTTACAGTCATTGTTGACCTGTGTGTTGCAGATCTCTATCCCATTACTGTGTTGTCTATAAAATCCTTCTTGCATAGCAAGTACTCCTTTAACAAGGGAAAGCTGGCTAACATTACTGAAATGTCATCAGTATTATCAACAAATATTTATTGAGCACCAGTGGATGAATAGCATTCTGCATATTAAGCAGAAAGCCTTGAATTAGCTGTGGTGCCCACCATCAGGAAATTGTAGTAAACTTACTAAGAAAGCATTTAATCATATAGAAAACTGATTTTTAAAAAATTGCCATCTATCTGTGTTGTGAGCTAATTTGAATGATTATAATAGGTGCATTTCCAAATCAGAAAACTTTGTGTCCATTAAACTTTCTTTCATTAAAGCATGTTTGATTTCAAAGAGCCCTTCGCAAACCTGATTCGTTTTTTTAAAGAAAATTTTACATCTCTGAAATTAGTTTTCATATCAATGTATCCTTCTTATGTCACAGGAAATATAGATGGAACCACTCCCTACCTATCCCCACAGACTAATTTTGAAATTATCTCATGTATCAATTAAATCTAGAGTGTTTTTAAAAACAGTTCGCCTACTTACCTTCTTTTGATGTAGACAAAGAGATTATGATGTAATCCTGTACTAGATCAAAAGCTAGATCATATCAAGGTAAAACCCATTCAATTTAGTTTACCAATCTGAACCATTTTGGAAATATTCATAAAAAGCATCCTTTTTCTACATTTATGCATATCTGTATTTTTTATATTCTTTATATTCTTCCCCTGGCCATAAAAACATATTTGGATTTAGTAATGAATTTACTAATGAATTACATTTAGTAATGAATTCACCATGTTATGGTGAAAATTGGAAAAATTCTATCACTCTATTACAATACTCTTTCCCATATGCCATGTTTTCCCATTATCCTGTATTTGTGCGTGATATGAAAGGCAATGTTGCTTAACTGGTGATTGCTATTTTTAAAGATAAAGAAACATATGGCATAACATCAAGAGCAAATGTATTGATGCATGAATTGCTTAATAGATGTTGAGCCCCCAAGTATTCCTAAAATAGTTAGGAACATAAATATAATGGTGTGGGTTGGTTTTCATATGTTTATATCATGGCTAGAGTCCAAAGTTATCACCATCAAGTTTAGCTATTTAATCTTTTCATCTACCAGAATGGGAGGTTAAAGATAGAAATATCATGCTAAAGATCAAAATATTATAGAAGGAAAAATTGTGCCTAACTCACCAAAATGCTAACTTTTTAGGGGCATGTTTGCCTTTTCATTCTAATATAGTTGGTGTCAAATTAGATTATCAAAATAGCATTTGATTTGATGGTGTGGCTCATATCCTGAGCGCTGTCAGAAAATCATATACCATAAAACATGATGTGGAAATTCTGCTAGTAGTTTGAGGAGTTATTGAAGAAGTCCTTTTCATAGCCTCTGACTTCAGAATGATAATACAAACTATGTGGAACCAAAACCCCATTATTAGTCTTAACTCTGATAACTTTTGATAGAAGGGACAGTATTAAGTTGGCTGGGATATTCTGTGTAGTTTCCTAACCATTTTTGCTGATCAGGAATTTTAGCTAACATTATTCTAATTCTAAGCTGACATTAAGTCAGAGGAATTCTTGATCAATAAATCCATGAGTACTTAATTAGGCAAATAAGGAATAAGGATCCATTTGAACAATATGAACAATCAGAGATTCCTGCTTCCTCACTGGCAAATTCTGAGGAATTGCTTTTGAGGCAGAAACGGTAGCCACTTTATGCCCCATTTTTTCCATGAAACCTTCCTTTACTTGCCTAGCCCACACTTATTTCTCTACCTTTCCTCCAGCTCAGGACAGATCCTCTGCATCCTCATCACTGAGAAAAACAGTTAACTTTCTTTCAAAAGGAGTTGTAGAAAGTTACAGTTTTCTATTGAGCAAATACTAAGTAAGGCACTGAGCCAGATTTGGGGATGGTTATCAAGATGTTTAGGCATCTCTCTCCTCACTTCTCCTACCCCCATTCTCTTATCTGAAAGATTTTGTAATCTAACTGGAAACAAGAAGACATGAAAATAATACTTGCTGCCATAACTTCCTAGATAGTGAGAAAGTCTGGCTTTCTTGTTTCTGCAAACATAGATACCAAGAAGACATTGTATCTGAATGGCTTAGGTTTGGGAGTTATTGTCATAAAAGGGCAGCAATCATTAAGCATTGCTTAAATAGATATGTATGTGTGTGTGTGAAATAGGGAAGGTAGGTGGCACAGTGGTTAGAGCTCTAGACTTGAAGTCAGGAAGTAGAAAGGTTCCTGTTTTTTTCAAGTTTGGACTGAGAATCCCTTATAGCCACTGCAGACTCACCCAAGAGTTTCCATGGTACTTCAGTTGGCCCTAGGTTGGGATTCCAACTCCCTAACTACAAGCTTAGGGATATCCCTTCTTGTTCCTCATCCCCGTACAAATTATAAGCCTATAATTTATAGATCACATACCTTCTACGAAATGATATTTGTTGTGCTGCATCCCCAACTAGGGGAGTTGCTGCATCTATTTCCCTTTCTGAGAATATTTGCTCCTTTTTAAAGTGAGTGAGGCAATTAATACTAATCAATCCTATATGGTTTGTCTGCAGCTGCCATGTTCTCAGCAATTTTGTGCAAGTTTGGTTAACACCCATTCTTGTGGCTCCCATTATAGTCCTTTGCCACCATTTTGAGCCCCTCTAGAGTTTGCAGGGAAGTGATTCAATACTCTTAAATCCTCTGCTAAAATGACTGGGCATGACACCCTCAATGTGCTGACACACACCAGAGAATTTGGTCATGGAGCTCTAGGCACCTGCATTGCCTTGGAGGTATAGACTGGATATGAATAGACTTATTGCTTGTGGTGAAGTGCCATATCCTTATTTTAGCCTATTTTCAGCATCCTTTATATTCTGAAGAGGGTATCCAGGACCCCACCATACTTCTATAGTTGACATCATTTACTGCTAACACTGGACATGATGTTGGCTTCGTGTAGTCAGTTAGGGAAGGGATAACCATTTAAATTTCTTTTTATTTTCTTTTTTTAATTTATTTAAAACTAAATACAAAATAAGAAAAAACAGGGGCATCTAGGTGGTGCAGTGGATAGAGCACCAGCCCTGAAATCAGGAGGAGCTGAGTTAAAATCTGGTCTCAGACACTTAACATCCCCTAGCTGTGTGACCCTGGGAAAGTCACTTAACCCCAATTACCTCAGCAAAAAGCAAAAAGAAAAGAAAAGAAAAATAAATAGAAAAACATTGTCACATTGTCATGTACCCAGCAGAATATCAGGGATAATTTGAAATATGTAACAATAAATTTCCATTTTAAGAAAGTATATATATATATATATACATATATATATATATATAAAATAGAAGATAATATATTCATGACTGTCCATTCTTTCTTTTGCTTCCTTGTAAATTATTCTTTTATTCTCCACTGTGCATTTTTTTACCTTATTATTTTTTCCTCTTTCATTCCTCCCCTTCTCCCCATTTCCTGCAAGCAGGATACAGTTAAGCACAGCTATATTTATGTATACATATATGTGTATTGTATATACATATCCACATTTGCACATATATATCTATATGCACACATGCACACATCTCTATGCATACATACATACATTTTACATATATATGTATATATATTTACACATAAATAGACATGTATCTATAACAATATTCACATGGCTAGCATTTAACCTTCAAGATAACATAGAGACACTGGGGATTTTTGAAAAAATAGAATGACCTATAGAAAATGGCATTGGAAAGAGATTGTCCTAAATAATTGATCTTCCATACTTTTACAATTCATTTGTTACTTTTTCTCTACATAGCCCCTCTGTTCCAAATTAGCCAATCTCCTTACTACCCTTCATACCTAGATTTCTCATTCTTTTATGGCATTGCATTTGTCTCAAATGCTCTCATTCTTTCTCTATTAATCTATGCCTGCAACTTCCTTCAAATCTGGATTCAAGACTCATTTTCAATAAATCTTTCTTGAATTAAAACAATCTCCTATCAATGAATTCTTTTACTTTGCATTATTAGGCAACTAGGTGGATAGAGAGCAAGAGTTTGAATTTAAAAACAAAAAACAAAAACACCTAAATTTAAATCCTGCCTTAGACACTTACTTAATTGTATGACCCTGGGCAAGTCTTTTAATTTTTAATTTAATCTCTTACAGTCTCAGTTTCCTCATCAGTAAAAATAAATAAATAAATAAATAAATAAATAAATAAATAAATAGATAGATAGATAGATAGATAAATAAATAAATAAATAAATGAATGAATGAATGAATGAATGAATAAGTAAATAAATAAATAATGCCTACTCAAATAAGATAACATATTTAAAGCATTTTGCAAAACTAATATGCTATTTAAATCCTAGGTATACTTATTATTAGGACCATCTAGGTGGCACAGTGGAAAAAGTGTCAAGGCCGGAATTAGAAAAACTTTTCTTTCTGAAGTTCAAATCTGGGTGTCAGACACTAACTAGCTATGTGAAGGTTATTTAACTCTGTTTGCCTCAATTTCCTCATCTGTAAAATGAACTGGAGAAGGAAATGACAAACCATTCCAGAATCATTGCCAAGAAAACCCCAAAAAGGGTCATGAAGAAACAAATATAATTGAAAAATGACTAAACAACAACAAATTACTATTTCTCTTACATTAGTATAAATATATTATTATATACATATAGCCCCTACTACATTTTCAGTCATGAGAGATGACATTGTGCTAATTAACTAAATCCCCAGAAAACTTTTAGGTCTCTCTCCTCAACAAGTACTATGATAACCCAAAAGAGCACAAGATAATGTCCTATATAGGAAAAAATAAATGTATGGATTATCACTATTCCCCAACTGTGGCAGTCCATTTAGTTAGTATATTGATACATATATCTGTGCCAGGCCTTGCAGATGGACAATGAGTTGTATTCAGAATCAGGGGATGGAATCCAGCTCAATTATGTTTCAGAAATAGAATGGTGCTTTTATCAGTCTCAAACAGCCCCCAGCACAAAATTTTCTCCTTTTTAGGAAAATACTCTCCTAGTTTCACTGTCTGGTTGCAAATCTTGGGAAACTAAAGTTTCTGAGAAATCAGATCTGAGTAGTCCCAAGAACAAAGACAGGACTAGGTGCAAGTAGGATAATATGTATTCTTATCATGACCTATCCCCCCCCCCAAAAAAAGGCTTCTTAAAGGATAATTGAGGAAAAGTTTAAGAGGAAAAGGAGGTGGACTGTGTAGAAAAAAAGTGAGGGAAACAAGAGGAATAGCCCAAGTGTTGCAGAGAAAGCAAAAATATGTCAAACAAATCTGGAAAAAGTCTTTAGAACAGTGAACATTTCCTCCATAAAGAATCTATGAGAGAAAATGGACGAGAATCATATAGGATCAAAAGACTGGAGGAAATGCCCAAGTCAATGAGATCACAGGTGCTTTGAAATAATGAAATAACAAAGTATCAGCCATTTCCATTTTTTATTTGTTTCATGTATCCTTATACTCTTTCCATAACAACTTCTCTAAGAAAAAAAAGTGTTTTACTTAACGGTGTACTTCTTATCACTTCTTATCACCTAGAACAGTCCTGGACACACAGTAGGCTCTTAATAAGCAAAATATATCAAATTACCAATAAAATACAAGGAGTTCAAATGACTGACTTTTCCAAGGCTGTCAGTATGCTTCTCACAGGCTAGAAAGCTGGTATCTCTCTCAGTGAGACCCTGGAGTACATTATAATTCTGTTTCCAGACCACATCTAAACCTGACTTATTTTCAGCGATCTGTGCATGTGAGATGCTAACCTCTCATTTCTGATTTGGAGGAGTTGATTACTAGATATTTCTGAGTTTCAATAAGTGCTATGAAAAATTAAGCATGGAACTGAATTCCTATTCATTACTTAAGCATCAAGAATTGCCAGTAAAGTAGCATTTATTAAGTACCTACTATGTTTTGAGTACTCTGCTAAACACTGGGGATACAAAGAAAAGCAAAAGATAATCCCTGCTGAATTCATAGGACTAAAAGTCTAAGAGGAAGACAACAGGCAAACAAATTTGTACAAATAAAATATGATCAGGATAAATTGGAGATAATCTCAGAGGGACAACACCAAAATGAAGAAAGAATAAGAAAGGCTTCTTGTAGAGGATAAGATTCAAAAACACCCAGATTATCTATTTTAGCATTTTCAGCAAACCACTTATTTAAATAATAAATCAGGACTATTTAAATAACAAAGATTATTTACTTATATATTTATATATAAATTTATATCTCTCTTTATCTTAAGGTTTACAAATGGCTTTCCTCACTATAATCCAATGAGATATGTAGGGTAAATATTATTTCTTACAAATGAAGAAACGGAAACACTGAGTAAGACTTGCCTGGGTCACTCAGTTATTTAGAGTCAGAGGAAGGACTTAAACCTGGGCCTCCTAATTCCAAGTCTAGCCCTATCTCCACTATAGCACATTGCCTAATTGATTGCTGAATCCTTATAACAGCATATTATAAAATGTATCTTGGCATATAGATGACGGCCACCATAAAAGTAATGTCTGTGGTGGACTCCTAGTTATCAGCAAACTGAGATGAAGTGCCTTCTCAAATTCTCAGATGAGACTGATAACAAGCCTGAAGGTAACTGGATAAAGGGTGCCTAGCAACTCAAAGTTCTCCCCAGATCTTTTACCACCAAAGACAGTTTGTAGAACACTACCTGCTGAGTGATTGAAAAGCTTTCTCCTCATGCAATATACATAATTTAGTTTCATTCCTCCTTTAAAGACTCACAAAAGTATTTCTAAGCCCACTGGAGATAGATGCTTTATGGAGAAAGGATTTTTTTTAATTCATTTGTGTGAAGTGAGTCTAATAAGAGATTCCTGGGGTTGTGATTTAAAAAATAAAATAAAATGAAATCAGTATAAAATCTATGCTTACCCAAACATCATAACTGAAACATTATGCTAGAATACACCATTTCTAGGAAATGGCAATCCATGGGTTACTTTGTGTGAAGTATAATTTTTAAGCCATTATTTGGATGATAGAAGTATAAATCCTCATTAAGTATTTCCAACAGATAAATTCTATCCATACAATTGTAAAAGAAATCAGACAAAATTGAAAGATTTAATCCATCCATTTTTTCAGCTCTCTTTGTCCAAAGAATGGTATCATCAATGTTTCTGTTTCCAAAGTTTGCAAGGTTATAAAGACAGGCCTCAGTTGAAATTGACCTGTGAATCTTCCAGGCATATCCAATTGTCTTGAGATTCCTGAAGATCAGGTCTACATTTTGATATTTTGGGTAGTTTAAGATTTATATTTAAAATTAGAAACCCAAGGTACCTACCAACTTTGGTTTACTTTTGAATGATAATGATGATAATTAATATTTATGGAGCACTTACTAAGCACTTTACACCGTAATAAGCACTTTACAATAATTATCTCATTTGATCCTCATAAAAACCTTGGGAGCTATTGTTATCTCATTTTACAGATAAGGATACTGAGGTAAACAAATATTAAATAATTTGCCCAGGGTGACACAGCCATTAAGTATCCTATGCAATCAAAATGCAATGTCTTTCTAGGCAATTTTCATCAAGAAAACCCCAGATTTGTAATATATGCCTTAGGAACTGTAGAAGTAAAGAGTCAGACATACTAAAAAGATCATATAGTCCAATCCCTTCTCAGCAGGATTATATTCATGGATCCTAAAAACAAATATTAAAATGAGTCTAGCCCAAATACTAATGATTTCAAAGAAATCAGAGCAAACCTAGAGAAAATCAAGGAAGTTTTTTTGGAACTATGCTCAAAGAATTATCAAACTGTGCATACCCTTTGACCTAGCAGTGTTTCTACTGGGCTTGTATCCCAAAGAGAACTTAAAGGAGGGAAAGGGACCCACATGTGCAAAAATGTTTGTGGCAGCCCTTTTTGTAGTGGCTAGAAACTGGAAACTGAATGGATGCCCATCAATTGGAGAGTGGCTGAATAAATTATGGCATATGAATGTTATGGAATATTATTGTTCTGTAAGAAATGACCAACAAGATAATTTCAGAGAGGCTTGGAGAGACCTACATGAACTGATGCTGAGTGAAATGAGCAGAACCAGGAGATCATTTTACACGGCAACAACAATACTATATGATGATTAATTCTGATGGACATGGCTCTCTTCAACAATGAAATGTTTCAAACCAGTTCCTATTGTTCAGCGATGAAGATAGTCATATACATCCAGAGAGAGGACTGTGGGAACTGAGTGTGGACCACAACATAGCATTTTCATACTTGCTGTGAATGTTTGCTTGCATTTTGTTTTCCTTCTTAGGTTGTTTTTTTTTCTCATTCTAGATATGATTTTTCTTGTGCAGCAAGATAACTGTAAAGATATGTATACATATATTGAATTTGTCATCTATTTTAACATATTTAGCATGTATTAGACTACCTGTCATCTAGAGGTGGGGATGGGAGGAAGGAGGGGAAAAATTTGGAACAAAAAAAAAATTTGCAAAGATCAATGTAGAAAAATCACTCATATGTTCTGTAAATAAAAAGCTTTAATAAAACAAAAAAATGCTACCCCCCAAAAAAAATCAAGGAAGGGGACTAGAAGTAGCCTGCTGATAAATCTGTCTGCCTCCAGTCTTTCCCCATTTCAATCCATCTTCTGTTCAGCTGCCAAAATGATTTTCCACAGTGCAACTCCAATCATGTTATCTCCTTACTCAATATACAAATGCACACACACACACACACACACACACACACACACACACACACACACACCTTTCTTACACCCCACCACATAGTTCTTTGGTTCAATAGTTCTGGTCTCCTTGATGTTCCACACAAACACTTTCATGCCTCCTCATTTCTGCCTCTGGCTTCCTTCAAATATCAACTAAATCCCATCTTCTACAGGAAGCTTTTCCCAAATGTCTTTTAATTCCAGTTCCTTCTCTCTGTTAAGTAATTCCTATTCATCCAGCATATAGCTTATTTGTACATATTTGTTTGCTTATTATCTCTCCCTTTAGATTTTTTTTTTCTGCAGGCAAATGATTTTGTTTTCTTGGATATGGAGGAAAAGGGAATAGTTAAGGAGAGGAAAAAGTTTATACTTCATCATTCAAATAAAACTGCCCTCTACAGAATTATCAGTGATAATCATGATGATAAAGAAGAAGAATTAATATTTATATCATGCTTTCCATGTGCCAAGCACTGTGCTAAACACTTCTCAGTTATTATCTCATTTAATCCTCACAACAAACCTGGGAGTAGGTGCTATTCCTAACTTCCAGGTGAAGAGACTGAGGCAAATAGAAGTTAAACCACTTGCCCAGCATCACTCAGCTAATAAATGTCTGAGGTTAGATTTGAACTCACCTTCTTGACTTCAGGCCCAGTACTCCATCCACTGCACCACCTAGCTGTCTGCTCTCTTAATTGCCAAGTCTAATGACCACTTCTTAGTTCTCATTCTTCTTGATCTTTTCATAACATTCAACTCTTTAGTCACTATTTCCTCCCTAATTATCTTACCTAGGTTTTTTGTGGCAAAGCTAACGACTGGTTTTCCTCTGCTCTGTATCATAGTGAATGCTTCTCATTCTTTTTTGCTGATTCTTCATTCATGTCATGCCCACTAACCATGAGTCTCCCCCTAGCCTCAAAACTAGGCTTTCTTCTCTTTTACCCCTATAGTTATTGATTCATTTGATCATTGATGATGATGATGAATCATATTGATTCATCAGTTCTCTCAGGTTCCTACATCTATGTATCCAGCTCTAGTCACTTTCCTAAACTCCAATTCTTCAACTACCTTTTGGACATCCCCAATGAAATGTCTCATAGACATCTTAAACTTGACATTTTCAAAACAGAAGTCATTATCTTTCCTCACAAAACTCTCTCCTTTTCCCAATTTCCCTCTTTCCTTAGAGAAATCCTCTATTTTTCCATTCAAAATCTATCTCATTTTTAATTCTTCATTTTTGTCCTACAAATCAAATCCAACGACCAAATCTTATCATTTCTCCCTCTATAATAGTGTCTGGTAGGTATTTTATAATAGTAAGGTGTTAATAAATATTTGGAAATGTATTAATTGGTCTCTAATATACCTGCCCTTCTCTCCACTCACTTAGCCACCAAACAAGTTCAGGACTACAACACCTCTCACTAATGCTATTACAATACCTTTTTAATTGGTCTCTATGCCTCAAATTTTTCCCCATTCCAATCCATCCTGCACACAGTTACTGATTTTTCTGTAGTGTAAGTCCACATCACCACCATCACCATCACCACCCATCTACTTATTAACACAAGAATCCCAATTACTTCAAGAATCAGAGACAAAGTTCTATTTGGCAAATCAACCTGAAGTAACAAGGCATCTTGAGGGAGGGATGAGATACAAAATGTGTCCAGTGCCCTTCAGACCCTGACAGAGAAGGACCAAGAATTATAAAATCCCAGATCCAAATCACAAACATTCTTTCTAGTCTGGCCGTTAGTTAAAGGAGCAAGCCTATGCTGAAAGGGTCTGCTATCTCTTCTACCATCATCATGGTTGGTGAGTGACTGACTGACCAGCCAATACCAACTGACACCAACAGGGGAATAACCTCAAGAGTACTGGGAAAAGCCATGTCCCACAGACCCCCTGACCCTGCTTTTAACCCTACCACCACCAACACCAACTATTGACCAATCATCATGGATAAGTAAGCACAAGAACCCTGGGAAGGAAAACACCACCCCTTAGAACAGAGGTCTACCTTCCAACCTGACCCTTGGAGTCTTCATCCAGAAAACCAACTCTTCCTGAAATGTGACCTGGCAATTTCCCCTGAAGATGGCAGAGGCTCTGTCTCCTCAACAGTCACAGCTGCTAAAGACCTGGAAAAGAAAGTTCTCATGATCAAAGTCTTTGGTGTTTTCAAATGGTTCAGCATCAGAAACATCCTCCCTCTAGTAAATCTAGTAAAACTCTCCCACTTTCCATTCCTTACAGGTAGGTGGCACAGTGAGAAAAAAAAAAAAAAACAAATTCAAATCTGACCTCAGACATGTACTAGCAACTCACTTAATCTCTGTTTGCCTCAGTTTCTTTATCTGTAAACTGGAAATAATAGTAGCATCTATTTCACAGGGTTGTGATGAGGATCAAATGAGATAACTGTATAACAGCACAGTTCCCATCATGTGGTAGACATTTAATAAATCATGTGGTAGATACTTAATAAATACTAATTCTTTTTCCTTCTTCCCTTGCAAAAGACATGCCATTTTCCATCTCTGTATCTTTGTAATGTCTATTCCCCTTTCCTAGAATGATCTCCCTCTTCATCTCTGCCTATCAATACAAATTTTTATCTAAAAAAATAGAAGAAAACAACTGTTTGCAAGATTATAGTAACCTGTTCTCATGACACTAATACGTGTGAGAGTTCTTTTATTTTTAGAAAAATAGAGAAAAGAAGTAAAATCATCCAATACTATTAGCACATTTGCTTCTAACAGTTTATGTACTACTATTCTATCCTGCTAGAACTAATATGAGGGTCATTATCTTTTCTATGAGACCTTAACCAGTATTTCATTTACTCTGAATTCAGTTTGCTTTTAGTGATCTTTTTATTTACATTGCTATTACAGCCAGATTTCTTTGAGTCTTGGGACAACTTATTTCATTCTGCAGCAATGCATAGAAATTTTACCATATTTTTCTAAATTTTTCATATTTGTTACTTCTTACTTTACTATATCATTCAGTCACATTGATAATTTCCCCCCATCATTCTCCAAGAATTAGCATCTACCTTGTTTTTATGAAGAAAATATTTGGGCACATATTAGATATTTGTTTCTGTCTCTAACTTCTTTAATATATTTGCATAATGATTATATTTTTGAATCAAAGGATATGGCCAATTTAGTCAATTTTCTTGTGTAAATCCTGATTAGTATTTAGAATGGTTGGACAACTTCATAATTCCATGTACAGAGCATTATTGTGCCTATCTTTTCAATTTTTCATTTTGTGTCATCTATGACATGGTGTAAAGTAAAACTTCAATGTTGTTTTAATTTGCATTTCTCTTACTAGTAGTGCTTTGGAAAATATGTTTTCATCTGATCATTTGTAGTTTCCAATTCTTCTTTTAATAACTATTTGTTCGTATCCTTTGATCATTCATCTATAGTGGAAACATTCTTGCTGTCCTATAACCTGTATCAATTCCCTTTGCATTTTGAATATCAAACTTTTATCAATGATCTTTAATACAAATATTTTATCACTCTATTTACCTTTTCTCTTCTATTATTACTTTCAATGATTTTGTATTTGCAAAGGTTTTTCATTTTTGAAGCATATTTCATTATCTTTTTTATTATCTTTTCCTTCCCCTGTTTACTTAAGAATTGTTCTTTACTCATAATTATCAAAGATACATGAGCTCATTCTATTCTAGTTTTTAGTTTTTATTTTATGGCATAACCTTTTATATTGAGGTCACATATTCATTATGAATTTATTATGGTGGCAGGGTGTAAATTGATGGTATAGACCTAATTATACCAAAATACTTTCCAGTTTTCCCAGAGGTTCTTGCCAAAGGAAATCCTCCCCAGGAATTTATGCTCTTGGATTTTTCAATCACTGTATTAATTATTTTGATTACTTTTGTTTCTTACTTATCCACTCTTTTCTATTGGTCCACTTCTCAATGTTTTTACCTGTCCAAATAGTTTTAACACCTATGAGCTGTTATTGTTATTATTGTTCTTGGTGAATCATTTCAGTGATATCCAATTCTCTATGAAGATTTGGGGATTTCTTAGTAAAAATACTGGAGTATTTTATTCTTCAGCTTATTTTCTGATGAGGAACTGAGGCAAACAGGGTTAACGACCAGGGTCACACCACACACTGTCTGAGATCAGATTTGAATTCAAGTCCTCCTGATTCCAGGGCCACTGTCATTTGAAGTTTAGTAATGCCATTAGCCCTTCATTTGTACTTTTTATTATTATCAGCCTTGAGATTCCAAACCTTATATTGTTCCAAATAAATTTTGCTATTGTTTGCCTGGCTCTATAAAGTATCCACTTAGTAATCTAAATAATATAGCACTAATCTAAAAATTAGTTTAGATACATCTTTCATTTTTGGCAAGACCCTCCTATAAACAGAGAATAGTTTTCCAATTATTTGTCTCTGTGTTTATAAGGATTGCTTTATAATTGTGTTTATGTAAATCTTGCTTATATTTTTAAAGGTTTAACTCAGACATTTTATGCATTTTGTAGTTATTTTGGATGAAATTTTCTTATTTCTTCCTGGTTCTACCAATAGTGTATAAAATGCCTATCTTTATGGCTATCTAGATTAATAGCTGAAGTTATTGACCATCACAAAAATTTTCTTCACTAACTCTAGTTTTCTAAGTATAGTATCATGATATCTACAAATAAAAAGAATTGTATCTCCTGTTTGCTGATATTTATACCTTTGATTTTATTCTATTTATAGACTAGTATTTCTAGAACTATGTCAAATAAAAGTTAGGATATACTTTGGCCCCTTGTTTATTGGAAAATCTTACATTTCTCCATTATGAATAATGCTAGCTATTAACATTATTTCAAAACAGGTTTTTGTTTCAATTAAAGGTCCCTCACATGTCTGTGCTTTTGGGGCATATAACATACATGAATGGTTTTTTTTTTCTTCTAAGGCTTTTTCTGTGTCTGTTAACATAATCATGTGTTTTTGTTATTTTTTGTTGTTGTTTATATGGTTAGGAAAGAAATTTCAAGAGCCTCCCTCAGTAATTCTTTCCAAAATCCTTTAAATCCACCTCATTGGATGACATTGTATCTAATGTAAGCTTTTTTCTTCTCTACAGTCATGGGACCCGCTGTGCAGGGGAAGTATCAGCAGCAGCCAATAACAACATCTGTGGGGTTGGAGTAGCTTACAATTCCAAGGTTGCAGGTATGCTGTTCCCATGCTAGATAATTGTTACTTTTCTCATAGAAAATCTATAGAGTGCCATACATTATTCTTCATATTCTACCCAGAGGACTAATGTCCTAGAAACATTTTTCATTAATTATCAGCCCTATTTCTTACTCCTTGCTTTTTTCATTAGACTCTATTATAAATCTTTTTTTTTTTAAGAAATGCACTTTAAGTGAAGAAAATCCAGGATATCTATACCATGAATAACAAGGAACACAAAGAAAACTTTTAAAATGATCACCAATATTTTAATTCAAAATTATTGTAAATTCAGATTGTTGAGTATATGTAGACTTTTTACAGATCACATACAAAAATCCAAATGGTCTTCCAAATCAGGGTACACATCTGAACTGTTATCAGAAAAATGGTTAAATTAATTTATCAGTAGTTTACTGTATCACACAAGAGACTACAAGATCATTAGAATTCATATTTAAGTCCCAGTAAGCAATCTGCATTATCTCTTTCTAGAGACTTAAGAACTTGCATCTGAAGATGGGATGAATAAAGTAATGCTGCTACTTAACAAAGTGGAAAGCACTTAGAAAGGCTTTTCTTTAAGAGAGAGAAGGGAGGAAGGGAGGGAAGGGAGGGAAGGAGGAAGGAAGGGAGGAAGGAAAGAAAAGAGAAAGGGAGGAAGAAAGCAAGCAAGGAAGGAAGGAGGGAAAGAGGAAAGGAAGGAAGGAGGAGGAAGGGAGAGAGGAAGGGAAAGAAAAGAAGGAGAGAGGGAGGGAAGGGAGGGAAGAAAGGGAGTGAAAGAAGGAAAAGGAAGGAGTAAGCAAGGAAGAAAGGGAGGAAGGAAGGAAAGAAGGGGAGGAGGGAAGGAAAGAAGGGGAGGAAGGAAGGGAGGAAGGAAGGAAAGAAGGGAAGAAGGAAAGAAAGGGAGGGAGGAAGGAAATAAACAAACAAAGAAAAGAAAGAAAACTTTCTATGAGGCCATGAGAAAAGTTTGTTTCTTGATTCACTTGAAGTTTTACTTGAAGTTCATTCTTAATTTATTCAGGCTGAGTCACCCACTCCAGTGTTTCATTTCTATGATTTTTTTTTCAAAGTAATAACAGTTTTGGAATTTCTTCCCTAGAGACTTGGTGAGACCATAACCATGTTCAGGGCTGACACCTGAGTTCCCAGATTGCTAAATAAAGCAATAACCTCCCATATAAATCCTGTCACTTAACTACATCACTTACCTGCTGTTAAAAGACTTGATAGAACTTGGTGATGAATTTCAAAGGGATATTATCAGTAGGTTTCTAAAAGGTTAAAGGCTGGAAATTTTGCCCTTTGGGTCTTAGTTCTCTTGGTGTTTTGTGTATTCACAGTGCTGGTAGGAGAATGTTAGCAAGAATAATGAGATTGGGGGAGGGAAATAATATCCCCAACTTAATATTTTATTCTCAAGATTTATGCCTGGGATGATGATTGAGAAAAAGTTGGGTCTATACAACCATGTCAGAAGCAAATAGAACAGAAAGGTGTGAATCTGGAGCAAATTCACTTTCCACTATGATGGTCATCTTCCTCACAGTTTTTAAAAGTTCTGAGCAGTCAAAGGAGAGAAGTGTGTGTGAGTGGACAGATCAGCTCCTCAGAGTTCTGAGGCTCATCTGTCAGAAAAGGAAAAAGAGCTCTAGGCAACCTTTTGATTTCTGTCTGAATTCTTTTTCCTGTTTCATAATTGAAAATCCCTTCTTCTCATCCATTCACACCAGCCACTTTTCTCCCATGTTCAGCACCATGATTCATGGTTTTTACCTGGACCAATAAAGTAAACCCATAGCCTAAAGGCACCCGATTTTCTTCCTAATTTGGAGGAGCAAGTCTTCTACTTTCTATGCTCAAAAAAAAAGTATCTAAACCAAAATCCTTCACTTGTATAATAATGCTTTTAACATTTCACTTTCAAGTCTCATTTTGCCCCTACTTACTATGGCAATTGAGTATTATCCCTTTTTTGACAGGTAAAGAAATTGAATTTTGCTACAATTGAATGATTTGCCCACCTAGTGTGTTTAATAGCTGAAACAAAACTAAAACTCATATGTAAGAGGAAATGAAGTATAATGAGAAGAATCTTGGATTTGCAGTCAGAAGATCTGGGTTTTAATCTCAGTTTTTCTACCCTAGAGAACTTTTAAAACATATTTGTACCTCAGTTACCTCATCTGCAAAATAAGAAGAGTGGATTAAATGACCCCTGAAATCTGTCTAGCTTTAAATGCTATAGCTTGGGCCAAAAGCCTGGCTCTGCTCCCTGTGCAACTGTGTGTAAGTTACTTAGCCTCCTTTATCATCAATAAAATAAGAGGATTGGGTTAGATACCCTTCTGCCTCCAAACTCTCCATTCAGTGTCTTTATTCCCAGTCCAATGCCTCTCTCAGCCCACAAGGCTATCTTGCCTATCTCTCAGTTTGCTATTAAGCTATCATTCTTGTTGTTTCTACTATATCTGTTGCATGGGGAAGATTCATTCAAGACCTCTAACCTTAAATCCTTTTTCTAATAGTCAATTAGTCTTTTTGAATCTTTATTTTTTTAATGGATCCAATGAGATCATTACCTCCACAGATTGACTCTCCTAATTAAAGATTGATAAACTTCAGATTTAAATTATAGTTCCTCATTCTGTTCAGCAATTTATAAAAGTTAATTCTGGGTTGTGTACTTCTTTAGAGAGGAATCTTACATGAGTTTATATGAGCCACCAAACAAGTCTTGCAAAAATCCCTTTTTTCTAACTAGAAACCATTCTGCAGAGAGATTAGCAGTCAATAGCCCCACCAAGTGGCCAGGAAAGATCACTAGAAGTCCATCGAAGCTTTGAAGGAAGCTAAAGACTTTATTAACTCATCTCCTATTCATAACTAAAGAGAATGCTAATGTTAGAGGCAACAGTTCCTCACCCTTTAATCCATAATATCATTAAATCCAAAGTTTGAAAACTGGAGAAGACCCAAAATACGAAAGTGAAATTATTAATTAATTATAAAATAGGGAGCCTGTCTCATCTCTAAGGAAGGATAAAAGGTAGAAAGAACACTGGGTCTGGAGTCACAGAACCTTGATTCAAAATCTCAATTCAGCCACTTACCCTCTATGTAACCTTTAGCAAGTCACTTAACCTCTCAAAACCTCAGTTTCCTAATCTGTAAAATGGGAGAATAGACTCCATGATCTCTAATGTCCCTTAAGCTCTAAATATAAGAACCTAAGCTCTAAATATATGAACCTATGATTATAAAATGGGGCTAAAGGAATCAAGTACTTGGTCTTCAATATGTTAATTTATATTAATTAATTAATAATGATTCTGAAGTATATAAAAAAGAAATTTATGGTAAAGCATGACCCCATGTTTTCAGGTCTATTTCCACTATAAAAAGAACAAACAGAAAATGATCTTTAAGGAAAGATTCATATCAGAAATGTCTTCCTGAATGAAAAGGATTATGGAATACTGAAACATTATGCAAAGTTGCTGAATTTTCTTCTGAAGAGAACATAAAGATGAAAATAGATAGAAGTTAGTTTTGGTTTTGTCTCCAGCTAGAACTTTCTGATCTGGTGAGGCTAGTAAGCCCACGGCCATATAGTTAATAGGTGATTCTACCTAACTTGTTTTTGAGAGACAGTTATATAGATAAAGTACTGAATGGAAACGAACACCTGAGTTGGAATCTCATCTCGGGTGCTAAAGAGCAATGTGGTCCTGAGCAGGTCTTATCCTCTCTGATTTTTAGTTTCCTGATCTGCAAAATGAGAATAAATTCTGAAGCACAAAGTTATCCTTTGCCCATTTGTCATTTGGGGAATGACTCATATTCTCGCAGATTTAACAAAGTTCTAATTACAATTTGTGATTTTCCCTCCATTTTTTACTCACTATTTTCCTACTCAGCCTCTCTTTTTACCTCATATCCTTATTTTTTTTCCTTACCATCTTGTTGCTTATTTTATCCATGCCTCTAAAATTTCCTTCTTTTTCTTCTCCCCTACTCTCTTAATCTTATTTTATAAACCCTTTTAAAAGTCCCTCTCCCACCCTATTCCCCAGTTTTTTCACCTATCTAAAAGATCAGAAAACTTCTAAACCTCTTCATTTTTAAAAATAAAATTATGAAAATTATTAATACAACTTCAGTCTCAGAAAGGATTTAATAAACGTTGCATATGCAAGGTTTTGGATATGAATTGTCCCAGCCTTCACTTTGCAAGTGTGCAAAATGAAGCAATTATTTACCCATGAGATAAATTTCATTGCCAAGTATGTGAGGCCCATTCAGAGCAGACCAATGGTTATATTGGCCTGAATAGACAAGTGTCCAGACTCAAATGTCAGAGTTCAGGAAATGACATTATTGTAAGGGGACACAGAAACAAGGAGAAATTAGTCACCCCTTAGATTGGAAGGATATCAGTGTCCTCTACAATAGTCATGAAGCAACTGCAAGATCCCAGTTTCTGTGAGGATGTATGTGATGATTCTCTGGCTTATGAGCCTCATTTGTTTTGGAATTCAAGGTAATAATCAAGACCCCATCCCATCACTGAATGAACCCAAAGCTTCTCTTCTCTGTAGGGAAAAAATATCAGACACTATTATCTCACCCCAACTCCAGGTACAAAGTGGGAAAATAATGACATAACTGAGTTTTTTCCCATTGAGACAGCAATATGTCAGCTGCTCTTTCCCTATTTTAAAAGAAATATTCTCTAGTGTGACTTGGCATGGGGTTTCTAAGAAAAAGAAAAAAAAAGGAGAGTGTGAGGAGGATAGAATCTGGAGGAAGCCAACTGCAGAAAAAGAAAATCTTAGAACATACCATATATTTACAGTATAAAAACTGACTATAAATGTTTTAAAGTTCACAAATTTCTCTAAATATATTATTTCATTAGGGCTTCATAATAGCACTGAGATAAGTGTCCCCATTTTATATACATTAGGAAACTGAAGCTCATTCTCCCATGGACATACAACTAATAAGGGTCAGGGGCAAAGTCTCAATCTAACATACCACCCACTATACCATGTTGCCTTTCAATTAGAAAATAAAGAAAATGGGTACAGAATTTGGGTTTTTTTAACCCAAATCACAGGGCAATAACACATCTGGAGTCTTCTACATTTATATCTACTTGACATTTTGCATTGGCTGAAAGAATTTGGCCCAGAGGATCTATCCTAAAGAGTTCAAGAAAGCCAGGATTTCCACAGAGAATGAGAAATGGGCCAAGCAGGAGCACATTAATATCTCTGCAGGCAGACAAAAGCAAAAGGAAATTAAAGCTACAGTATGCAATAACTAAATTAGTTAAATGAAGACTCATGCAAAGCTCCCACCTAGGAGCTGACCTGGTCATCAGACCTGCCTCAATGAGAGTAGACAATAGAATGAAAATCGCAAAGATACTTATTAAAGATAAAGGCAGAGTTCTTTTTCCGTTGGCTTTTTTCTCTCATTGGAAAGGCCACAGAATACTTATGAGCCACAGAGATTAAGGAGAACCATACACATATATTATACATATATTGTTTGGATCAGCCCATCCTTGCTGCTGAATGTGCAGTCACACCCCAAAGTATTCTCATGTCTCATTGAATTAGCACAAGCTTCAGTCCTCAGAATTTAGCATGATTAAGGAGCTTTTCTGCCAAGTTCCCTGGTGAATACTTCTTCCTCCTTAGGCAAGGAAAAAGTGAAGAACTATTGTTGACAGTCTATGCACATGTCAGTCTTCTTCCTTTAAGTTTAAATTGGGTAGAATATCAACAGAAATTAGTTCTACTTTAATTTAGAGATGAGAGAAAGACTATGAGAGAGGCAAGAAGGAAAAGGACAGGGAGCCAAAAAAAAAATCTTAAAGATAGGAAGATATGGATCAAGTGATGATTTTAACTCATGTTTGCTATGTCACCCTGACCAACTCCCTGTCAATGTCACTAGTCTCTACCAGTGGGGTAAAACTCAAATAGAAACAATCATCACTAAACCAAAGACAAAAATACCTATGGCACATACAATGTGGCACATTGACTTAGAAAACCACATATTAACATAATCTAAGTTAATTTTATTTTTATTTATTTTATTAATTATTTCCCAATTACATTTCAATATGATTCAGCCTATTCATGAATGTTACAGGCCACATGTTTGATACTTCTTTTCAAGATATTCTTTAAGTTTTAGAAAGGGTGCTTAGTTGTTTTAGAAGAGAGAATTTCCTTACCTGGGAGTTCTCTGAATCAATGAAATCATGGACCCAGGATCTATTTGGTTTACCAATATTTTCTCCTTTATGCTTCACAATGAAATTGGTGTTAGAGTTTCATTATCCCCATTTAACAAAAGTGAAAACTGAGTCTCAGAGCAGTCAATTGACTTCTCTACTTTCACACAGCTACTAAGTGGCAGAGGAAGGCTTTGAATTTCAGTTAGCTCAAGTATTTGGTTCTTCCATGTTTTAGTATTTCTTACAAAACCCAGCATTACCACTGAGAAATCAAGCGATGGGCTAGTTGGGCAGAAACTCCAAAACTATTTTTGCAAATGTTAACAACCTGACCTATCAATGAAAAGTGGTCTTAAGAACCATTGTCATGTGTGCACAAATGTGGGGTCTAATTTGTCAAGATGCCCCTCTTTTTTATAATACATGAAGAACAAAAGAAATGCTGGAAAGCCAAAGACAGCTGAGATAAAAATGAAGAATTTTGAATCCTTCTCTTGCTGCAGAACAAATCATAAAACAGAGATTATGGGCTGCACGAACCAGAGTTAAAATCCTCCAAGAACAAAAAAAGATCTAAAATGAAAATTGGATGTCTGCCCTTTCCCAGAAAAAAAAAATGTAATATCATTTCTCATACATTAGTGGTAAAGAAGACTGGAATAAGGAGCTTGTAACTTGCTTTCTGTTCCCCTAATTTCTCTAGAACAAGAATTCTTAACATGGGATCCATGAACTTGGGGTTTTAGCTAATTTAGTATTTTGATAAATAAATTTCAACATTATTGGTTCCCTTTGTAATCCTATGCATTTTATTTTGTATATTTAAAAATACTATTCTGAAAAATGGTCGCTAAGCTTCACCAGACTTACAGAGATATCCATAACACGCAAAAAGGGTAGGAATACCTGCTCTAAATGGAATAGCAACTTAAAATGGATAATATTGTTTGGGATGTTTTTGTTTTGGGTTTTTTTTTTTGCAAGGCAATTGGGGCTAAGTGACTTGACTAAGGTCACACTCTAGTGTTAAGTGTCTGAGGCTAGATTTGAATTCAGGGCCTCATGACTTCAGGGTCAGTGTTCTATCCACTGTGCCAACTAACTGCCTCAATAAAACTTTTGAGGAAAAGAATAGAGTTCCATGTCAAGCCTTGCAATTTCCTCTCCTCTACTCCCATGTAACTCCCAACTAAAGTGATCTGCATGTAGTAAAAGGGAAGTTTATGGATTAGTGTCTCTTAATAAACTGAGGGAAAGGTAGTGACCACAGGACATGTGTGTTTTTATGGGATTTCCTATAACCTTACACAGCCAAAATACTCAGGTCTCCTTTCACTGTCTTCATTTAAGTTTTAAGCTATCCATTCTATTCTTATTTAATGGAATTCCCAGAATCCAGAGTCCCTACAAGGCTATGATCACTGGGCTTCCTTTACCCCTCTCATTTCCAAGCCCTCCAATGAGAGCACAACAAAACTCTTAGGTATGTAAATGACATCTACTATACCATTGACTTGAAGATTGTAAATAATACTTAGTAAGTCTTATGTTGAATCAAACCAAATTTAGAGTTGAAAAGAATCTCAGAAATCTTCTCATCCATCCCCTTATTTTACATATTTGAAAATTTTGATTCAAAGAAGGGAAATAAGTTCTCAGATCACACAGGGAATAAGGAACAACCAAGTTCTCTAATTTCTAACCTAGTTTCCTGTTATATCCTTCATTACCAACACGAGGAAAGAAAATATAAGAGAATGGGATAGGAGGGACAGCAGCGTAACTATAACTACCTGCCTTTGACACTTATTAGATATGTGTGACCTGAGTCTCAGGTCCTCTTCTGTTAGAAAGGGGAGGGAAGGAGAGGGGGAAGAGAGAGGCAGAGAGACAGACAGACACAAAGAGATAGGGAGACAAGGGAGACCAACAGACAGACAGACAGCAAAAAAGAGAGACAAAGAGATAGACAGAGAGAGAAAAAGAGAGAGCAGAAACACAGAGATATAGACAGAGAGACAGACAAATGGAAACAGAGACAGAGACAAAGGATAGGAATTGGGCTACATGACTTCTAAGGTTCCTATCACCACCAATTCTAAATCTATGGTGATATAATTAATGGAAATATTAACAATTCAGTTTACAAAGATTTTTTTATCCTCTAATATCTCAGAGAAAGTCCTTTAAATAGGAACATTACAACCACAACTCTGAAGTCACCATCTCCATTCCATTATCTGTTTGCTTTTAAGTCTTAACATTACAATGTTTTCACTGCTAATAAAAATCTACAGGAATACGCATGCTGGATCAACCATTTATGACGGATATCATTGAGGCCTCCTCCATCAGTCACATGCCTCAAGTGATAGACATATACAGTGCCAGCTGGGGCCCAACTGATAATGGAAAGACTGTGGATGGACCCAGAGAACTCACCCTCCAGGCAATGGCAGATGGTGTGAACAAGGTAAAATTCTTCTGAGCATCTTGGGCTATTCACTCCTGCACAATCATCTTTATACATTCTATGTTGTTCTTTTAAATCAAAGATAAAGCTCTTAGTTTTTAGTTTGGAGAGTAAAAATCGTTCTAATCTGAACAGGAAGGAAAGAATTCTATAAAATTCTAAACAACATATATTAACAGTGGTCATCTATATCTGCATGGGTTCAATTTTTTTTTATTGAATTTGTCACTCCCAGTGAAGAAATTTGTTCCATAAATGTAGAGCAGCACCTACTTATCTGGAAGGCATTGAGGGGTTAAATGATTTGACCAGAGTCATATAACCAGTATATGTTGGAGGTAAGACCTGAACTCAGCTCTTTCGCACTCTTGAAGCCAATTCTCTATCCACTATGCAACAATTTCCTCATAGAAGTTTAAATCTGCCCAAAGCTATTCCATGTGATAACCATTCAGAGAGAGAGAGGAGAGAGACAGAGACAGAGGCAAAGACAAAAAGAGAGAGACAGAGAGAAACAGAGACAGAGAAGAGACAATGAGACAGAGATATACACAGAAAGAGCAACAGACAGAGAGACAGAGAGATAAAGACAGAGAAAGAGACAGAGATAGAGAGAGACACAGAGAGAATATTCTGATGGACCTGTCAGTTCGTTGATGTGTCTATTTCCTCCAACAATGCAAACCACAGCTCATTCACTCCTTCTTACATGACTCTTGTCTGTATTCTCCCATATGTCCACTACAAGGAGCTCCTCTATTCAGATACTTCATTTTTGCATGGAGGTAAGCCTAGATTCTCAAAGGCTATCCAAGAAGTACAAGTTATAGTAGGTTCTTCTTTGATGAGCATGATATAGATTGAGAATGGTCTTGGAAATACAACATCAGTCACAGGCTAGTTTCTTGATGATATGTTCTTTGGCAATGGCAATCTATGAAAAATAGGACAAGGCAATGAATTATAGGATAATTCTATAAATAGGACTATCTTTACCACCAGAGTCCTACTGTGATGTCTTATCAAAAAGTGGAAGTTGAATCTTGAGTTTCCCCAAGCCATATTGACCCAAATTCATGGCAATAGGGCTCTAGTTCTAGCAGGTCCTCTTAAGGGGGAAAGCTTAGTGATGGGCTGCACATCTATCTTCTGAGATCAGTCTAGCTAATCCCAGAGAGTCTTATCATCACATTAAGCAAAGGGTGCCACAGCAGCTCCCAAAAGCTATTCAGCTGTAAAGGAGTTTCAATCTTCTCTAAGGGAGGTAGTACCTATCCCGACAAAATCATTGATCCCTGCAGTATTGAATTATGGGCAACTTGGAAACCCATCTGTCATATGTACTCATTTTGAACATGTCAATTTTTTCCTATCAATCAATTAATCAATAAACATTTTTAAGTGCCTACTGTGTGCTAGGTATTTTAACATTGTCTAGTCAAAGATAACAAAAGGCTTTGCTTTCAGGGAGTTCATACTCTATTGGGACATAATGTGCACAACTCTTAGTGTATGCAAAATACATACAAAATAGATGCAAAAAAAAATTCAAATTCCGTGTTTCTCCCTTTCCCATCTTCTACCTCCTTTATTCCTTCCCTTCTCTGAAATTTAATGCAGGAGGCAGAGAGTGCTGGCATTTCTCCTCCTGCTGCTGTTGGCAGGTTAGATTTTGACACATTGAATTGATGAGATGAGATACTTTTGAAGAGGGATACTGTTTCACCTTGAGCTTGTCTTTATTTGAAATAACCAAGCTATTGGACTGCAGCAAAGAGAGACAGAGAGGGACAGAGAGAAAAAGGAAAGGGAAGGAGAGAGGAAGAAGGGAGAAAGGAAGGAAAAAAAGGTAGAGAGAGGGAGGGAGGAAAAGACAGAGAGAGAGAGAGAGAGAGAGAGAGAGAGAGAGAGAGAGAGAGAGA
>JAJPUD010001286.1:439334-451193 GCA_023553655.1 Myrmecobius fasciatus
AAGGAAGGAAGGAAGGAAGGAAGGAAGGAAGGAAGGAAGGAAGGAAGAGAGAGAGGAAGGGAAGGGAGAGAGTAAGGGAGGAAGGAAGGGAGGAAAAGAAGAGAGGGGGGAGGGAAGGAAGTATCTGAATGGTACAAGGTGGCTAAGTCTAGAGAATGAAAGATGAATGGTCTGGGATCTTTCTCCAAAATGGAGATTCCAGGAAAAATTTATCAATGGGAAAAGTTACCTGCAGAATCAAGGAGGAAGAACTAAGGATAGCAGTTCAATTCAGTTGGAGAGGGGAGACAGGAATCACTCCATATTCAATTATCTTGAATTAAACATGTCTTGTTTCTGTTTTGCTTAAATATTGAACTCAAGGTGATGGTTACATGATGAAAAAATTGGATTGATAGGAGCTCTCAATTTCCTTATTTGTAAAATGAGGGTTTAGGACCAAAAAGTCTCTAAGATACCTTCCAACTATGATACTTCCCAGTGATAGAGATATAAATACAAATGCACAAAACAGCCCCTGCCCTCAAAAAGCTTGTATTCTAATGAAGGAAGATAACACATCAAAGGGAACTGAAAAATCCCAGTGGAATAAGGGGCAGAGCAGTTAGAGAAATGGAGTAACAAAAAAAGACTGAAAATTAAATCAAAGCATGAATGAAGATGAAGTATGATTGCGCTCTTCTTGAAATGTTGGTCCCAGAGAGGGGGCCACCATTTCTTTAGCTAGCAAGAAGGCACAGAGGAAAATGAGAAATTGGGAAGTGAGTCAAGATATAAGTGAGTAAAATATGAACCCAGATTCATTGATTCTAGAGCCAGGCCCCTTCAGCCACACTATTACCTGCTTTCCTGATAATATAGAACACGTTTACAAAAATCAAAAAAGTTCCCTTTGGATGAAGTTAAGAAAGAAAACCTACATTTGGCAAATTATTATCTAACGAATTGAGCATTCAGCATTGAAATCTAGTTTCTCCTCCTAACCATGCAGTCGGTTCACTGAAGACCCTTGAGCAAATTACTTAGTATCTCTGCATTTCAATTCCCTGACTGATTTTACCTTTAGAAAATTGAGTTGATGTATAATTCGATATTTTAAAATTGTGAAAATGGTTTCATTTTCTAGTGTTTTAGAAGAGCTCTATTATGATCATGATGGCAAATGCAGCTATTGTACTATCCAAAAGGAGCCTGGCTTCTGACCCTGAAGAATTTGAGATACCCAGAAAAAGTGAAATAATTTTAACAGTCAATCCCTGTGTTTAGCATTTTTTGTTAAATTCGAGGTCTTGCTGATGAATCATTGTTAAACTGTGGGAAATTTTCTGAATAAACTTTTATTTCTATGAAAAAATTAACCAGTGGTTATTGAATATTTTCTGTGAACCCAACACAGTAATGGTCATTCCAGTGTCTGACTCATAGAAAGCACTTAATAAATATTTCTTGACTCATTAATTAGGGGAAGCAAAAAATAAAAAAAATAAAAGACAGATTCTGTGCCCTAAGTAATTGATAGCCAGTCTGTGGAGAGATGTAAAACAATATAAAATATAGCTTGGTAATGGAAAGTAGGATACATATTTATGAGGTGTCTGACATCCCTGTCAGAATATGGCAGGATTCTGGGGTAGAAGTCATGGGGTAATATATCTAGGTGTAGAAAGGATCTCAGAAGGCAACTGATGCTCTCTAACTATCCATGAGAGCATGAAAAATCCACATTCTCCCACACCTTTCTCTCAGAAGTATAAAAATATTCCTTTCTGGGCAGGAGTGTGGTCATAAATGTATAATGCCAAGCATGACACACTTTTAAGTTTAATCTATATTATTATCATTTTCTCCATCACTTTCTCAGATCTTAACAAACAACAAATGATATCTAAACCCCCAATTTATATTTTTTTCCATTTCCAAAGTGTAAATGTTCACACAGAAAAATTATCATTCAGATCTTATAAGCTGGTTTGAGCTGACTCCAGCTCACCTTGGGTGTATAGATCTCAGGACTTTTCTACTGTAAAATGGGAGGGGTGTTGCTGCTGTGGCTATTGCTGCTGTTGTGAGAAACAAGAATTGTGAGTCAGGTAGGATCAACAGGTCTGGAACCAATAGCTGCTGATCACTAACTAAGGCTTGATGCTTTGAATTCCCTTGCAATCTACAACCATGGAAGGATGAAAAAAGATAAAATAATGTGCCCTTGAAAATCTTTTTTGTTTTCCATATTTCTACCTTTTTAGCCCAGTAAGAACATTAATTGCATGGAAAGAAACCAAGATTAGAGGAGGAGAAATCTTAGTTCCAATCTTGGTTCCAGCTTGTGACTTTGGGGAAATCACTTGATATCTCCAAACCTTTTCTCTCCTATGAAGAAAAGTGACCAGTATATGATATCTAAGATCCTTTTCAGGCCCCAAATTCCTTAATTCTAAAAAGAAAACCATAAGACATAGTTGTTGTTGTTGTTTTTAAGTACTTGATGAGATGTACAATAGAGTTTGTTCATTTTATAAAAAGTTATGTGTCATGTCTAAATCCAGAGCTTTATAAGGAAATATATTGAAAGCATAAAGTATAATAGTTAAAGTAAATAATGATAATAATAATGTTTAAGCCTTAAGAAGCAAAATAATAACTTATTTCCCCCTACCCACCCTCAAAAAAGCCTATAAACGATTAAGAATTTAACTCAGAGCCATATCTTTCTAAGAACTGATGATCTTTTTTTTTCAAGTACATAAAACTTTCAAAAACATGGACAGACTAAAAATATTTCTATGGGCTGTAAAAAGTTCTTCTGTATTTTTACCTGAGTGAAAATCAAATCAATTTTATATAACCATAAATCAGTAATATATGCTAAAAAATAGGGCCTTTACAAAATTTCCAAGTAATATTTTGTCTTTGACACTCCCATGCCTGGGTGGAGAGGTGGAGCCAGCTCATACCACCTCACAAGAGCCACTTGTTAAATTTTCAACATGATTATTTATATCTCAGAGAAGAGATTCATTATTTTATTATTATCTAGACTTAAGAGAATGGTGGGAGGAAATGTTAATAATGAATATTAAACTTAAATGTATATTGTTCACACACTTTTTTGGGGGAGAGACTATTATTAAACCTTTACCAATATGCCTCAGCTCTCACTTCTAACAACCCAGTTATTCAATGTATTCCATTTTGCTGACCCAAAGTCTTGACTCAGGAAAGCTCAGGTCCCAAGCCAGTTCTTTCTTAACACTCATGTTTCAAACTTTCATAAATTCACTTGCTCCTGATTTTAGTTAAATATTGAGAGAAAAGCAAACTAACTAAACTAATTCACACTCAAAAGTGAAAGCTTGATAGCCTAGGGCTACTGTATTTTCATTATATGAGAAAAGTTTGTTAACTCATCTGAATTTTTAATAAACTAGAAATCTTTTGGTCCATATAATAAAATGAATATAATAAGAAATTTTAGACTTTGTTGGAGTATCTGTCAACTGAATCACCACAAATTTAATTCTTCAGAGATTATAATGTTTTGTGAGTCATAGTCATCAGAAGAATGCTGTTATTAAATAATATGAGGTTTCATTTCAAGGAACAGACCAAGATTAAGCAAGAAGCTATACAATTTTGCAATTGAGAATATTCTCTTCTTCCTATCCCTTTTTGAATGTAGCCCACTGTTCAGCTCTGATGTACTAACTTGGAGGACTGACCATAACATAACCATAGCATAGTTTAGGCCAGTGGTCTGCAAACTTTTTGCTTGAACATCACTATGGTTTTTAAAAAACACTCATTACATTTAGAAATTTATACTAGTATATTAATTTGTATAAACTGTGAAATGTATACCAAAATAGCAATTAATAAAAATGAAATAACATTTGATTCTAAAGTCAATAGGAAACCCCTGAAGCGTACTGAATATGGGAGCAACATAGAAAGACTTGTGCTTTAGATAAATCACTTCGGTGACTTTGGAGTGGGGAAAGACTTATGACAGAGAGACTAATTAGAAGGTTGTTACAATCATTCAGACTAGAGATGAGAAGGACCCTGAAGTGGGGTAGTAACAATAAGAATGGAAAGAAGAGTATAGATGTAAAAGATGTTGAGGAAAAATAAACCATGGGATTTGGCAACTATTGGATATGTGGGGTAAGAGAAAGCAAAGAATCAAGGATAGCAAGACTGGAAGTCCGATGACCAAAAACAGAGAAATTGAAAAGATAAATGGGTTTGGACTTGTTAAATTTGAAGTGCCTACAGGGTATCAAATCCAAATACCTAGTAGGCACTTGGTGATGTGGGACTGGAATTCAGGAGAGAAATGAAGGTCAAATATGTAGACTTGGAAGTTATCTGCATGAATATATTAATTAAGCCCATGGAAACTGGTGAGGTCACCAAGTGATAGAGGGAAATGCTCTTGACAGAACCTTCATTATAAAGAGGGCATGATATGGCTGATGATCTAACAAAGGGGATGGAGAAGTAACAGATATATGAGGTACATAGAAAGCAGATGGAATGTAGCCTTAGAAGGGAAGGCATTTGTGGGAAAGGAGAAGAAAGTAGGAAGGATCCCCTGCAGAAATTGGCATTGGAATGGAATCTATTAGAAAGTCATGGTAGTGAAACATAAGACCAGAAAGGTAGGAAAGGACTGAGTTATGAGAGACTTAATTGCGCAACAAAAAATTTAATAAATGATGCTGAAGATAGTATAGAGCTATTCAAAATCATTTTAGCATCTTTATAGAAAGTGAAGTGAAGCAGTTTCAAGTAACTTTAACAATTAATCCAAATGAGTTGGTCTAGATGAGGTGAACTTGCAAGAGTCCGAGTGAGACAAGTATGACAAGAACTGATCTAAGGGGTTGATAGTGGAAAGAGGTATATAAAAAAGATTTTATGAAGATAGAAATAATGATTTGGCAACAGACTAGATATATGAGGTTAGTATAGTTGAGGAGTTAGAGATGACACCAAGATTGCAAGACTTCCACTTGGAAGATGGTGGAACCCTTCACAGTAATAAAATAGGGGAGTATATAATAAGGGAAATTTAATGAGTTCTTTTTTGGATATATTGAGCGAGAGATGCCTACATAACAATCCAGTTCAAAGACTCTATTAGACAGATGGTAATATGGTATTAGAATTCAAAAGAGAAAATAGGGTTTGATATGTAGGTCTGGAAGTCATCTGCATAGAGATAATAATGTAACTCATGAAAGCTAAATGAAATCATTTATGAATAAATGAATGTTTGAAAAAATATTAAGTGACTACTGTGTGCCAAATACTGTGCTAAATGCTAGGGGTACAAACAGAAATGTGAATCAATTAGTTCCTGCTCTTGAGACACAAATATGATAATTGGGAGGAGATTTATTTAGGTTTAAGCTACAAGTCAATTAAAAAAGCTCCATGGTCCTTAGGATGCAGTGGCAAACAAGATGATAACGCATCATTTTAATGCTATTTTGACTTATTTCACTAATAAAATATATCTATTTCTGATGTTGTTGAACCATTTGACAATGCCAAAGACTTTAGGGGTGAAAATATTCTTTTTCAAGTCTTTAGTAGCTGTGACTGCCAAGATGGCAAAGTTGTGGTTCCCAGAGAAGCAATTGACAAGTCATGTTTCCACAAGGGATGCTTCCCTAAATGATGTCTGTGGGAAACAGGCTAGAAACAGAGCCAAGCAGAGTCCTGCTCTATGGGGAGGACAAAGAGCTATTGTTCTGCCCAGAGTTCTTGTATTTTCTTGGCTGCTATGGTACTTGATCACCTATTGATATTAACAGTGATGAGGAGAGGAGGGATCCCTTCTTCACAAGGTTATTTCCCTGTATTATAGCTTTAAAATCAGAGCCTGGAAGCAGTATAGGGGCATTGCTATTTCAGGAGTTCTTAGGCTCAGTAGCTTGGGCTATTTCCATCACATTATGAGGAAAGGTTTTAGTTATGATGGAGTAAAATGAGTCACCTGGTACATGTGGTCTCTTGTCTCTCTCTCCCAGAATGCCTTGCTTTTTCACTAAGTGAGGTAGTACAAAACAAGAGAAGAGGGACCATGATAGAGCTTGGGTATTGTCACAATTAGTGAGTATCACATAAATGATAATTAAGCAAAGAAAGACTTGAAAGGAGTGGTCAGACAGTAGAAGTGTCAGGATAGAACAGAATCACAAAAAGTCAGAGAATTAATAGTATTCAATAAAAGGTAATCCACCTGTACCAAATGCCACTGGGGTCAAGAATTATTAATAGTGAGGGAAAAGCCATTAGATTTGGTAAATAAGTTGGAAACTATGGACAAAGAAGTTTCAGTTGAATTATGAGGTTAGTAACTAGATTCTTGAAGCTTTAGAAATGAGTGAGAAGGAGAGAAATAGAGACACTGAGTAGATAACACTTAGCATGGATGATTGGACAATATGTGGCAGTTTTTAGGATGGTAGAAACGTGAATATTTTTAGACATCAGGATAAAGAGTAGGTTTGATTGTCAGAATAAGTCTATTATAAGAGATAGAAAGGGGTGAGATCATGTGTGCACATCTATGTTGGCTTTGGCAAGGAGAAAAATCTTTTCTTCATCAGAGACTAGAATGAAGGAGGAGATTGGGATGTGTTGGAGGTGTTATTAGAGAGATGTAAGCTGGGAAGAAGAAAGGAAGGAGTTCACAGTGGAAGAACAATTAATGCCTTATATAACAGAATTAACACTAAAGCCTTGGTTATTGCCAATATCATCTCATCATCATCATCATCGTTGTTATTGCCATCACTATTGTTTTAACAAGCCTGTAATTCCATTGTTGTAGGAAATTCCATATGATTAAACTCCTTCTATTAAAGCAGAACTACAGTTATTCTGAAACTTAGAGTCTTACAGAGGAAAAAGGCCCAAGAAACTGAGAAATTAAGTGACCTTCCCAAAAAGACATAACTATTACTCTCAGAGATAGGAGCCTGGAACAGGAGGAATGTAATATATGATCAAAAATGGAAACAGGCTAGTCATGTAAGATATAACAGGATAGTCTTGTATTCCCATGATATTAAATGGCCAAGATATAGACCTCCAGCAGATTCAGTAAATTCTTTATGGAGGATTTAAAAGAGGATATGGACGAGAATGAGAGAGGTAGCAACAGTGGAGGATGGACAACTGGTGTTTCAGTCAGGAAGACCTATATTCAAACCCCACCAGAGTCATGCTGGCTGTGTGACCTCTGAATATGTGAGTTAACCTGTCAATACTTCAGATAACTAAGACTGTATATTGGACAGAAGATAGGAATTGACATCAGTAAAGAATGTTCTGCACCTCAAAAAAAATCCCAATTAAAAAAAATGACAGTCTCATAGGTCCAGTCCAAAAAAAAAAAAAATAGACAAGTTGTACTGGATGAGATAAAAAGAAGGTTGAGATCTGCACAACTAAAGGCAGAAGTGCAACTGCACAACAATGACATCATGAATCAAATATGGGAAAGATAAATCCCAGCATATAAACAATTCATATATATTCCCAGTGTTTTTGCACTATAATTCTCAAACTCCCTGGCTTCTTTTAAGATTCAGCTTAAGTGCCATCTCCAGAAGGAAGCCTTTTTCTTGTTCTCTCCAGCTGCTAGGACCATCTCCTTTTATTCCATCTTCCCTACAGTAACATTATTTGTTCTAATTTATAAATCTTGTCTTCCCATTAGAATGTAAAAGGGATTGTTTTTCATTTTGTTGCTTTGTATTCCTAGGGCTTTGCACAAAGCCTGCCCTATAGTGAGCCATTAATAAATGCTTGTTATTGGTTGGTTGATGTACCTTTGATTTGATTGTTTGATTGAATTGATTGATTGATGTGAGATTTGCATGTAAGATCAATTCTGTCTATTGAATTCCCTTCAGAGAAGTAGGGGGAGGACGGACAAATGAGCATGTAAAGTTTTATCTTTGATGAAATAGAAGCTCTAAAATATAGTGTCAGTAAGCCTGATTTTCCCCAGGAATTTGTGTAGGGCTTTCTTCAATAGAACATGTTACAAGAGAATAGGACAGGTTGATGGAGAGTTACAAGACTGGATGTGTGTGAAAACAGAAAGAATTGATGTTATGAAAAAGCAAAGAAAGTTACTGAAAATATGTCATGATCTCTATAGGCTTCTTGACAGAAAAGAGAAGGGAATTAATTGCTAGACTTGGACTGTTCCTTTGAAAGAAGAATGGAACAGATATTTTTTAGAGCTTTAATTAATTTTCAGACAGAAGCCCTAGGGAATTTGGGGTCTTCAATCTTAAATCACTCTGTCTGTGAAACTACCCCAAAGGCATGGACCCTTGAAGATCATTTAGAACAGCTCAAAAGTCTATCTGCAAAATTCTTTGTGTCAGGCTCTATTGGTAGCAATCAATACAGAAGGCTTATTGCTTTATGATTTATTGGTGAAAGAGGAATGCAAATTTAAGCTTGGAAAAACTGACAGCAGGGACCCCGGGGAAGATATAATAGCCTTGCAGCAATGCAGATGTCATTATATATAAGCTCAAGCAATTTTTGGAATCTAAGACCTAAAGAAAGGTTCTAAAATAAACCAAGTTATTCTAATTGCTGAATTTAAGATACAAGACTATATTCAATATTCAGTGACAATGCCTGTCTCATTGATTTACTTATCAATTCCTAGCCTGTTCAATCTGTTCAAAATATTAGGTGATGTGGTCCATCTCTTTCATGTGCATCCCTTTCATCCACTTTTTCTATTACCACTCACTTAGACTATTGCAATGGCCTCCTATTTGAAGTTTAGTACAGTGCCTAACCTGTAGGAGTTGCTAATAAATGCTGATTGACTGACTGAACAATCTCCCTTGGCTCAAATCTCTCCTTTCCCATCTTCCACGCCAAAGGGTTTTCTGAAAGTACAAGTCTGATCATGCTATTCTGCTACTAAATAAAATCTAATACCATTCCTCTTCCTTCCAGGATCAAATAAACTCTTCTGTTTTGCTTTTAAAGTTCCTCTCAACTTGTCCCCAACCTCCCCTCCAGCCTTATTATACCTTATTCCCTTCCACATTCACTATAATCCAGCCAAACTGGCCATATTGTTTCTCATCCATGACCCTCCATCCTCTACCTCTGAGCTGCCTCTTCCCCAAGAATTCATTCCTTATCACCTCCATCTGTCATCCTGTTCCAGGATCAGGATCAGGAACATCCAGTTCCAGATTTACTAACCTTTCCTAAATCCCCTTAATCCAGCTATCAAGTGCTTTATCACTTTACAAAGGGAAAAATCACTCATCCAGTAGTTATTTTATATCTATACCTATTTTGTCTATAGTTATATATGGATACATCTTCTTTTGCTAAGATACTCAAAGGAAGAGACTGCTTAAATTCATTTTTGTACATGCAGAGTTTAGCATAGTACCTAGTGCCTAGCATACACTAAATACTTAATAAATGTTTGTTGATTGACTCACTGGTAGTGGATAGAGCTTTTCCCTTAGTTAAAAGTCCTAGATTTGAGCCTCATAGAATGTAACTAAGGAAAAGTCACATATATCCTGAGCCTCATTTTTCTCATCTATAAAATAGGAATAATAATACTTGTCCTATCTATCTTTTGCAAGGAAAGTATTTTTGTAAAGAAATATAACAACATAATCTACTATATATGAAATAGTTGGTTCAGTTTATTCAACCAACCACTTAATCAGTGAACATTTATTAAGTGTCAGGAAAATCTAAGGATACAGTGACACAAGTGAAACAAGTTTCTATCCTCAAGGACCTAATGTCCTACTTCTCTGATGTTCCTCCTGTTAGGACAAAATATGATTTTTTTACCACCAGATCCATCAGGAGTATCAATACTCATCTTCTGATTAATGGTCTATAAATTTTAACAAGCAAAATAAGCAATTAGTGTGTTGAACAGAGATTTCCCATTTGCCTCATTCCATTTCTGTGAATCTTCTATTTCTTGTTTTCAAGGTAAAATTTAGACAGTATTCTAGGATGATGTAAGTAGCTGAGAGTGATAAATTATTAAAGATCTCATCCTACCAGTTTCCATTTTCTAGGTCTGTTTTAAATGGAAACTACATGTGGGATTCTATACCAACAGCTGAGTCAGTTGACTCCTTCTGTCAAAGCCAATGCTAATATTTGTGTTAGATTGTGTTACTACATCCTCCTTTGTCAGTGTCCAAATAAATATTCCCTAATTGAGTGAATGAATTAATGAATAAATGGACAAATCAACAACAGGATGAATGAATCCAATCTTCTCTTTTTGACCTCTCTTTATCTGCCTCTTTCAAGTTATTTCCTTACTATGAACTTTGCAGTTGAAATTCAAATCATTGTTTAAATATATCCTGGAAAATGTAGTATGTTTCTAAATCCATGAGGATTTCTTCTGATCTGGTTAACCTAGGCCTATAATCCCAATAGCTATTTATTCAGATTTAGGAGGGAACTTTGGCCAAGGCCCGTGGATTCAGAAGGAGTTAATGTGGTCCAAAGGTAAGGAAAATTCAGGGACATCTTTAATACCATATATCCCTATAGTAGATCTCCAGTATCTTTCTGGGACCTGCATTTAACTTAATCCCTTCTACGGTAAATTTACATCAGGGAAGCTGAGTTATGTAGTAAAAAAGAGAAATCAACCTCAAGAAAATATGAATTCAAATCATGCCTCAGGCACTTACTAATTGTATGAGCCTGGGCAAATCACTTAAACTTTCTAGCCTCAGTTTCCTCAACTGTAAAATGAGGAAAGAAATAGAGTTTATCTTGCAAGACTGTTATGAAAGATTAAGTGAGATAAAAGCTATAAACCACTTTAAAGATAAGTATTAATATTATCATGAGCCCATTTTCTACTGGTCTAACCAATATGTCTGTATCTATGCCTTTGTCTCTCCCCCTTACTCTCTCTCTCTTTCTCCTCCCACCCTCTCTTCCCCCAAGGATATCCCCTCATCTCTGGTAATTTTTGGCTATTGCCTCTTGGTACTATAATCCTTCTGCCTGTCTCTACCTTGACTTCTTACATTCTTACTTTGGATGACAGCCATATCTCCAAGAGCAAGACAAAAAAAGACAAAAGATTGGGGAAACTGAGACAGGCTCTTATGCTATTTAGCACATATAGTACCATGGCAACAGACTTTTTTACAAATACAACTGACTTACCACCATCTCTGGACCACCTGCAGGACACACATCCCTATATCAAAAATATGGAATAGTGTGTATGCATTTTTGAAAATTATCCATTCAGATAAAAATATAGCAACCACAAAAAGAAACAGTCTCTACCCTCCAGGGGATTCTACTGGGAAGAAACTACAGATAACCAGAGAAATCAATATATACTCTATACAAAATAATTTCAGGGTGGGAGTACTACTCAGGAAGACAAGAAAAGGCCTAATGTAGTAAATGGTATTTGAGGTGCCCCTTAAGTTTTTAAACCTATGATTCTCTATATGCTTCTAAATGTTCTGTAATTTGTGCATAGTTTATTATAATGCATATTAACTTGATTCAAATTTTTGTGAAAATACAGACTTTTTCAAGCAATCTTCAAGCACTTATTAAGCACCTATTGTGTGTATTACAGAAATGAAAGAAAACATCATTAGAAAATGATCATCTAGTAACCATGTGGTAATTAGAAAATAGCCATACTAAAAGGGGAAAAACATGGATATCTATAGATATATACAAGACCTACATAAATCAAATATAAGATGTCATTGGAGGGAAAGTTATTAGAAACTGGATGAGATCTGAAAAGATTTTTCCCAAAAATTGGCA
>JAJPUD010001286.1:451203-462061 GCA_023553655.1 Myrmecobius fasciatus
ATTGAAAGGTGATGTGGGCCTCAACTAATGTCTATGTGATTAAAAAGTAGATATGTGAAAGCAATATTATAAAGATAGAAATGACAGTTTGGCAACTGATTAAATATGTGGATTGAGGGAGAGAAGAGAGTCAGATGATATTGAGTTAGTGAACTTGAGCAAATGGAAAGTAAGTGGTTCAATCATGTCTGATTCTTTGTTATATCATTTGGGGTGTTCCTGGCAGAGACACTAGGGTGGTCTGGCATTTCCTTCTTCAGCTCATTTTACAGATGAGGAAACTGAGGCAAACAGGCCTAAGTGACTTTCCCACAGTCCCATGTATCTGAGATCAGATTTAAACTGAGGAAGATAAGTCTTCCTTGCTCCAAGTCTAGTATCCTATCCACTGTACCACCTAGCTACCCAAAGTAAGTGGTACTCTTGACAGTTATGGAGAATTTTGGAAGAAATTATCATTCAGCAAAAACTGGGAAGAAATGTCCAAAAAAAAAAAGAGGAGTAACTAGAGAGAGATTACTATCACCAAAACCTAGAGAGTAGAGAGTATTCAAAAGGAGAGGTTGGCAAACAATATCACACTTTATAGAGAAGAAGAATCAGAGCCTTTATAAATATGTATTGGAAGGAGCAATGCATCTTGAGTCAAGACCTGGCCTTGAAGCCCAGGATTGCCATTTGCTAGCCCAGGACTGTCATTTGCTAGTCCTGGGACTAACCATTCATCCTCCCTAAATTTAAATGGGAACAGCAATACTTAATCTAAACTAATTCAACAAATGATTATTAAGTACCAAAGATGAAATAAATAACAATCCATGCTCTCAAAGAGTTTATATTCTGCTAGGAAAGATACAGCATATAAACAAAGAAATATTTACATGATCATTTGAGGAGGAAGAAAGCACTGATGACTAGGGAGAATCAGAAAATGCTTTCAATAGAACATGAAATTTAAGTTTGGTCTTGAAGGTAGTTAAGGATTCAAAGAAGCCAAATTAAAAAGAAAGTGCTGTCTAAATATGGGGGAAAGCTTTCTCAGAGGTATGGGGCTAAAAGAAATGAGTTCAGGAAATAACTAAGTCAGTTTGAATGGAACATAGAGAGTATAAAAAGAAAACTGGACCTAAATTGTGAAAGATTTTAAATGCCATTCAAAGGAGTTTATCTTCTATCCTGAAAGTGTTAAATAGTTGCTGAAATTCTTGGGGAAAGTAGTAACATGATTAAACTTGTATTTTTAGAAGATTATTTTGACAATAGTGTGGAAAATTGATTTGAGATAAAAGATGTGAAAAGGCAGTTCAATGAAGAAACTGTTTCAATAGCCCAGGAAAAAAACTAAAGGTATGACCATGTGAATGGAAGAAAGAGAACAGATACAAGAGGTATTGTACAGATAATCTTGACAAGATTTGGTAGCTGGTTGGATAGGAAGACCAAAGAGGTACAAACCTGGTTGACTGAAAGAGTGATGATACCCTCAACAGAAGGACCTCACAACACTGATCTGAGGAAAATATTTTCTAGATACTATACCTCAATTCTGGATGTTCCTTCCACCACCACAGATGCTAATCCTTCTATAACTTAGATCTTGAAAGACTTTTCATGATAAAACAAATTCATCTTTCTGTGATCAACCTGGTGGTAAGTCCTTGAGGACAGAAAAGTAATAGTAGGCCCATATTTAAGGTCATTATAGTTTTATGGAAACTGCCCACACTTATTCTTTACTTACATAGCCTACAAAAGTTCAGAATCACTCCTCTATCATGATGCTACATTGAATAATAAAGTGAATTCTAACAATAAGGTGACAGAGCATTCAAAAAAGGCGATTTTACAAAAAGTTCATTCAGTACAATTATCATACTAATGACGAACCTCACACCTTGAGGTTGATGCTCAGTAAACTTCAGTATGGAGTGAATTGATACTATCTGTCCTGATAGCAGAGGTCTAGTTTGGTCATTAATTCACCATGACAGCAAAAGGTCTAGCTCCTGAAAGAAGCTTGGATATAGTACAGAAAACTCTCTATTAGAGAAGAAGGCAAGGTTCTTAATTGCTCTTAAAAGCCCAACAGAATCATTCAAGCCACAGCCAAAGGGTCTCAGAGATGACAAATTGATTCATGGACTTTATTTCTCAATCTGACAGTCAGAACACTTTCAAGTCTTTTGTTTTGTCCTGAGGAAAGAACTTCTTATCTACCTATTAATCACATTCAAGAACTGCTACTTAAGTGAATATCTCCTAGATATTTAAATTAATTAAATTAAATTTAAATTAAATTAAAACAGACATCCATACATGAGAAGTAGTATTTGTTAGGCCCATAGTATTGTCAACTGTGTTAGGGGAAAGGGTGTCACCTTCCTTTTGTTAGAACCATCACTAGAGTGGGACAGATGGGGCTTGGTTCCAAAGTACATGCCTGAGGAGAAGGAGGACTCCTCCTCCAGCCTTCCAAAGACTACTATCTCTGGCCCTTGTTCATGGCTCTTCATGGTTCTCCATTAGCCAACCACCATTTTGCTGATCCCCAGAATTCAGCCACCTTTTTTGCTCCTCTTCCAGGTCTAGCTTCCCCTTCAAGCTGTTGGTAGGACCACCTAACATGAATGTACTTGATGTCTTTCTGTCCTCTGCATCATTACAATCATTGTCTATCTTTTCACTCCCAAATGGATTATGCTCTGTTGCATTTTTAACTGTTTTTGCCCCAGGTAAAAAGATTGGCAATTACTGCCTTTCACAGCTAGTACTGACTAGAAGTGTTTGCCATTGCTCAGGAAAGCATTTAGGATGGGTTGAATCTCATTAAAGCATACTTAATTTTCTCAAAAGAGAGTGTTATTAAATGAGTCATAGGCTTGCAAATTTATGAACTTTAGGAAATTTTTCTAGCTTTTCACATCTATATATCTATCAAAAATAAGATAAATTTGAAGACAGAATTTTCCAAACTGGTTTTAAAGTAAATAAACTTGTATTCATGCATTAGAAAATTATTTCTTATCTAGATGGCAAGCCAAATGTCAAGTCTAGGAATTCTGTGAGTTAGGGGAGAGAAAAAGACAGACGGAAAGATAACAAAGAATGGTAAGACCCATTAGTTGCCCAAAAAGGAGATACTCCTTTTACATGCATCCTCAGTTTCTGGCAATCACAAGCTTTCCATGTCCATTTCTTTTATTCTAATATTTTCAATTACTAGAAATCTATTTTCTCTCTCTCCCATCTCCCCTATTTCATGTCCATTTTTAAAAAGTTAAAAGAAATGCGACCTTGTGGCCAGTGTCCAAAAAGAAAAAAGGCACACCTGAGCTTCTCTTGCATTATTCTGGCTCTTTCTAGTCTAGTTACATTTAAAATAGTTTAACAAAAATTTTGACCTGCAAATTAATTTCTCTAAAAGTATGTTCCTTAGCTCTTCTGGGAAACTAGAGACAAAATCCTTCCTTCTGGATTCAAGGCTTCATCATCAATATCATGTTCCACAATTTCACATTGAGGTTACCATCTCTTTTTAATGGACAAAATAGGTCAGGATTGAGCGGTTCCTGCCCTCTTAGCACCAGAAACTTATCCCCTCAGTCTAGTAACACGACACTTGGCTATGTCCTTTCTCAGAGATTTACTTTTCATTTTCAGGTATCACCAAAGAGCCTTTGCAGATAAGGAGCACATTACCATATTGATATTTGCAGGGAAAAAAGATAATCAAACTTTCAAGTTCCTAATAATGGGGAACTGGATGCTAACCATGGATCTATTTACATAATCCTTCTCCTTGGAGCAAGAATATTACTGGTATACAGTGTCCTGTACAAGGCGCATTACTCCAACCATCATCAGGGAAGGAGGAAAGAGAAGCCAAAAAAAAAAAAAAAGTGATTAATAAGGGTGAGGGCAAGCCCAAGTGTCACCTCTTATAATTTAATCAAAGCCATTTGGCAAGACATTGACAATATGTATTGGAGCATTTGGCAGTTAACTAATTCCTCCTGCACTGGGGCAGATGAGGTCTCAAGAGTATTTCACAAGCTTCATTTAATGTTCTAAGCTATATTGTGGGTTTGTAATTTTTCATGAGACTGCAATACATTAAAATGAGGATCTACACAGGAAATGGAACATAAAGTCATTAAAGAAATGTATGACTTAGGGGGAAAAAGATCAAACATTTGTGAAGTTAGGAGATAACTATTGTGTGTGTGCTCCATTGACAAAGCACATGAAGGAGGTCCACAAGTCTCCCTGGCAGATTTATGAGAGGGCATGGATGAAAAAGGGGGAGCATGAATGGGTTATAATCTTCATTTTTTGTAGGGTTTATCCACATCAATTAGATTTTTTAAAATCCATTGATGTTCTGGATTATTAATGTTCTATCTTATGTTCCACATATACTGTTTTATCTCATTTCAAGAATACCATGGCAGCAAAAGGAAGCTCTCTTGGCTCAGCATTTTTTTTTTCAATTAACAATCACTTGTTTTCACTTTACAGTTCTCCACATTGTTCTTCCCCATTGGAAAAGAAAGAAAAAAATGAAAATGAAAAACAAAATCTTTGTAATAATGTGTGTATGTGTATGTGTATATATAATTACATATATTATAATATATTATGTATATAAGTATATATATATATGCATATATATATAATTTTCACACAAAACTAATCCCCACATCGGGCACACTCAAAATTTTTTTGTCTTTTTCTGCAAATTGAATCCATCTTCTTTCAGTTAGGAAATGAAATAATTAATTTGGGTGAGAGGAACCTTTACAAAAAGTTTCTTTAATAAAATTCTCATTTCTAAGATACATAAGGAAATAACTTAAATTCATAAGAGTAAGAGCCTTTTTCTAACTAATAAATGGTCAGAGAAAATGAATAGCCAGTCTCAAGGGAAGAATTCCAAGTTATCAATTGCCATATAAAAATGTTCTAAATCACTAACAACTTAAAAGAAATTTAAACTAATTTTTAGATTCCACCTAAAATCCCCACTTAAAGACTCTAGAAAGCTTTTCCCAACCCCTCTATTTCCTAGATATCCTGATATAACATGTTTGTATATATTTATTTGTATGTTACAACTTTCCTTCTGCCTCACCCTGTGAGCTCCTTGAGGATAGGAACTGTTTTTGCCCCCCTTTTTAGTATCCCCAGTGTTTAACACATTTCCTGGTACCTAATAGGCATTTAATAAATATTTGTTGACTAAATGAAACTTCAAACCCATCAGATTGACAGTTAATGAAAAAAAGGTTGAGGGGGTATGGAGAATGACAAATGTTGGAGAGACCACTGGAAAAATGGCACACAAATGTGGTACAGCATTTTTTAAATGCTACCTACCTGTAGATTTTAGCTGTCATTACCCAGAGCCCCATCTTGAAGTGGAGTTCAATGATAGTGATAGCTCATATTTATCTAATTCTTTAAAAGCCATTTAGAAATAAGCTCTGCTCATAGCTTTTACTTGTTCTTCCAAGTTAAAAACAGTCCAGATAAAAGCATTTCTGGGATTGAACTAATTTGTACTTTGCATTTCTCCCCCCACCTCTTGATCAATGACTGACTGGAAGAAGTCCCTTCCCCCTAGGAATAAATATGAGCTATCACCATAACCAAATCTAACAATGCTAGGACATTCTGCCCTAATCCACTGGCCCTGCTCTTGCTAAGAGTTGAAAGAAACCCAACTGAATAGTTAAGCCTGTGTCTATATTTAATGTGAGACCTTTCCTCCCTCCTTCAACTATAAATTGCACATAAAGATCAAAGTCGCAGGTAAATAGGTTTCCTTCCAAAGGATTATCTGACCTATTCAGATTTGAGTCTGGAGAAGGATAAAGGTAGAATTTCACTTATAGAAAGTGCTCTGGATTTATAGTCAGAGTCTGGGTTCAAGTTCTGACTGAGATATTTGATACCTGAGATATTTAAGAAAGGAAAGGAGAGAAGGTAACATTTATTAAGTGCCTACTATGTGCCAGGCACTGTGCTAAGTGCTTTTTACAAATGTTATCTCGTTTTATCCTCACATCAACTCTGTGAGGTAGGTACTATTATGATCTCTATTTTACAATTGAGGAAAATCCGAGTAATAAGTGACATGTCCAGAGTTACATGGCTAGGAATTATCTGAGGCTGGATTTGAACTGTATCCATTGGGCCAAGTAGGTGTCTAAGTTGTCTTCTCTGGGACAAAGTTTTTTCATCCATTAGGTGAGAGAACTGAAATAGGTCACCTCTGATACACTTTCCAACTTTAAATCTATGATCCTTTGAACTCCTTATCTCCATCTTTGATATTTCTGATTTAATTCTCATGTTCAAGTAATTTTTTTCAGTTAGACTGGAATCTGACAGAAAAAGGTTTGAGTTGTTATTTTTGGTTTTGGTTTTGGTTTTGTTTTTTTCATGGAAGACAAGAGATCCTTCAATAAGTGGGGGCTTTGGCTTTAACTAGAAATAAATCTTCAAACCACAAAGATCATTCAGATATTAAAAAGACTTTAATTCAAACTAAGCCCACTCACCAGCCTGGTGAAGTCCTGCCCTTTGGCCTATAGCTGCCAGGCCCTCGATAGGAGTCTGTGTTATAAACTCTCACAAATCTGTTCTTTCCCCTTTTTCTCTCAGGGCCGTGGGGGCAAAGGCAGCATTTATGTGTGGGCTTCCGGGGATGGAGGCAGTTATGATGATTGCAACTGTGATGGGTATGCTTCAAGCATGTGGACCATCTCCATTAACTCAGCAATCAACGACGGCCGTACTGCTCTGTATGACGAAAGCTGTTCATCTACTTTAGCATCCACATTCAGCAACGGGAGGAAGAGAAACCCAGAAGCCGGTGTGGTAAGCGCAGAATGTGTATTGCAAAAGGATTCTCCTTGTACTGAGATTCAGGAGACTCTGAGAATTCTGCTACTGCCACAGATTCCACAAGGTTATGATTCAATCTCATTCTGGTGTTGCCACTGATTCCAATGTGTTACCAATTAATCTTCCTGAGACTCCCCATCAATAAAATGGGATTTGATAGATAAACATACACATAAAGATAGAATTTATATATGTTTATTATGTACCAATCATTGTGATAAGTGCAGAGGTCAAGAGAGAATCAAGGTAGCTCTTGAACTCAAGAAATTGGCATTTTTTAAAGGTTTAGTTATATTGATTATTATTTATGTTATTTTGTAATATATTTTATAACATGTTATTATAATATATAATATGCTATAGTATAATTATTTATTATATTTTAATGAGTTTAATGTTTTAATTTTTCTATTAGCAAAAATATGGTCTTACCCTCCCATCTCCCCTCCAATGGAAAAAGAATGAAAAATAAAACCCTATAGCCAATATATGTAGTCAAGCAAAACAAGTTCCCACATTGGCCAGGTCCAAAACATACATATCTCAGTCTGCACCCTAAGTCTGTCACCTCTCTTGCCAGAAGGCAAGTAGTATGCTTCCTGTTCAACCTCTGGAATTATGGCTGGTCCATGAAGACACATATTCTGAGGAAAGACTACACATAAAGGGAAGGAAAGGAGCTAGAAGGGAAAGTGGAGCAAGTCCTCCATGGCATGTTCAGAAATCTCCTAGAAGCCTGAAGCTAGGAAAGAGAGACCAAAGCTGATCTATCAAAGCCCAAATAGAATCTCCCATGGAATTGGGAGGAAATGGAGAAAATGACTTGACTGGAGTATACGTGCATGGCTTTAAAAGTCCAGGAATAATCATTTCTATCAATATCATTAAAATACAAAGACATATGTGAAAGTTCTTTGAAAGAAAGCTTTACAGCAGCCTAAGATAGCATTATTTCCCCCTACTCGAAACTTTACTTAAAGGTGAACAGATGCTATGAGGATAATACTGTTCATTTTACCAGCTCCTATTGATACCCTACTGGCAAAGTGGGAACTTGGGGTTTGCATCTTGGGCAAAAAGCAAATGCATTCACCAGATGGAGCATCACATGTCAAAAATGTTAACACCACAAATGACTTTTGTTAGGAAACTTTGGGCTTTTAATCTCTGCCCCAGTGACAGATTTGTAAGATTCACTCATCTTAATTCCATCATATACTAAACACTCTGAGCCAGTCAGAAAATTAGGACATTTATTGCCAGTTTGCTTCTGGTTTTATACACACAATTCTGAAGAAACAAGCAAGACATGAAGTAGACATATATCACCAATGTTTGTACATTGATTTAACAAATATGTATCTTCTTAATCAAACAATGGTGTTCCAAAAATCTAATGGTAATCTAAAGATGGAATCTCTCATGAGGTTAGAAGAGAATGGAGAAGATGACCTGAATGGAGTAAGTTGTGTGACTTTAAAAGTTCATCTAATGCAGTTTAAAGCTGTGATAGCCTTAAATATTCAGACATCGTGCTAGGAGATTTAGAAATATTTTCTCAGTTGATCCTTATAAGAACCCTAAGAGTTGGGTGCTATGATGATCCCCATTTTATAGTTGAGGAAACTGAGGCAGACAGATGGGTATCCTGTTAAACAGCTATAAAAGTATGCTTCACTGTTAAGCCTCTGGAATTATGGCTGGTCCATAAAAACACATGTTCTTTTTTTTATTAAAAGCTTTTTATTTACAAAACATGAGTGATTTTTTTCTACATTGGCCTTTGCAAAAGCTTTTTTTTTGTTCCAAGCTTTTCCCCTCCTTCCCCCCACCCCCCACCCCTAGATGTCAGGTAATCTAATACATGCTAAATATGATAAATTATATGACAAATCCAATAAATGTATACATATCTATACAGTTATCTTACTGCACAAGAAACATCAGATCTAGAAAGAGAGAAGAAAAAAAACAACCTAAAAAGGAAAACAAAATGCATGGAAATATTCACAGAAAGCATTAAAATGCTGTGTTGTGATTCACACTCAGTTCCCACAGGCCTCTCTCTGGATGTATATGACTATCTTCATCGCTGAACAATAGGAACTGGTTTGAATCACATCATTGTTTTGTTTTGTTTTTAATTAAAATATTTATTTTTTTATTTTATTAATACTTTTTATTTGCAAAACATATGTATGGGTAATTCCTCAACATTAACCCTTACAGTTCCTTCCGGGGGTGGAGCCATGGTGGCAGAGATCAGACAGGATTCTCTGTAACCTCCTCTAACCTCCCCTCAAACCAACAACATATGAAGCCTCTAGACTGATTCTGAAGCAAAAAAATCCACAATATCTGGAGAACAACACGATTCTAGAAGAAGATACTCTGGAAGAACCTCAAAACAGGTCTGTTTTAATGGGGCAGGGGGGTGGCCTACTGAACCCAGACTGCAGCGCAGGGAGACCGGGGCAGGGAGCTGGAGCAGGGAGCTGGAACAGGAGTCAGAACAGGAGTGGGAGCGTTGTGCTTTTCACACACCTGGGAGTCTTCTGCGAGCCTCTTGGAACAATTTGTCATGATTGTGGGCAGGTGGTTTGGAGGGTCTGCCTTTTGAGGGGGATAGATTGTGAACCACTGAACCCCTGATGAGCATCGTAACTAGCTGCCATTACACAGCACCTTAAAGCAATCAATCAAACAACAGGTCTGATAAGCACCAGAAATAATTCAATCAGTGGAGCTGCCCAGCCCCTGACATAATTCAATCAGCAGAACTGCCCAGTTCCTGAAATAACTCAATCAGCAGAACTGCCCCAGGGCAAATTAAAGCAGCTGTCCCACCTTTGCCCTAAACAGACCTCACACCTTTAAAAAAAATGAATAAAAAACCAAAAAGAGCTCTCACCATAGACAACTTTTATGGAGAGAGGGAAGAACAGACCTCAAATCCTGAGGCCCCTAAAGGTAAAGCAACTCCAGAAAAAGCCCCAAAGAGAGACATAAATTGGTCTCCATGTCACAAGGCTTTCTTTGAAGATTGCATAAAAAATCTTAAAAGAGAGTTAGAAGAAACATGGGGAAATGAAATGAGATCACTGCAAAATAAAATAGAAAAAATGGAAAAAGAATGCAATGAACAAAAAAATGTAATTGGTCAATTGCAAAAGGAACTAAAAACAGTAACTGAAGAAAATAAGACATTAAAAATTAGAATCGAACAATTGGAAATTAATGACTCATCAAGACTTCAAGAATCAGTTGAACAAAAACAAAAAAATGAAAAGATAGAGAAAAACATGAAATATCTCCTAGGAAAAACAACTGACCTGGAAAATAGATCTAGGAGAGACAATCTAAGGATTATAGGGCTTCCTGAAAGCCATGATGAAAAAAAGAACCTGGACACTATATTCCAGGAAATCATAAAAGAAAACTGCCCTGATATTTTACACCCAGAAGGCAAAATACTCCTTGAAACAATCCACCGATCACCTCCTGAAAGAAACCCAAAAATTAAGTCCCCCAGAAATATCGTGGCTAAATTCCAGAACTATCATACCAAGGAAAAGATGTTATGAGAAGCCAGAAAGAAACAATTTAAATATCGAGGAGCCACAACTAGGATCACACAGGACCTAGCAGCTTCTACTTTGAAGGATCGAAGGGCCTGGAATCAGATATTCCGAAGGGCAAAGGAACTTGGATTACAGCCAAGAATAAGTTACCCAGCTAGAATGAGCATTATCTTCCAGGGAAGAAGATGGTCTTTCAATGATATAGGAGAATTTCACCTATTTCTACTGAAAAGACCAGAACTGAACAAAAAATTTGATCTACAAACACAGAACACAAGAGAAACATAAAAAGGTAACAAGAAAAAATAACTCTTGAGAACTATATTTATGTTATAGATACTTATAGAATGAGGGTTGATTTTATGAAT
>JAJPUD010001287.1:0-14295 GCA_023553655.1 Myrmecobius fasciatus
TTTTTTTTTGGTTATTTTTCCTCATGTTTTTCCCCTCTTTGATCTCATTTTTATTGTGCAGCATGATGAATATGGAAATTTGTTAGGAAGAATTACACATGTTAAACCTATATTGAATTGCTTACTGTCTAGGGAAAAGAGGAGGTGGAAGAAAAATGTGAAACACAAGGTTTTGCAAAGGTGAATGTTGGAAACTATTTTTGCATGTATTTGGAAACATAAAATACCATTAAAAAGAAATATTTTCTAGTTCTCCTTAATTTTAATGTATTCCTCTAAGGTTATCTCCAATTTATTATGTTTATATTTTGCTTTTACATAATTTGTTGTCCCCAATAAACGGTGAGGTCCTTGAGAACTGGGGACTGCTTTGTTTTGGTCTTGCTTTGTATGCCTCATGCTGCTTAGCACAATGAATATCATATAAAAGGCACTTAAGAAATGCTTGTTGTTTTTGACTAGGCCTGTCAGATTGATATATATGATCAACTAACCAGAGAAGTAGTTTGTCTCATATTATTTTCCTATCAGTACTGGGACAAAGCTGAACTCCCCAAATGCCCCCAAACTGAGGCAACAGCAGTTGGAGATGCAATGCAAATTGGAATGCCAGTACTGAGCAATCCAAACATGAGTCTGTCTTCAGAAGGTTATAATAAAAAGCTGAGCCCATCTGACATTTGTGTACTGTGGGAATGAGCTCATGACCAAGCAGAATGACACTTTTTCAGCACAACTGATAGAACAAATTAGGTTCCATCGAATATTAGGCAGCCAGATCAATATTGCCCATTTCAATTTCACTTAACTCTTGAGGTTTTGATGCTTGTGTAGCAATAAATTTTAGGTAAAAGACTAAGTATTTAATGAGGTTTAACATTTCTTTGTGTACCTCATCAGAAAGAAAAAGCAAGAAAGTAAAATATACTCAGTGTAAGTTAGCCAATCAACTAACTGTATTTGTGTGTATGTGTGTTTTTGTTCCAATCAATGGATTCAATTTTCCTTTTGAAACCCGAGAAAATCTGTAGTTCATGATGTTGCCCCCTTTGGGCAAACATTCTTTCTCTCTCATCTAATAACAAAGCAGCTCTTCTCAGCTCTCTTTCACCATGACTCTGAAGATCAGTTCTCTCCCTTGCCCCCTCTTTACCCATTCGTCTTGACCTTATGCTCTTGCGAGGTCTGGCAGGCAATCCAGCAAGCTTCTTCCTCTCTTGAGTCAAGACCTCAAACCATGACTGACACTGATGCTGTTCAAAATGGACGGGTATAAAGTTCTAATTTAGAAGGTTGCGGAAGCAATTAGTCATTTCCCCATCCTGCTAAATATGAAACAAGAGTGGCTGGCTGAAAGACACTCAATCTGCTTTGCTGGATACAAAATACACAAAGAAACAATATCATCAAATGAATGTTTTTGGATTTATTTTATTTTGTTTTACACTTAAATGATAAAAAAATTATGAGTGCCAATATCTCTTCTCCTTTGTAGATTTTTTTTAGTATAATGTAGTTATATGGCTCCTTGGTGATTGCCATCTGTACCTTAAATTCCATTTCCCAAAGCATTATGGACATCTGTTTAAACATCAGTATTTCTGCTACCACAACACACTGGTTATTGAATTGGGATTCTGAACTTTAATGTGACTGGGACATTGAGAGAATAACAAATTCATATGAATTTTGTGCATATCTTAAGATAGCTTTAACATCTACCAGTGTGTCTTTAGGCAAGTCACTTTATTTCTTTGTGAGCCTTAATTTCCTCCTCAATAAAATGAGAGCATCAGACTAGATGAATTCTGAGGTCCTTTCCAGCTTTTAGTCTATAATCCCGTGTCCAAATGGCTGTCCACTTGTTAGATCCTCATTATCTCTTTTCACCTGGACATTTACTGACATCTTTCAGTTGTAGATTTATATACTTGAAGTAATAGCCTTTAGTCCTTTAGTAAATAAAATGCCTATATATTGATTCATAATTGTACATTTTTTCCTAATGGACTAAAATGTGCACTTGACATTTATATAAAAAGATAAAATAATATGAAGAGTCTCGAAAATGAAATCGCAAAGATTCCTGGAGTGTTTTACATTAGGGATTTTTTTTTCCCTTGGTGTTCCACTAGTGTATAACCAAATTATAGGCAATCCTGTTTCTCTTGTTGGAATAGTGTGTCATTACTGCAAAATCAAGAATATTTTTGCCAATTACAAATTTTTCCTTTTATCTTTTATTTCAATGTTTCTTTTAAACCCAATTTATGCTAAACAATTCCTTTTAGCAGGGTGTGTGCATCCTTTCCAAATTTGTAGCTTACCATTTGAACTATTCTTCTCTTTATTACCTTAAAGCTGATTTTCCTTCTTAACTCTATTATTCTTTACTTGAGCTAACACATCCTGTACTTCTTGACTCTTCAGTTTGCAACTTGGAAGAGATGAAATTCAACCCTTCACAAAATATACAGGGATGGAAAAGTTGATATTATTCCCATGATTATTTATATATTATTAAACAATACATATTTCACTTAGAGTTATAAAATTGAAGTAGAACTAATAAAATATTTATTTTATTAAAAATATTAAGGAGTTACTGGCAAATAATTTAAGTTTTAGAGAAGGAAGCAAGTCTGTTCAGATTTAAGCTCCCTCCTTAGCTTGTAGCACAGTACCTGGTAACCAGCAAATACTTAGAAATATTTATTTGGGCTAAAATGAATTCTACTAACAGAAGTGAAGTTTTCTGTGATGTTAGATAAGTTGTTTTGTTCCCTTCTCTTCTGTCCTACCCCATCTGTTTGTTAGTTTTTAAATTTTAGTTTAATTTTTAACTTATGGAATAAAGCAAGTATTTCTATAACAATATAATAAAAAGATGATGTACACAAAGCTACAAATCTATTTTGTACAACTTGCTATTCCTTTTAGATATATAATAAAGTTATCATGTAAATTTATTTTTTCTCCACCTTACAACTGCTATAAAGATGTATATATATATATGAAAGATCATTTTATACATGTAAAATGCACGTAAAATAATTCTATACATGTTTCTATTTATCAGTTCTTTCTCTGGAGGCATACAGCATCTTCATTTATATGTTGTTTGCAATTAATTTGGGTATTTCTCATAGTAAAATAACTTATTTGCTCAAAATTGTTCTTAAAACAATATTTGTTATTGTATACAATGTTTTCTCTTGGTTCTGCTCATTTTTCTCTCCATTATTTTATGTAAGTGTATGTTTTTCTAAAATCATTAAGCTCATTGTTTCTTATAGTAGACTAGCATTGAATCACAATCATATGCTACATTAATTGGGGAGTATCCTCATAATCTAGACTTCTTTGCCAGCATAGAGAGATGCTATATATATATACATATATATATATATATATATTTGAGAACATATACATTCTTTTCCTTTTACCCTAGTAATCTAGGAGTGATAATTTGTAATAATAATAGTGATAAAATGTTTTAAATTAATTTTTAATTTTATACTGGCATTAGAAATAATAACTGTAACTTTTTAAATATTACTTCTCTTCACCTTGATATTGGCTGGCATCTTTAAGTAGGGACCCATGAAGGCATAAGATTTCTTTTTTTCTTAAAGCTTTTTATTTTTCAAAACATATGCATGGATAATTCTTTGACATTAACCCTTGCAAAACCTTGTATTCCAATTTTCCACCTTTCCCCTTACCCCCTTCCCTCCATGGCAAGTAGTCCAATTTATGTTAAACACGGTAGAAATATATGTTAAATCCAATATATGCATACATATTTAGACAATTATATTGCTGTACAAGAAAAATCATATGAAACCAGAAAAATGAGAAAGAAAATATAATGCAAGAAAATAACAACAAAAAGAGTGAAAATGCTATGTTGTATACCACATTTAATTCCCACAGTCCTCTCTCTGGGTGCAGATGGCTCTTTTCATCACAAGGTCATTGCGACTGGTTTGAAACTCATTGTTGATGAGAACCATGTCCCTCAGAATTAATCATCATATAGTCTTGTTGTTGCTGTGTATAATGATCTCCTGGTTCTGCTGATTTCACTCAGCATCAGGTCATGCAAGTCTCTCCAGGCCTCTCTGAAATCATCTTGTTGGTCATTTCTTAAAGAACAGTAATATTCCACGACATTCATATACCCTAATTTATTCAGCCAGTCTCCAACTCATGGGCATCCATTCAGTTTCCAGTTTCTAGCCACTACAAAAAAGGGCTGCCACAAACATTCTTGCACATGTGGGGCCCTTTCCCTCCTTTAAGATCTCTTTGGGATATAAGCCCATTAGAAACATTGCTAGATCAAAGGGTGTGTACAGTTTGATAATCCTTTGGGCATAGTTACAAATTGTTCTCCAGAATGGTTGGGTTCCTTCACAACTCCACCAACAATGTATCAGTGTCCCAGTTTTCCCACATCCCCTTCAACATTCATCATTATCTTTTCCTGTCTTCTTAGCCAATCTGAGAGGTATGTAGTGTCTTAATTTTGGAATTGTCTTAATTTGCATTTCTCTGATCAATAGTTATTTAGAGCACTTTTTCATAGCCATTAGATTTCTAATTTGGAAATTTTCTTAGAGATTTTCTACCATGGAAGAATCTCAGAGGTGGAAGAAGCCTTATAGATTACTTAGTCTAATTCCACTATTTTCCCAGATACCCTCTTTTCAAGTCTAATCTAGTCTCATCTACACCTTTCACTACACGGTATTCCCCCAAACCTAAGAAATAATTTCATCCCTTTTTCATTCAACCTTTTATTTCTTTACAACACTGTATTTTGACTTCCAAAGAAGTATATGGGAATTGATAATAAAAACACTCATGAACATCTTAATTTTAGAAAACTGTGTGTGTTTGCTCTAAAGGAAGGAGATGGGGGGAAATCTTTAGAAAGTATCAGTGATATTAAAAAAAAGCTTCAAGAAAATATTGATTTAATTATTAAATAAATAAAACAACTGATGAGGCTTTGTATAACTATGGATAAAAGGAACTGACTTTCAATGTGGTGACCATCCTGTAGCTAGTCCTGATAAGTATAAATAATGAATCCTACAAAATGATTTCATTATTTAGATCTGTATTGCATTTTTCCATTGGGCTGTAACCCATGAACATATTTTACAAAATTATAATTACAAATAATGCAAATTCAAACATATGAGACCACTTTATAGGATTTATATTCACACAAGGAGGACCTTCATTATTTGCACTAATTGGGACCCAGCTCTACAAGGAAGTATCTTCAAGAGCATCATCTTTTATTGTCTAACATATGATTCTTTATCAGTTAGTCATGTCACTAGCTGTTCTTGATTAGCTGAACCCATTGCATTTTAATCTTTAATACATCTAGATCATTATTCTTATTCTATTATAAAAGCCAAAAAAAGTTGGGCATCATTTTTGTTCTCTTTAGATAAAGTATAAAAGTTTTCCTCCCACTGATTCTTTATGTGGTTCTGCTTATTGAACTGAAACGTGTCTCTCAAATCATTTTACTTTGAAATATAACCTAACAGATTCTGTTTTCCAAAGCTTTGATACTTCTCTGACCTCTCTTCTCACTTGCAGAAGTCATTAATGGTTGACATAGTTTCATTCCTCTACATTTCATTTAAAACAGTCAAACAAACAAGAAAATAAGAATGAAACTGCTCCATGTCACAATCTAAAAGGCTTCCATTTGAATCAGGTCATTCAGAACTGAAATATGAGTTATGGGTTTACACCTGGTCAACTTTTTCTCACTCCCCAAAACCTAAGTCATTTTTATTTCTGATAAAGAACAGGGAGACTGAATGAGGTCCAGTGGACCTACCGAGTTAAGATATATCTTAGAATAAAGTTTTGCTTTTTTCCCAAGTCAACAAGCATTTATTAATTACTTATTATGTGCCAAACACTGCGAATACAAATACACTGATAAAGAAAGACAGTCCCTACCCTTAAGGAACTTACATTCTAATGGGGAAAGACAATATGTAAAAGAGAATAAGGGCATGGTAGAGAAAGTCCATAGAGAAGACATAATTGACCAGGACCTCCTTTCTAAAATGGAAATACTGAGAGGAATTAGCCAATCAGAGGGAGAGATAGCAGGGGCACACACTCGAAATCCCAGGTCAATCCTGAAACTAGTTCTGGGATTCTTGAGATAACTTAGAGATGAGTTCTACTTCTTAGGAGCTCTCTGGACCAGAGAAGATTGTCCCACGGGTGATGAGAAGATATCTATGGGCAAAGAAGTGGAGTTTGGGTGAAATGCCATTTAATTAGCTCATTTCTAATCTAAACTACCTGCCTACAAGGTTCCATAGGCAATCTGAGATAATTCATGAAGAATAATGACATGATCATTTTGTTCCATGATAAGATGTTTTTTTTGGGTAGATATACTGCTCTCCCTATGCCTACCCCAGCCTCTTCAATAATGTTAACATTAATTTTTTGGGGGGAATTCATCTCCTAGAACTGGATGGAGCTTGAATTAGGCATATATACAAAGGGGATAACTCAACCAGCCTTCCATTTTCTTTTCTTTCCTGGCAGTGAATGAAGAATGAACTACTGTGATCTGTCTGAGCAGCTGCTGTATGTCTAAGATCACATGGCCCTTCTGTTTCTTCTATTTTTATGATTTCCTGAGTTTAGGTCAGAGGAGGAATTCTCAGCAACTCTTCAGAAGTTCACAAGTTGCAGAGGTCTTTTTGGAATTTCATTGGCTATCAGAGATAATTACAGTGGCCAATGGAGTAGTAATATGATAACAGAAGAAGGGTTTATAGATGAATGTGGAAAAACAGTCATATAAAGGTGGTGGCAAATTCAGAAACCATAACCCCTATGACAGAGAGAATAGCCAGATATGGACTTTGAAAATTTACCATTTGTCAGAACCTAACATAGAGATCCATCAAAGGGAATTCCATGAGATATCCTTAAGGAAAAGAGGTCTGCCAGGATCAGGAGTTGGGAGGTACCTGGCAGTTTTATGTAGCCAGTACATTACTGCTATTGTTCTATAAATTTAATCCTCCTTTTTCAGGAATCTTATATGTAGAATGGGACAGTGCACCCCCAATTTTGGATATTGATTTGTAATTTCTGTTCTCACTATTATTGTTTAGTGAATCCCATTTCCCAAAGTTCATGGAATTTAACTGATTCTAATTGATAATAAGGGAACACATTGCTGAGGGTTCAGGCATTATAATGCTAGCAACCACAACCCTTCAGCATAATCCCTGGAAACTTGATGGAAGTAATTATTACTTAATAGGGAACTTAACTTGCTTAGGGGAATGTGAATTGGGTGTGAAAAGTGTTATACATATAATATGAATACAGAATAATTTGGGGCAGTTGAAAACATCTGAAAAAAATCAGCAAAAGACTTTCAAAATTTCAATCTTTGACTTTGTCAGTATGGGTACTTCCATTGTCACAGATTTCAACTCATCAATGCCTTCTCATTTTAGGAGATTCTTGAAAGACTGTCAACCTTTGTGGTCTCCAAAGTGGAATCTGTGATCTAGTCCCAAGGTTATCTATAAACAACCAAAAAGAAAGTGAGGAAATGAATCACATCCTATCCTTCATGTGATAACCAATGCATGGATTTGTCTTTGATACAACCACAGTATCCCTGTCATGCATTATAGTTCAATACTTCCCTATTCTTCCTCCTTTCTTTTCTGACCTTCTTGTGCTGAGACATTGATCCCTAAAAGCAGAACCAAGGCACAGGTAGCAGTTGTGCAGACAGAACTTCTTGCCCTATCCCCACCAATTCTCTGCTCTACTGCTTAGGTCACCTTATAGTAGCCCCAATAGATGGTCATTGTGTTTACAGGCAGAGGCATGAGTAAAAGCCTCCTACTTTTTATTTTCTTCAATCAGAAGGAGTAACATACAATGAGAAGACTTGGATGAGTTGAGTTGGAAGATCTCATTGAATTATTTTTGTCCCTATACCCATCACTCTTTTTTCCTTCTATGTCCCTTGATGAAAGCACTATCTTTTTAGTTTTCCAATATCCTTAATAACATATTGAGGAAGAGATAATAAACAAGGGAAAAGAACCTACCTATGCAAAAATCTTTGTAGTAGCCCTTTTTACAATAGCAAGGAACTGGAAACTAAGTGGATGCCCATCAGTTGGAGAATGGCTGAATAAGTTATGGTATATGAATGTGTTTTAGCATATTATTGTTCTATAAGAAACAATCAGCAGGATGATTTCAGAAAAGCCCAGAGAAACTTATATGAACCAATGCTAAGTGAAATGAGTAGAACCAGTAGAACATTGTACATAACAATAGCAAGATTATGTGATGATCAATTTTGAAGGACGAGGCTCTTTTCAACAATGAGGTGATTCAGACCAATTGTAATAGACTTGTGATGGAGAGAGCCATCTGCATCCAGAGAAGGCACTGTGGGAACTGAATGTGGATCACACACAATGTTTTCTTTTGTTGTTGTTGTTTCTTGCTTGCTTTTTGTTTTCTTTCTCATTTTTTTCCCTTTTTGATCTGATTTTTCTTATGTAGTAATGATAATTGTGGAAATATGTATAGAAAATTGCACATGTTTAATATATATTAGATTACTCTCTGACTAGGGGAGGATGTGGGAAGAAGGGAAGAAGAAAAAAATTGGAACACAACATTTTGTAAGGATGAATGTTGAAAACATCTTTGCATATATTTTGAAAATAGAAAGCTATTATTTAAAAAAATAACCTATTGAAGTTCTCAGTATCTACTTTATCCTTGATTCCCCATCCAGCTTCTCTCTTCAAAATTATCTATAACTATTTAATTGCCACAATTGATAGCCTTTTCTCAATCTTCATCCTTCTGAACCGCTCTAGCATTTGATACTTTTGACTACCCCATGCCACCTATATTATATGTACACTTAAAAGACTTGAAAATAAAATTTTCTAATCCACTTAAAATCTAGATGAAAATTTTCAACGAATTTTAAACTTATTTGTTAAAAACATGAAAATTAAAAACACCTTCCAATTACTTTTTTTCTTTAAAAATTATGTAAAAGAATAGAACCAAATAAAAGTTTTATTTCCATATATATAATAGTACTGAAAAGTAAAATTATATATGAAGCTTCAGGTCTTTGATATCTATAGTTTGCTTTTTTTTTTGAAATATATAAATTCAACCTGAAGCTTTCTGTGCCATCTGGATAATTTGTGCTTTTTTCTGGCCTTCCTTTTGCTTAAAAAAAGTGCTTCAATAATGCAACTTTTTTGACATTTTTTTGGTTACTTTTCCTGCTTCTTAATCTCCTCTGACTATCAAATGGGGAAAAAAAGAAAAATAAATCCCTTGTAACAAATATACATGTTAAAGCAAAACAAATCGCTATATTGACTATGTATGAAAATGTCTTATTTTATAGCTTGACTTTATGATTTCTCTGTCAAGAGTTGAGTAGACTCTAATCATTAGTGTCTAGAACAATAGTCATTGCACTTATCAGAATTTTTAAGTCATTAAAAGTTGTTTTTCTTTATATAAGTTGCTATTGAATAGATTGTTCTTCTGGTACTGCTCAACTTACTTTTTATCAGTTCATAAAAATATTTCCAGGTTTCTCTGAAGCTGTCCTTATGGGGCAATAATATTCAATTATTTTCTTATACCATAATTTATTTAGCCTTTCTCCAATAGATTTGTACTTCTTCAGTTTCCAGTTCTTTGCTCCAACAAAAGGAACTACTATAAATATTTTTGTACATATGGATCTTTCCCTTTTTCCTTCATCTCCTTATGGTACTGGCCTAGTAGTTATATGTAGGTCAAAGGGTACACACCCACAGTAAATTTCATAGTTTCCAACTGTTTTCCAGAATTACTGGATCAAATGAAATTCATTACTCTACCGACATTGTAGCAATGTGTCTGTTTTTTTTTTTTTTTGTAATCCTTCCAACATTTTTCATTTTCTTATTTTGTCATCTTAGCCCATATTATGGGTGAGAGGTATAAGAAAGTAAGGAAATAAGCATTTAAGTACTTACTATGTCACAGGCATTGTGCTAAGGATCCATATATAATCAAAAAAGATAGTCTCTGCCCTCAAGGAATTGTATTCTATCAGAGAAAGGCAACATATGAGATAAAGCTGAAAAGCAGGTACATAATACAGGGACCTGATTTTGAAGTTAGGAGCAGACTTGGGAGAGAAATGGAAGTCTGGCTGATTTACCAATGCAAAAAAGACTGGTTTGGCAGAGTGATGTTCCAAAATGAGGATTCCACTGGAACTGAGTGCAACTTTAAGGTTGCATCAATATAGATTTCTCTAATTACTACTGATTTGGAACATTTTTTTTTCATGTGTTTGTTGATCACTTTGGTTTCTTTCTTTGAAAATCGTGTGTGTTCTTATCCTTAGGTCATTTATTTGTTGAAAAATATCTCTTGTCCAATAAGTTAGTAAAAACAAATCAATAGTATCAGGGAAGATGGAAATATATTGTCTGAATTTCCATAAAAATTTACATAATTATTGGATAGAATTGAAAAATGAGTGTCATGATTTAATAAGTGCAGCCTACAATACATCTATTTCACTTGGATTCATGTGTCTTTATTAGATACCTTTTCTTTTTCTTATTTTTTTTTAAGCTATGACAACCATTAAAACCAACTATTTGAATAACAACTTAGAACTAGACCTTTGCATCACTGCAAAGTCTTAAACCAAGACTTTAGAAAATAATGATACATATTCAATAACATCATTCTCACTAAAAATAACATTCTTAATTATAATATTTTTAGTAAAGACAAAATGGTTTTGAATCATTAAAATATTATTTTCAAGTTATATCATAATTATTTTCATTTTGTGTATGTTTTTATAATGTACATAATCATTAGTACAGTAGCAAAGACAGAAATGGATCTACAATCCTGATGAGGAAATTCTACCTACCAATATGCATTTCCAATTTTTTTGTTTGAGATGCCTGAGGCTTTGAGAAGTTAAGTGACTTTCTAAAGGTAACAGAATGACTTAAAACAACATGCAGTAACACAGTGTATAACTACTGTCATAGGAAAAAAAACATCAGCTAAAAAAAACAGTTCATTAATTATAGCAGTTGTCAAGATGACAACTTTTTAATAAAGAAAAGATACACATTTTCAAATTCTCCTTAACAGTTCTGATGAGATATTCTAGGTTTCTCTAATATCCTTTTTTTTTCCAATCAAAAAGAGTTCAGATGATACTTGAAAACATGTCTTTCTGACTTCAAGACCTCTTGTACAATAGTATAAATACATACATTTATAAATAAAAATGATATGTCGGAGGTATATGCTCAAAAAATTTTTATTTCATGATCAAAACATTTTTACCTCACGCTGATTTCTTTAACATTCAGTGGGCAATGGCAGCACTTGTTTTGTCCATCTCTTATTCTTCTTTCTCAGTGCATAACTGGCCTGTCTCCTTTTCATGTTCAAGATGTCTTTTATATCATTTCTTTTATGTAAATGACCTACTAGGGGATATTCTGATATAACTAAATAAGAATATGAATTCTAAGGATGTATTTCCTTCCTCATTCTCTTAATTTTCTCCTTTATTCTTGCTTAATAATAAACAACTGCTAGTTAAACCTAGGGCCTAGGACATCAAGCTTTGTATTTCCCTAAGAGTCTCCTCTGCTCTGGACTCAGGCTTGAAGTTCGGACCATATTTAGGCCAGGGGAAATGCTGGCCTCTAATAAGTAGGGAATCTGGGTTTCTTTTCCTTATCCCAGTTCCCTGGAGACCAATATTAAAGCTTAGATTTTGACTCATGTCCAGGTTTCCTGAAAAAGAGAGTAGAAAGGTACTAAATATACTGTATCATTCAAGTATGGGACACTTATTTATTTCCTATATACAAAAGAAGTGCTAAAGAACACAATAGACTCATAATATGAATTGATACAGAATTATTTAAAACAGAATTCACGGAGCTAATTTATGACTACCATTAAAATCTATTGGGAAGCAGATAACTCATGTTCATTAGAATATAAAACATTTTATTTAGTGTAGTCATTTTTTACCTCAACCATCATCAACCATCACCTGGTTGTGATCTACTCTGATCTCATGGACCCAGTGGATTTCTTAAACTCTCAAATTCAATCACCTCCAAAGCTGGACATGTCTCTTTTGAAGCTGATGTTCTATCACTTAAGAGAGGAAGCACAAAGGAGAAAAGACATCCAGAGTCCAGATTTATACTCATTTAATTGCTATATTTGTGGACATAGTTGCCATGACACTTTACTGATAATAGATCAGTCCTTCCTCAACTAGATATCTTAATTACTTGATGCTACTTGCAAGGCCAAAGGAAGATTGAATCAGAAACTGTCCTTCTTTTTAACTGATACAATACCCTGCCCCTTGTCATTTTCAAAAGGTAGTGTAGGATCAAGGGCCCATTAAGGGTTTTCTATGTCATGTCAAAATAACAAATCCTTTCAGTGCTGAGCCATCATATGGCCAGAAGCAACTAGGAAATTCATCATCTTCATTGAACTCAAGAGCCAAATTACACAAGAGGTTGGTCAAAAATAGGGAGAAGATATCTGCACAACCAACATTAAGCTTTTCAAACACAAATACTTGAACACAAGTGTTCCTGACTCTGAGGTCTTCTGTCTGCTTCAAATTGGATTTTATTGATATATTTTGTCTTTACATTGCCTATATTTTCCCCTGTACCTTCTCTCAGAAAGCTTTCTCTTATAATAAAGAGGCTTTTTTTTTAAATGAAGAAAAGAAAAAAAAAGAGAAAAAATTCTGACAATGGGAATGAATGCTGCTTTCCATATCCATGGACTCCCCATCTTTTCAAAAAAAGAAGAGGTGTCTTCTCTTATTTCTTCTTTGGGGCCAAACTTGTTCTTTAAGATTTCACGTATTGATTTTCAGTTGTATTGTGGTAGTTCTTTCTATTTGCATCATTGAGTATGTTATTTTCTTGGCTCCATTTATTTCGTTTTTCATCAATTCATGTAAATCTTCCCATGCTTCTCTGCATTCATTGCACTCATTATTTTGTACAGCAACACAGTACTCCTTGAATTCATATACTATAATATAATTAACTATCTCCAATTCATGGGCATCTACTTTGTTTCATGTTCTTTATATCACAAAAATATACATTAAAATGTTTTGATTTAGAACTATATTTACAAAGTCCTTTAGAATTTTTTCCCTCTCATTTTATTGTATCCCCCTTTTGATGACTCCCTTCCCTTTTAATAATCTTCACAAATAGGCTAGAGCTTGACTCCTCACTGTTTCAATGATTAAAATGAATCTAAAGTTTAATTGATTTGAAATTTGAAGTGAATTTGGAGGAGCAGGATTAGTCTTTTAGAATACCAAAAGAAAGATATTTTTATGAATAATGGACATAGGTGTCTGTCTGTCCAGGATTCCTCAGGCTCATTGCTGGGTGAACTAATTTTGTACTGTTTTCTCGATCTATTTTTCTAGATGCCCAGGTAACATAGTTACTCAGTTCTTGGAGAACAATGTTGAGGAAAGTACATTTTTTTTATTTCATAGGAACGCTAGAGCAGCTTCTTCACATTTATTCTTGCAAGATTAGGGTTAAGCAAAGGGCTTGAGGGAGTGGAGGGCAATCTCCCCATTCTTTCCACCAACTCTACTTGGCATCAAATGCTCTCTATCCAAATGTGAAATTCTGCATAGAGACTTAACACATTGCCACATGACTGCCAAACTGCTTTGAAATATGTCCTTCTTAATTATATCCTCCTCATGAGGGGGATAAAATCTATCTGCTACATGGCTTTTGCCAGAACAGTGTTAAAAATAAAGAATTTTAAGTATGAAAGTATATAGCAATAGATTGACATTAACCAAATTATAAAATGTCTTGGCTTACTTTGTCAGCTGTTCCCTCCCTGATTTTTTTAAATGTGAAAGTGTACCTTTCAATATAAGAATGAATCACTGGCCCCAGACTGGATATGGCACACCAGCTGCAGACTTTTGGCAAGAACCTGAGCTGAGCTGTGGTCGATGAGACTTTCATTCTTATTTACTGGAATTCATCCTCTCCTCATGGGCAGGCTGCTTAAAGGAGAGACATTTTGCCATCTGCAGGCATTTCTTTCTCAACTTAATCTCTGGTCCCAGTGGCAGGGGTTGGGGAGTGGGAG
>JAJPUD010001287.1:14305-56139 GCA_023553655.1 Myrmecobius fasciatus
AAAGAGAATATTTTTTGGGCCAAGTACTGCAAAACAGGGACCAGAGAGCTCAACCAAAAAGCCTATAGGATTGGAACAACTAGTATCATTTCAAATTGTGGGGAATAGGTGTTGTGAATTTATACAAAAATTATTTTTTCTATGTGATAGAGCCTTTTTGCCTTAAACAAGTTTGTTTTCTTTTTTAATCTTTCTATAAAACACAGATATGGTTAAATTTTCTCGTATAGTCTATATGTTAGGGTAGAAAAAACTACAATAACTTAAAAAGACACAGAAATCTTCTCATCCTGAAAGTTCAATCTGACTATGGACTTTTTACATTAAAAGTATATTTTGCTCCTTTAGCCCTTTCCTTTGATCTCTAGCTCCTCCTAGGATCTCCATTTTAAGGAAAGAACCCAGCTTGCACTGCTTTCAATTCTTCTCGGACATTTAATTCTGCTTGTACTTTCTCTATCATGCATCCTCCTCCCTTCTCTCTGCTTCAGCTTTTTTTTACTTGTGATCCCCTGTCATTAGAATTCAAACTTTTTGTGGGTCTTTTTAGAACAATGTATAGCACACAGTTAAGTATTTAAGTGCTTGTTGACTTCTGAGCCACTGGGAAAAATAATAATAATAAAAGAAGCTCTTTTCAGCAAAGTCCTTGCCACTGAAAAAGAACATAGCTAATAGACTTGGTTTTATCAGGAGGAACAGCATTAATGAAGATGTGTTATTTGCTTTGCTATTGTGCCCTAAGAATCCTAGGATCTTTCTGATGTGGTTTAGAAGAGCAATTTGTAGTTCCAAATGATGTATTTGGGGTTCAGCATTAAATTAGGAGATTGATGTAGACACCAAATAGTGGGGTTCTGTCATGTGAAGAATTCACAATGACCATTCTCTTTGGCAAAAGGTAGATTTATTTAGGAGAAAAGGCTACAGACAAAATGAAGAGATACAATAGACACCAGGAATGGTAAATGTGAAACGGAGTTGGGAGAGCATATCATTATCAAGAAAAGGGGTTTTAACAATTAATGCAACTAGTGGAACCAGGAGAAAGGGAACACTCCATAAGGTTGGAGTATGCCCTTAGATGATAGGCTAAATCCATAGAAGAGTTTAATGCCCTACAAAAATTAGTTAACCAAGAGAAGAAGAAAAAAATAGAAGCACAGTGGGCGATAAAAAGAGAGATACCATGTGTCATGGGGGAGCAGTGAAGGGAAAGACCCCATGAGGCAGAGTGCCATGTTGGACTATAATTCCAAGAAGGATTCAGCAAAGATGGTATGAGCCATGGATAGATTTATAGAGGAAATTTAACTTCAGAGGTCTCACATAACTCGGATTTCTGATCTGATGTAGGAAGGATGGGCTGCCCATGACCTCCACAGAGAGTGGGACTGTGATGCTAAACTGATCCTCATCAGTGCCCTTACCTGCCTGCCCCAGGGAGCAATTCCATCAATACTCCAGTCCCACCCAGCTACTCTGGACATCATCATTTCCACCTGAATTGAGCTAAAATTTCCTCTGTATTACCTACCCTTTGTAGAATGAGAGCTCCTGGAAACAGACCCTGTCCTACTTTTTTTTTTCTTGTTTCCTCAGTCCTTAAAAGGATCCTTTATGGATAGTAAGTATTTAATAAATACTTTTTCATTGATTCAGTTATTCAAGAATTTAAACCTACACTTTTAGAGCATCTTTATTTGCTGTCATTCAGTGATGTTACTATTTTCAGAGATACCTTTCCCTTACTTTCTTTGAACATTCCATCAAAAAAACTAATGGGATTTTCTTGAGATGAATGCTTACTAACTGAAAATTAGTCAAACATTCTTTCTCTCTTTTTTCTTTGCCTCATCTGAAACTTCCCAGATTCCATTTTAGGTCACACTCCACTAATTCCTCTGAACTACTGACTCCAATTCAGCAATTAATTGGTATTCTCACTAGTTCCTCTTGCCAAGTTTGCCCTGAGCATCTGTATTTTTAAGAGTCAAACTAAAGAAGTCTTCCTAGAAAATGAAAAAATGACAAAAGCATTGGTGCTTTTTATGCTGTGAGGTCTTCTGGGGTTTTCATGTATTCCTAAGGTTCTCATTGTATTGAATACTCACTGAATGTCTGTGTTTTTGGCCGTGACAAAAAGAACCAATTTGATCCAAATAGTGTGTCTGGCTTATTAAGAGGCTCAAATTGTATAGCCTCAGCTGAGTTCCCTCCATAGTGATATAATTTCCAATAACTAAAAATGGGAAAAAATTTAAATATTCTTTGAGTGATGCAATGCCTTGTCAGCCCCAAACACTTTATTGTCCCCCTCTTTCTTAAGGCTCAGAGGCCTGAATATTAGCTACTGAAACTCCTCTCCACCATTTTCTCTTTCCCTGGGTGTAAACTATACCAGGTAAAAAGGAAGTAAATACTAGAAGTAAGAGGGGTTTTCAGGATATTGGGATATGGGAAGGGATGTACTCATTTTCATTTTCATTTTTATTTTTATAAAGCTTTTTATTTTTTTTAAAATTTTATTTATTTATTTTTAATAAAGTTTTTTATTTTCAAAACATATGCATGGTTAATTTGACAGCATTGACCCTTGCATAATCTTGTGTTTGATTTTCTCCTTCCCCCCATCCCCACCCTTAGATGATAAGCAATCCAATATATGCTAAACATGTTAAAATATATGTTGAATTCAATATGTATAAACATATATAATTCTCTTGCTGTACAAGAGAAATCAGATCAAAAAAAGAAAATAAATGAGCAAGGAAACAACAAAAAGAATGAGAATGTTATGTTGTGATCCACATTCAGTTCCCACAGACCTCTCTCTGGGTATATAGATGGCTCTCTTCATCACAAGATCATTGGAATTGGCCTTAATCATCTCATTGTTGGGAAGAGTCACATTCATTAGAATTGATCATCATATAGTCTTTTTGTTGCCATTTATAATGATCTACTGGTTCTGCTGATTTCACTTAGCATCAGTTCATGTAAGTCTCTCCAGGCTTTTCTAAAATCATCTTCCTGATCATTTCTTATTGAACAATAATATTCCATAACATTCATATACCATAATTTATTCAGCCATTCTCCAATTGATGGGCATCTTTTCAATTTCCAGTTTCTTGCCACTACAAAAAGGGCTGCCACAAACATTCTTGCACATATGGGTCCCTTTTCCTCCTTTAAGATTTCTTTGGGATATAGGCCAAATAGAAACACTGCTGGGTCAAAGGGTATGCACAGTTTGATAACTTTTTGATCATAATTCCAAATTGCTCTCCAGAATGGTTTGATCCATTCACAGTTTCAACATCAGTGTCCCAGTTTTCCCACATCCCCTCCAATATTCATCATTTTCTTTTCCTGTCATCTTAGCCAATCTGACAGGTATGTAGTGGTATCTCAGAGCTGTCTTAATTTGTATTTTCTCTGATCAATAGTAATTTAGAGCCTTTTTATATGATTAGAAATAGTTTTAATTTTTTCATCTGAAAATTGTCTGTTCATATCCTTTGACCATTTATCAATTAGAGAATGGCTTGAATTCTTATAAATTTGAGTCAATTTTCCATATATTTTAGAGATGAGGCCTTTATTAGAACCCTTAAATGTAAACATGCTTTCCCAGTTTATTGCTTTCCTTCTAATCTTGTCTGCATTAGTTTCATTTGTACAAAAACTTTTTAACTTAATATAATCAAAATTATCTAGCTGGTGTTCAATTAAGAGTTCCAGTTCTTCTTTGGACACAAATCCTTCCTTCTCCATAATTTTGAGAGGTAAACTATCCTATGTTCCTCTAATTTGCTTATAATATCACTCTTTATGTCTAAATCATGAACCCATTTAGATCTTATCTTGGTATGTGGTGTTAGGTGTGGGTCGAGCCCTAATTTCTTCCTTTACTAGTTTCCAATTTTCCCAGCGGTTTTTGTCAAATAATGAGTTCTCATCCCAAAAGCTGGGGTCTTTGGGTTTGTCAAACACTAGATCGATAAAGTTTTTTTTATTTTCAAAACATATGTATAGTTTTCAACATTCACCCTTGTAAAATCTTATGTTCCAAATTTTTTTCCCTTCCTTCCTTCCACTTTCTCCCCTACCTAGATGGCAAGTAATCCAATATATATTAACTGTATGTAATTCTTCTATACATATTTCCACGATCATCATGCTACAGAAGTGCTTATTTTTAAAGTATGCCCTATCCTCCAACCTCAGTGAATAGATGACCAGTCCTACAGTCAGAAAGTCTTGCTCCAACATATATTGTGTGTGATATGACTGTGTTCAAGTCATTTCAGGTCTCAGTGGTCCTGAACAATTCCCTAATATTATGGATTACCTAATTAGTAGATGAAGCTTCTGTAAATAAAGGTCTCCAAATTGGTGAAACAATAGCTTGGTCTGACCCCCTACCCTTCCCTCACCAATATATCTATATGAATACTTTTCTTTATCTCCTCCTCCTTCTTCTCATCTTGCTTCTCTTCCTCCTTCTTTTTCTCATTCTGTTTGTCTCTTTGTCTCCCTATTTCTATCTCTTTGTCTCTTTATCTCTTTCTCTTTTCCTGTCTGTCTCTATCTCTATGTGTCTCTGTCTCATTCTCTCTGTCTTTATCTCTCTGTCTCTTTGTCTCTGCCTCTGTCTTTGTCTCTGTGTGTCTCTTTCTCTTTCTCTGTGTCTCTCTGTGTCTTTCTGTCTCTGTCTCTACAAACATGTCCTCCAAGGAAGACCTGGCTAGAACTATAGTAAAAGCACTGGAAGTTTGCATTAACCAACACTTTCTTCATCTGCCCTATACTAGTAAGAATCATTTTTTGGGCTATGATCTTGCTAAGCAATATGTGCCAGGGACCAGACCTATGCTTATAAGTAGAAGAAAAAAATCAATTTGTTTTTCTGTGAACAGCAAAGTGCAATCATACTTTGAAAAAAGTATTGAATTTATTGTATACCTGACTAGGGGATTCAACTAGTATAATCATAACTCATTTTTATAGTGTTTTAAGATTTCTGAAATTCTATTCCCACAGCAAACTCTTGAAATAAATAGTATCAATATTATCAATAGATGATATGTACATAGGATTTTAAAATTTGCAAAGCACTTTATGCACATGACATCATTATATGTCACAATAATTCAGTGAGATAGGTATTAAAGGTATGATTCTCTTTCTCCTTGTCCCCTTTTTACAAATGATCTTACAGCTGGTATGTAAGAAATGGGCTTTGAAGCTAAAGCAGTCTGACTTCCAGTCTAGCACTCAATTCATTATGTAGTTAGTAAGAATCAGAGCCAGATTATGACTCCAAGTTGTATACTCTTTCCACTAAGCTATGGAATCTTTATGTGCATGGGACTCCAGGTCAGAGCCTGTACTGTCTGCCTGACCACCTAGTAGTTGAGGTCAGTTGCTCAAAGTTAAATTTAGAAGAAAGTCTATTGGAGTTTCTAGCCTTCTAGGTGTGATAGGGTTAATGTGATGGACTTCAGTCAAACAGAGATTGAAGTTAGTAACCACTTTCAAAACCCAGGAATACCAGGGAATCCTTTCTTTCTTTCAGTGCTTTGTGCATCATTTGGGAAAATATCTTACTTAGAAAAAAGATAGCCCACCACTAGTAGTCAGGAAATCTGGGTTCTAGTCCTGGTTCTGGTGGCAAATCTTTGTGTAACTTTCCTTCAGTCACTTTAATTAACCACTTCATTTTTTTTTTTTTTTTTTTTTTTGCTTTTTTGCTGAGGTAGTTGGGGTTAAGTGACTTGCCCAGGGTCACACAGATAGGAAGTGTCTGAGACCAGATTTGAACTCAGGTCCTCCTGACTTCAGGGCTGGTGCTATAACCACTGCTTCACCTAGCTGCCCCCTCACCCCCAATTTTTTACTGGAAAAGATGAGGGATTAAATTAAACAATTTATTTAGTACCTACTATGAGAGAGGCATCTCTGGTTTAGTGAATAAAGAGCTAACCTCCAAGTTAGGAGGACCTGTTTTGAGCCTTACCTCTGACACATATTGGGTTTGGGAGCTTTGCTAAATCACTTAACCTCAAAGCGCCTTAGCCAATTGTTCAAATTCTAAGTTTCAGAGTCGGTATCAATTGACACTGGCAGGGGGAGTTTCCTTACTGGCAGTTCCTTAATCTCATCTGCCTCCCTAAAATGTTACTTAATGTGCTAAGCATCAGGGACCCCAAAATGCCCCAAGAAACTTATATTTTTACAGGGGAAACAATATAAATACAGTGGAATTTGAAGGGGGATCAGGAGGCTAAGAGATGGGATGATCAGAAAAGATCTGATTTCTTAGGTCCCTTTTAGCTCCGAGAAATTCTAATTTTATGCCAGAGTGAAAAGAGCTTTAAAGAAGACTCTCTTTGTGGGTGGTAATTTAAACATTGTGGAATACCTTTCAGGCAAGAAAAGCTTCCCTTTTGTCTTGTTTTCCACATCTGTACAATAGGAATCCTTGGAGATGCCAAGTTATCTCACAAGGACCTTGTGGGGATTGGCAGGGAAGTCCAATCCCCACAGAGAAACAATGGCCTTGAATTCAAAAATGCTGCTATTTTAAACAAAGGATAGATAAACTCCCGGCACACATTCAAAAAGGTTAAAAACTACAGTCAGGCCAATATTTGTTTAACTGTACTAAGTGAAATATGATTTAACAGAGGGATTGGGGACAGACCCTGTGTTTGAGTTGATCCTTTGGCAAACATCCCTGCCAACAAAGAGGGCAGGAAGGTCTAGGGCCTTATCATAGCAATCATTAAATGTCTGCTCAGGGGATCTCTCATTGTTTCTCCAAATGTCAGTTATTTGCCGCTGACTTATAAGGCCCATAGTGCTAACCTCAGACCTGATATTGGGTCCATTCATTCAGCTGTGGATGCATCCCTGGGGATGTGTGACAGAGCCAGAAATTGTGAATCCTCAAGATGAAGTCTTCCAAAGTGCCCCTTGGCCACTTTTAAAAACAGCAAACCAGATTTCTAACCCTTTGCAATAGAGGGACCTTCTTACTGAGTCGAGCTTATTTTCCATTTCACTGTGTCCTTTTCTCTATATGGATGAGAACCAAACAAGTTAATGCTTAAGAAATTGTAAGTGAATAGGTTAGCTCTTGCAATTTAGCTGAAGTGGACATTGCATATTCAGTAAAACCCTGGTTAAACATAATTCAGGTAATTGGAGAACCAGATCCTCCCCCATTCACTCCATCTTTAGAATTAATCAGTCTACAAGAGGATATTAAGTACTTACCATGTGCCAGGAGCTGTGTTAAGCACTAGAGATACAGAGAAAAGAAATCTTGTCTCCCTCAAAACCAGTCTCTGACTTCCAAGAGCTTTCTAATGAGGAAGAGAGCATGCAAGTAAATGGATAGATATGGAAAAATGTTATATGTACAGATTGGAAGGAAAGTTTAGAAGAAATAAATAATAAGAATAAAGTGCTTCTCTGAAAGGTTGTCTCTTTGTTCCTCATCCCAAAAGACACTGCAGCCATCCAAACAAACAAATATTAAAAAAAAATAAAACCTCAAACTAAATTACAAGATATAACTAGGCTCCCGGGATATTTGATACAATTTCCTGCATCTACATCTACTCTGAGTTTCTCAAAGGGTTCATAACTCAAATTACGTCTTTGAGGAATTATAATTTAATTTAGCTCAATAAGCATTATTAAAACACCTACTCTGTTTAAAGCTTTGAGAACATGAAGACAACCTGAAAAATTATCCCTGACTTCAAGAAGCTTATATTCTACTAGGAGATAAAGCATTGACACATAATATGAATATGACTATTTCAGGGAATGAAAATACACTAAAGGAACAACAATACTAACATTTATATAGAACTTTAAGTTTACAAGGCACTTCACATATGTTATCTCCTTTCATCAGTGGCATGAGCAATGAATTTTCATAAAGAGAAAGTTTATAGATTTTCTAAGATGAGGAATCTAAGAGGCAGAGGTTGGGAGAGAACAAACATTTCTGACATTTAAGAACAGCTTTTCCAAAGGAAAGAAAGGAGGTTATGGGATGTTACTATAATGGGGTGGGGGATGTATCTAGCTGTACCTCAATTAATCATAAAAGGTTTAAACATCTTAATTGAATTGATCAATCAGAAATAAACTAAGTATAAGTAAGTCCTTCATCTATTTGAAATGGTCATAGGAACTCTGGTTCATTAGAAAGGAAAAGATAATTTCACAAAGAACGTATCAAAGTATCTTGTGATTAGTTGAAGAAGATAAAATAAATACATTTTGGGCTACATATTAAAACAGTAAGTTAATTTAGATTCAATCAGTTGATGAGAGAGGGCTCCAAATTTGGAAAGTGAGGATTCCTGGGCTGTGGTGGGAGGGGGGTAGTAATCTCTCATCCCAAATGTAATCGTCCCCCATATCAAATTTATTTGCCTTCCGTTAGTCATCCCATGTGACTATACCAGGATGACACTATATTAGAAGGAGATAATGCCTTTAGTTTGGAGTAAAGAGAGACATATTAGGCACAAACAGGTCTCTCAAGAAAATGCAGCTTCAGGGCTCTATAAGAGCATCAACTTTCAGAACCTAGCAAAGAGCACATTATGAGGAAGCCACAAAGGAACAAAGGGACTTTCCATAATCGGGAGCTGTGAATTAGCTCTCTTCCACATATAATTTTTTGTGTGTGTGTATGCAGGTAAATAACTTGATTTGCACTATAAAATTTTTGTTCATTCTTCTCAAAGACCTCACCTGTGGTTTGGAGGAGGGACAGTTTTTCTAACATTATCCTTGATACATCTGCTTAGTAAACACCATTCCTAAAAGTTAACTCTTCAACTGATAATCATGGGAGAGCATCTCGGTAGGGACTCATGAAAAACAGTCCTAGAAAACTCTGATTTCTCAGGGTTACCCCTGGAGCCCTGAGTATTAATAATAATCTGTCCTCTGGGCATTGAGCCTCCCAGTGAGAGTAAGAGTTGGGAACATTGGACTGAAGGGGGAACTCCATAATCAGGTCTCATCTAGGATAATTTTAGAGCCCTTTGTTTTTGCAAGGACTAGAGATATTTTTTATCTAGGGCTTTCATTTTTGCATAGTTTGCTTTTGTCTTCAGGTATCTACTGGAGAGAAATTAGCATTTTCTTACTATTTTTGCTTTAGACCATAATTGAGCAGTCTATTTTCTAGTGTGTTTCCATACAAGTCAAACCAATTTCCTTGTGATAACCTTTGTTTAAATTATTACTCATATATATTGTTCTACTGTATTCTTGGAATAAATGGAATCTATTGGTAAAATATTTTTATGAAATCTTAAAATACTAGTACTTAGCAGTTTGGGGCACAAGATGATAATTCATGAATTTTTGCTTTCCCCCTTTTTTACTTTTAAGCTGACATTATATTGTTTGACTTATTTGTGACATGAGCTAGAGAGTTTGTATGAACTGCTTATGGACAGGGTAGGGTTTCTTTGCTGACCTCATTCATCCCTAAATATGTGATCCTTTTTTTTTTTTTAGAAATCTCACACCTTGGAGTTCTTCTAAGTTAACTTTTTTGTCCTCACAAAAAATAGTTAAGGAACTCTATGCGGAGAGGAAATTTTGTTTGGACATTCCTAGGGGCTGCCTTACATGTAAAAGAGATTCCTAGAGGCATTTTCATCTTCCTATTATGAAAAGGGTCACCTACAGAAATTTTGTCCGGATCTCCATTACGATTCCTCTAATTATTGATGAGAATTATAGAGATTTCACCCAGGACTTCAACTTGGCTTCCTGGTCCTGAAGAAAATGGTCACATTTATTGATTTATTTTTTTTAACAAGAGTGATAAGGGTGTCCTTGTCAATTGAAATCTCTAATCTCTGTGGGAAGATTCACTTCTGTTCTGAAAGCTCTTTAGAGATCAAACTTTCCCTATGAGATGGGAAATTTAGTTTCTTTTTCCTTTACTTTTCCTTATTATTTTTCAGTTTCTTTTTAAAATTATTTTTGCAAATCTCAAGGAGTAAACTTATGAAATGCTGTTTTAATAGTAGAAAAAATTGGAACCTAAAAGGGTACCTACTTAATGGTGAATGACTAAACAAATTGCAGTATATGAATATTAGAATATTGTTATGCTATAAGAAATGATAAAATAATTTTAAAGAAAATTAGGAAGACCAATATGAATCTGTACAGAGTAAAGTAAGTAGAAACATTCATATTTAAGTAACAACAACATTAGAAAAAAAAACAACTTTAAAGGAATTTAGAACTCTGATTAATGTAATAAACCACATTTTCAACGGTCTAAAGATAAGCATTCTATCCATATTCTGACAGAGAGGTGATGGATGTATTTAAATTGATCAACGAGACATTCATTTTCAACATGGCCAATGATTAAATTTTGTTTGTGCATATTTTTTTTAAGGTTTTCTTTTTTTTTTTCAAATTTGGGAATTAAAAAAAATGCTTGTTAAGTGAAGATACGATTTTAAAACAATATGTGACATTACATAATCAGGGTGGCCACAAATATCTAATTAATTTTAAATGATCAATTATTATACAATACAGTGAATATCTTATGATTGGTTTAAAAGAATCAGTACACTTACAAATAACAAGCTAGTTTGAAGCCAGCCAGTCAAGAGGGAAAAGACTCCAATTCTGGAATTGAAGATGCCAAATATCTGAAAAGGAATTGCTTCCTTGGAGAAGAAGGAAGTATCTCTTTCTCTTTGTCAGCCCCTTTCTTCACCGGTCAGTGATCAGAGAGAATGAACTAGTACGAGAAAACCAATACAACCAGGAGTAGAAAGAAAGGCATTCTAAGGGAAAACAGAAATTTCCAAGGAAAAGGCAAAGGAGTTGGAATTGATCTTGTAAACTCTGGTAAATCAGGATACCAGTAGGTGCTCTTGATAACAATTTCTTCTGAAGCACAAATCAGAGTCTACAGGGTGGCAATTGTTGATTACATAATGAGCATCAGGAACCAAGAGACATAGAAAGACTAATTCCATCATAGAAAGGCAACTCTTGATCTCTTCTAAGAGGGAGATCCCAGAGAGAGCTACTCTAAAAGGGATCATCATGATGGTTTGCAAAGGGTGAAAAAGATTTCCAATAACCAGTTGTTATGAATTATCCTTTTGCCACACAAATACCTCACTATCATTTTGTTATAATTTTGATTCTACTTTGCTTGGGGAACTTGTGTGAGCAGGGGGAGAATGTTACCATGGTATTGGGGGATTAAAAAAAATAACTGTACTTGTTAGACCCCATTAATAAATATCTATTCTAAAAGCTAATCAAGTCTGGCTGATAATCCAAAGGGAAACACACCACTGGGGGCCCATGAGCAATAGTACCAGAAACCCAAGTGCCTTAGAGTTAGCTCTAGAATTCCCTTGGAAGGGGGAAGGTAGCAGTCACTGTTCTCTGGGGACCCAATCTTCACACTGACCTAGAATATAAGAAGACAGTAATAGGAAATGTTTAGAGAGATAGGCTGGAGCCAGATCTGGAATAGTTTAAATTGTAATCATTGATTACAAAGAGCTTTAAATGCTTAATCAGAGTTTTAGAGCTCATTTAGACCAACTCCCTCTAGTTAAGGAATTAAGATTACATAGGAATTGGTGAGGTCAGGACTCAAAACCAGGTATCTTGAATTAGTCTATTGATTTTGTTTCTTCCATCATATCAGTTACCAAAAATAGATCCAACTACACACATATTTCTATGGGAGGAAAACAGAAAAAAATCTAAAAAAATTTCAAGTGCTAACCTGAGAAGAATTTTTTGATGAAACTGAATATTCAGTTAAGCAGGATACTCTATTTCCTCAGCATTGCATTCCAGGTTTTACTATAAATTCAGTGCCTTGTAGAGCCTTAAAAAATCTCTTATATGACAGTCTATAACCTAAAACAGATAAGTTTTAGAAAATAGCCTGATAATCAAAGAATTTAAAGGACTTATTTATGGTCAGAGATATTTGGTGTCAAGAGATAGAATCTGAGCTCAATTATTTCCAAATCTTTTGAAGTTGGTGGAAAATAAAACTATACTGGGTAATATAATGAGAAAGATAGATTGATTTGGTTCTTAATACATGACTGGTTTCAAATAAATTAATATAAACTTTGCATTTAAAAATACTGAAAGTGAAGCTAATTGTAAATATATAAGCACATTTGAAACTTTATTTCTCCATACAACTAGAAACTGTAGCCTAAAATGATAACCATGATTATTCAAAATACTATTTTCCAACAATGATTATGCTAGACAGACCTGCAAACTGCCAGTAAGTATTTGAAGAACTATCACAAGAAAAAGACATTAGATTTTGTTATTGTTGTCATTGCTCGGTCTTTTTAATGAAGTCTGATTGTTCATCATTCTGTTTGGAGGGTGGGTTTTTTTATGTTTTGTTTTTGTAAAGATACTGGAGTAGTTTGTCATTCCCTTCTCCAGTTTATGTAACAGATGAGAAAAGTGAGGCAAAAAGGATTAAATGACTTGCCCAAAGTCATACAGTTAGTTAGAAAGTGACTGAGGTTAGATTTGAATTCAAGTCTTTATGACTCCAAATTCACTGAGCTACTTAACTGCCCCAGATTTATTTTGTTTGGCTCCAAAGGGCAGAACTAAAATCATTGTGTAAAAATTGCAAAGAGACTGATTTAGACTTATTGTAAGAATCAACTTTCTAATAATTGAAGCTGTGTGAAGTTGGGTGGACTATCTTATAAAGTAATGGACTTTGTTTATCCTTGAGATCTTTGTGCAAAAGCTGCAATCAGAGCCATTTCCAGGTTTCATGGATCCAGATGACTCCAGAGAAGAATGACGACCTTCACTCAAATTCAATTTGCTTGCATGTCACAGCATCCCCTCCCTGATGCCATGGCGCTCTTTGAGAACCACAGACAAGGATGGCACTTAATTGGCATATTGTAGAAAGCATTCTACATGAGAAATGGGTTGGACTAGACTGCCTCTGAGGTTCCTTCCATCCTTGAGATTTCGTGATTCCATAACTAAAACCTAGCAGTCCCCCCATTACACTGCATCTTTTTGTTGCCCTGGTGGGTAATTAAGAGGTATTTTCTGCAATCTCTATACTGTGATTTTTCAAGTTGGTCTTGTCAGGGTAAAGAGCTAAGTAAGGATTTGCTGACTGAGCTGCTATAAAAGAATTAATTAGATCTCTGTAAAGTTCATGGTTTAGTTACTAAGTTGGGGTGAACCAGACAAAGGAAGTAGAGTTCGGAGACACAGGACAACAATCAGGATGGAAGGCAAGGCAAGGGGCAGAAGGAGAGTCCCTGTAACTAAATGGAGACCAAAGCAGAAGCACATTCTCAGACAGAAACAGGTTAAGTTCAGAGACTAATCCCTAGCACAGAGGAGAGGTGGTTTAAGCACCCAGCTATATTAAGTAGGTGATGTAGCGCTACAAAGTGCTGGGCTGCAAATTAACTCTTCCAAATCTTCTTACTTGTCTGTGAATGTCTAATTCTTGTGGCCCTTCCAGGCTTTAAGCTTCCAAAATTGGTAGAGATTGCTCAGGGGGAGGGGAAGGGAAGGAAGCCAGAACTATATTATAGATATTTTTTAAAAAGAGATTTCGCCTATTAATTAGAAGAAACAATAAGTTTTGCTGTGTTGGTGATTTTTTTTCCCTAAAGAGTTTTTCTTTCAAGTATGTCTATAGCGAAGACTATAGAGATCAGAATATATATTTTTTCTTCTTCAAAGTACTTGGTTAAGATTGGCAGTGGAACAGCTCAGTTGCACAGTGTGGATACTATGCCAGACCTGGAGGCAAGAAGACTTCTTTTCCTGAGCTCAAATCTGCTCCAGAAACTTAGCTGCATGAAGCTGGGAAAGTCCCTTAACTCTGTTTGCCTCAGTTTCCTCTTCTATAAAAGGAGCTGAAGAAGGAAATGGCAAAACACTCCAGTATCTTTGCCAAGAAAACCCCAAGATTCAGAAATGACAGAAGATTGGCATAAAATATAGATTCTCTGGAGTGTAACATTAGCGATTTTTTCCTACCTACTCATAAAATACTAAAATTTTCTAGTTCAGGGGTTTTTAACCTCTTGTAATGTCATGCATTTCTTGGATTATTTGGAGAAACCTATGGACCCATCCTCAAAATCATGTTTTTAAATGTATAAAATAAAATATAATATAAACAAAATAAAATAAAATAGACATAAGATAAAATAAAATTTAGGCAAAGGAAGCCAATTACATTGAAATAGTTATATATATATATATGTGTATACATATATACATACATCTCACACACATGCACACATACACACATGCATGTTTGTGTGTGTTTTTTTTCTCAAAACAAAGCAAATTTGTAGATCTTAGGTAAATAATCCTTCTAGATTGATGAGTGAGGATGATAGCCAACAGGTCCACAGAATCCCACAGAAAATTTGTGCATGAGATAACTTGGGAGGCAATGCAGTTTAGTGAAAAGTAGACTGAGTAGAGAAATTAAAAACCCAAGTTCTAGTCCAGGGTCGGACAACTAATCAACAAACATTTACTAAATGTCTACTTTGTACCAGGTAGAAGGGATACAAGGTAAGAAATAATTCCTACTTGCCTTGAGCTTATACAATAGAATTGGATATAATCTTTTTGGTCTTCATCTGTATCCTCTTTCAATGAAAGGATTGAACCAGATGATCTTTAAGGTATCTTCTAGATCTTTAAGGTATCTTCTAGTTCTAGATTTCTCTGCTTGTGCCCAGTATCCAGTGTGGTTATCCACACCATTTTTCATACCAAGATGGCCAGGTGAGAATCAGTCTCTACAATTAAACAGTCAATAGGTATATATTAAACATCTTCTATGTGCTAGAGATATAAAAGCAAAAAAACAGTCTCTGCCCCTAAGGAGCTCAAAATATAATGGGAAAGACAGCATGCAAATAACTCTGTACATCTAAGATATATAAAGTATAAATGGAAGAGTCAAGATTATAATTATCAAAATAATTTAAGGAGAAGCATTTTTAAATCATTAAATTCATTAGGTTTATAGTTTATTTCTTTCAAATAGGCTACATGATTGCCTCCACTTGGCCTTGGCTATAAGATCCCTACTGATTTAACAAAACAGAAATTAGGCTACCCTCATTTATTATCGAAGGGTTATACTCCAAGTCACCATGTTGGCACCTTAACTGCTCAGTGGTGGTGACTGGCTATATTAGAAATAAATAGATGTCAAATTAATACAACTAACAGCAATATTAATAGTTGTTATGACTTATTATAGAATACAGCTTTAATGATGTTTCCCAATAATTTTATTTAAAAGTAGTTATTTATTTATGTCTATATCAGTCTTTCAGTCAGCTAGCATATATTAGGCATCTACTATGTTAGAAGTACTCTGTTTATCACTGAAATTCATGTCCATTTATTTCCTTAAAAATCTTGCTCCTCTAAGCTACCTCCCATGTTTTGCCTGGACTCCTTTTATGTGCTCCTATTATTTCAAAATGAACATGTTTGCTTTCTCTCTCTCTCTCTCTCTTTCTCTGTCTCTCTCTCTCACTCTTTCTCTCTCTCTCTCTCTCTCTCTGTCTCTGTCTCTCTCTGTGTCTCTTTCTCTGTCTCTCTGTCTCTGTCTCTCTGTCTTTCTCTCTGATTCTAATCCATGCCTCTTTCCACAGTACTATCAAACATGTTGAGGTCCTTTCCAATTTAAATATTCTATTATTTTTCTCTAAAAGTTATTGTACCCTATAGTTCCTACTCAGCCATGACACGACAAAGAAGATATTTTCTCTGATACTGAATACAGGCAATGATCAAAGCTAAACTCTTTCAGCCTGAATGGAAAACAAAAAGCAGCTACCTCTTTATCTGACTGGGGTTGTGGGTTGGGATGGGGAATAGTGTGAGAGTGGATGAACAACACCATCATCAAAACAACCCCAGATCCTCAGAAAACAAAAGCTGACACTAAGGGATGTGTTTTGAAGAACAGAGACATTCAATTCACATCATGGGAAAAAACTCCCGAGATGTGCCACATCAGGAAAGCAAGGGACTGTGGGAAGGGGCCCACTGTAAATATTACTTCTACTCTATAGTGATTTGTAGCACTTACATAATAGATCATCTTCCCTGGCTATGTTCCTGTAAATGACTGAATCCATTAAAATACACTTCCCTCTTCCTTCTATTGTAATAGACACTCCCATAATGTGTCCCTGGAAAAAGGAAAGGAAAAAAAAAACAAAACAACCACCCCTTTGTGAATATTGTAAGATCCAACTATTCAAATAGCTATAAAGGGAAAGGCTCTGGCAAACCTAGGGAAAGTCAACAATTGAGTCTGTCAGTTCTATGTGGGATGGATGGACTATTAGTTCTATCAACACTATTAACCCAAGACACAAAATGGTAGCAATTGGCTGATAGGTCGGAGGCACCTTTCAATCCTTAGTCTTTTAAGATGTCAATATCAAGACGGCTTTCAGATTACCAGGCCATCAGAGGGCTAAATTTACATACATCAATTCTAGCAAAAATAGGGCAGGGAGTGTTTTCTGAACTCTCACTTCTAGTAAATCCCCCATCGTTTACTGTATCCCCCACCCTTTAACTTCCCAACTTGCCAAGATTTTCTGAGATCAATTCCTTTGAAAAATGGAAGCTTTTAGGTTCCAGTGACCATTAATTGTATTGCTTTTTAGGGTACACTGCAGCTGATACTCCAAGTTTAGTATGGTCATTCTGGAGAATTTTGTTTTGTTTTTCAGTCTGTAGTTTGTTGACTGCTCTGTGTAATTTAAGGAGATACTTCTTCCTGCAAACTTCCCTGACCCACTACCCTAGTTTGCTTCCTTCGGTAGTTATTTTTATTACTGACATACATTATGGGCACCCTCTAGGTCCTTTATAATGAGGTTTCTTTTTCCTTGGCTGTGACTGGACATGTTAAAACTATAAAGGTAGGATTCCACCTCAGAAACTCTTTTTCTTTTGTTCCATAGTTAATTACCACTTGGCCTTTCCCCTCCCTGGGGCCTGTCTTCTTCCATAAGGCCCATAAACAAGGTTCCCCACAATAAAGCCAAACCAGCTTTCCAGATGGAGTGTAAACAAAATAAATCTGTTCCACACTAAGATATAGAGGATACGTACCTTTCACACCTCATTAAGATTGGCAGCTGTTCCTTGCCAACCCAAGCAACCTGCCTTAGCTGCTGGCAACATGATTCTGACCCTGTGATGCTGTTACTAATATTATTTCCAAGGTGTCAGTAGTGCTATATCTTTGCTTATAAATCCAGCAGTTAGCTAGTCAATGAGCATTTGCTAAATGCCTCTGGAAGCTTAAAACAGGCCTCCCAAAACAGTTAATCAGGAACTGTGAGTTGGGGTCAAAATCTTATCAGGTACATTGGCTGCAGAATGTAATTTGCTTGGAATTACCAATTGGGAGGAAATTGCAGCCATCTATAAAATCCCTCCTGGAATCCATAAAGAGACATTATCAGCTTTCCTCCCTATCTTCTACTACTCCAGCATAGGGATTTCATTCTCAGCACTTAACTCTCCATTCCTGCAGTGATCTCAAAGCTTTACGCAATAAAAACGAATAACAATATTAATGATCGTCTTTTTTTCCCCTTAATAGATTTTTATTTTTCAAATACATGCAAAGATAATTTTCAACATTCACCTTTGCAAAATCTTTTTGTTCCAAATTTTTCTTCTCTCTATCCTACCCCCCTCCATAGACAGCAAGCAATCAAAGATAGGTTAAAAGTGCAATTCTTTTAAACATATTTCCATATTCATCATGCTATGCAAGAAAAATTGAATCAAATGGTGAAAGACAAAAAAACCCAAGCAAATAAAGAATAAAATTTTAAAAAGGTAAAAATACTATGTTTTGATCTACATTCAGTCTCCATAGTTCTCTCTTTGGTTAGAGATGGCTCTTTCTGGCCCAAGTCTATTGAAATTGCCTAGAATCACCTCTTTGTTGAAAAGAACCAAATCCATCACAATTGATCATCATATATATTCTTTTTGTTGTATATAATGTTCTCTTGATTCTACTCGCTTCACTTAGCATCAGTTCATGTAAGTCTTTCCAGGCTTTTCTGAAAACAACCTGTTTGTTATTTCTTAGAGAAGAGTATTGTTCCATTATATTCATATACCATAACTTATTCAGCTATTCCCCAACTGATGGGCATCCACTCAATTTCTAATTTCTTGCTGTTACCAAAAAAAAAAAATGCTGTTACAAATATTTTTGCGCATGGAAATCCTTTTCCCTTTTTTTGGCCTCTTTGGGATATAGACTTAGTAGAGGCACTGCTGGATGAAAGGGTAGTTCTTTGAGCATAGTTCCAAATTTCTCTCTAGAATGGTTGGTTCTGTTTACAACTCCACCAACAATGTATTAGTGTCCCAGTTTTACCACATCCCCTCCAACATTTATCATTATCTTTTCCTGTCATCTTAATCAATCTGAGAGGAGTGAAGTGGTACCTCAGAGTTGTCTTAATTTGCATTTCTCTAATCAATAGTGATTTAGAGCATTTTTTCATATGTTTAAAAATGACTTTAATTTTTTTGTCTGAAAATTGTTCATATCCTCTGACCACTTATCAACTGAGGAATGATTTGTGTTCTTAAACTGGAGTCAATTCTCTATATTTTTTTAGAAATGAGACCTTTATCAGAAACACTAAATGTAATTTTTTTTTTCTTCCAGCTTTCTGCTTCTCCTTTAAATCTTGACTGCGTTGGCTTTGTTTGTACAAACCCTTTTTAATTTAATGTAATCAAAGTTATTCATTTTTCATTTTATAATGTTTTCTAGTTCTTCTTTGGCTATAAATTCCTTCCTTGTCCATAGATCTGAGAGGTAGACTATCCCTTGTTCTCCTAATTTGCTTATAGTATCACCCTTTATGTCTAAATCATGAACCAATTTCAACCCTATTTTGATATAGGGTGTTAAATCTTGATCAATGGCTAGTTTCTGCCATATTATTTTCCAATTTCCCCACCAATTTTTGTTAAATAGTGAGTTCTTATTCCAGTAACTGGAGTCATTGGGTTTATCAAATACTATAGTTATTGACATTTCTCTATTTTTTAGCTAGTACCAAATGTTTTTGATAACCACTGCTTTAAAATATAGTTTTAGGTCTGATACAGCAAGGGCACTTTCTTTGCATTTTTTTTTTCATGAATTCCCTTGAAATTCTTGACCTTTTGTTCTTCCACATGAATGAATTTTTCTAGCTTTAAAAAGTAATTTCTTGGCAGTTTGATTGGTATGACACAATAAGTAGATTATTTTAGTTAGAAATATCATTTTTATTATATTAGCTTAGCCTACCTCTGAGCACTTGATATTCTTCCAATTATTTAGATCTGATTTTATTTGTGTAAAAAGTATGTGTTTGTATGTGGAGGCAGCATGATATATGGGGATAGAGAACCAACTTTGAAGAGAGGTAGACCTGGATTTATATTAAGCTCCTGACACATAGGGTTTTTGTGACTTGACCAAATTTATTTCACTTTTCAGTACTATCTCCAGTGGGTAGAAAGGGGAAATCTTTAAGACAACAAATGGCAGAGAATATGCTGATTAGCTTTGATAAAGGACATTACAAATGAAATCATGGCTTCTTCCCCTATCTTGCATGTGTATAGCATCTTAAAGTTTCCAAAGCACATTAGCTTATTTCATGTCTCAGTTAATCCTCACTAATAGACAAAAGACAGGTATTTATTTTTTATCTCCATTTACAGACGAGGAAGCAAATAAGCTCAAGAGAATTCTAGTGACTCGCTAAATTCCTATTGCCAATGATTGAACTGGGAATGGAATCTAGGTCTTAAAGGCCTCATAGTACAGTGGTTCTGGAATCAGAAGCTATGGTTGGGAATTGAAGATATGTCTTGTCCTAAATATTTCCATTGGGCAAGTCATTTAATCCCAATGTGTCTTATTTTTAGCAATTATAAAACTGAATAATAAAACATTGGAATATCTTATTCCATATATTTTCTAGGCAAAGTCAAGAACTCCACAGGTATCGGTGTCTCAGAGTATATGTCTATGTCCGTAGAGACCTGGTAATATCAAAAGCCTATTTGCCATTTTCTGAATTTATTGTTCCTGATGGATTCATTCATTTGAATCTGGCAGTAAAGTGATATAGTGGGAAGAACACTGAATTTGGAGTCAGAAAATCTTGAGTTCAATTACTGTCTCAGCAACATACTGGGAAAGTCATACTTCCTCTGTAAGCCTCAGTGACCTCATCTATAAAATGGGGTAATACTAGCACCTATCCCCCAGGTTTAATATGAAGGTCAACTAAAATAATATTTGTGAAGTGCTTTGAAAATCTTAAACTGCCACATATATAATAATAATTACTATTATTCCATGTTAATCTCAATGGGACTTTGGTACTGACACAGCAATAAAGAATTTTATTTAATCTAAGAAACAAGAAAAATTTGAAACATTATAGAATTTTTCCTTTACTTTGATCTATGGAAATAACAATTGAAAAATTTTATTTCATTATTATAATAACATTTCTTTCACTGAAATAGGTTACAAGCCATCTATGACCCTGTGGATAAACCCTAGGGAGTCAGTTGAAGTGCTTAGAGGCGAAATGACTATCCTAGAGTCACACTCATAGTAAACATGAGACTCTTGGTCCTGACTTCATGTCCAGCACTGAAATCACCACATTATCCTGCTTCCATCGATATTTACATAAACAAAGAGTACTTATATGCATCTAAGCTATACTTTTGGAGACTTTTAATATGCTTCTAATCACTGCCAAAATATTTGTATCCAATGGTTCTAATTATATGAGCTAGCTCTATTATAGGTGAATGCACTATTTATACTCAGGATGGCATAGTGAGAAGCATGCTAAATGTGTTAACCTAAGTTCAGATTCTGAGTTTGCCACTTACTAACTGGGTACTCTTAGACAAAGAACATCTCTAGGTCACAGTTTCCTCAGTGTTAAAAGTAAGAAATTGGACTATATAAACTCTGAGCTTTCTTCCAATTCAAAATCTGTGTTCCTTTCCCATGCTGAACTCTTCCTTTTCCTCCCAAGACTGCTTCTTCTACCAACTTCTCAATGACCTCACCATCCTCCCAGTCATTATGGTTCATAGCTTCCAAGTCATTTTGGGTTGTTTCCCTCACTTTCCATATCCTTCCAGTTTCAAGTCTTTTCCCCCACAATATCTCTCTACCATCACTACCACAATCTCACTAGTTAAAGCTTTTATCTCTTTTTGCCTTGATTATTTTAATTGCCCTTTTGCTGGTCTTCTTGTTTCTAGATTATCTCTTCATTTATCCTTCCTACTTCTACAAAAGTCATATTCAAAATGAACTGCTCTGGTCATATTACTCCTCTCAAAAACCTTGTAAAGAAAGTATAGATGTCTGTGTATTAGACTTCCAGAAAGCTTTGCAAGGGTCAGTGTTGAAAAATTACCCATACATATGTTTTGCAAATAAAAAGCTTTAACAAAAAAAGAAAGTATAGATGTCTGGTCTGGATATTGAGGGTCCTATACATCCTTGTTTCAACCCATTTTTCTAATTTGGTCATATTCTTTTCGGTTTCCTAGACTCTATGTTACAAACACTGTCCTTATGTTCTCATGCTGCTTTCTACTTTTCTACCAGGACATCTGTCCTGATTAATAAGAACAATAAAAATACCACCACTACCGATAATGATAGCATTTATATAACACCTTAAAGTTTTCTAAATGCTTTGCAAATGTTATTTGCTTTTATCCTAATAACACTCTGGGAGGTAAGTTACTGCTTTCCATTTTATGGATGAAGAAACAATAGCTACAGAGAGTGTAAGTGACTTGTCCATGGTCTTACAGCTAGTGAGTATCTAAGGTCTGACTGTGTATTTAGTGCTTTATCTGCTGGGCCTTATAGTCAGATGATTAGAGAATAAGAACTCAAGAACTGGATAAACAAGTTTTCCCTCTATCAATAGTTCCTTAAAAGAAACAGGAAGGATACGTGTTTTATGAGCTGTTGGGAAAGATCTGGGCACAGGAATCCGCGTTTCTTTTTTCTCTAGGCTGTTCTGGTTGTTTCAGTGTTTAGTTTAAGGCACAGAACTGTGCTTTCAGATCCATTAGACTGGACACATTGTTCAAATGCCAAATGTATGATTACCCAAAAAATTATTTTATGGAAAACTCACACAGGGCAAATACTCACAAGGGAGTCAGAAAGAGCAATACAAGGACACTCTCAAGGTCTCTTTTAAGAATTTAGAATTGATTGTATTACATGGGACACACTGGCACAGGCCTGTCCCACATGGTGTGCCCTCATTAGAGAAGATACTGTGCTCTATGAGCAAAGCAGAATTGAATTAGCCCAGAAGAAATGAAGATGCACAAAGTTAGAGAGTCCTCCCCAAGTGTTCCTGAGGACTATTTGTGTCCGACCTGTGGCAGGGCATTATGAGCTTATATTGGTCTGGTCAGCCACAGTTGGACATACTGTAACTCAATTATAACATAGTAAAACCATTTTGGTAATCTTAGAGAACCAAGGACAACTAGCCAACCAATGAACTGTGTTCTACATTACATTTAAATGGAGATAATTTCTAGCTTCAGTACTACACGGATCTGTTATTTCATCAATGGAAGCTCTGTCTCTGCTGACACAGATCCCAGCCTTTTTTTTTAACTTAGTAGATAGTATCATTCTTGGCCAAAGTCATCATCTTGTGGCCAACCTGGTGATGAGCATCTCTGAACTTAACGAGGCTGGTCCTCAGTATATACTTGAAGACTTACTAACTGCTTTGGGCTCCAGCAATAGACTGTATGTCTGTCAGCTGAGGACCAGCCTCGTTAAGTTCAGAGATGCTCTTAGAAGCAGGTCAATTTAAGACACAACAAGCCAACAGAGTAAGGCTTTAGCGGAGCTAACACATCAAGATTTTACCATTCATTGGTTCTCAGAATGACACATACATAATTCATTATACACACATACATAGGATGTTTGTGTGTTTGTGTGTATGTGTGAATTTACAAAAGGATATTTATTAAGAAGATATAGTAAGAACAAAAGTGTGAATATTTTCCCCATCCAATAGCTCTCTCCCCTACTCTAGTACTTCTTAAACTTTTTCCCTTTCCACCAGAGAAATTTGAAATATACAAATCAAACATTTTCTGATAATAAATCATAATTTCACAATTGTGACATTCAGTTACAAGGTGGTATATGGAGTCATGACTCACAGTTTAAGTAGTTATGCTACCTCCATCCCTGGGGAAAAGTGGGCTCAAATTTAAATGGTTGTGACAAAGTATTCATCTCACCATGTTCATTTCCAAATTCAGCATAACTTATAGATAACTTGGGCAGCCAGGTGGCACAGTGGATAGAGCACTGGACTTGCAATCAAGAAACCAGTCCAAATTTGGCTTCAGAGACTTATTAGTTGTATGATCCTGGGCAAGTCACTTAACCCTTTGTCTCAGTTTCCTCGTTTGTAAAATAAGCTGGAAAAGGAAATGGCAAATCCCTCCAGTATCATTGCCAAAATTCCAAAATGGGGTCACAAAGTAAGACACGATGAAAGGACTGGACAAGATCAACATGAGACAATTGTTTCCCCTTAGCTGCTTGAAAATTCTAGAACAGCCTTTCACCACTAGATTTCTGGCAACTTGCTCTTCTAACCTTTCAAAGCTCACAAGGTCATAGCCTATTCCATTCAGTTTATGCATAGATGTAAAATATATGTAAGAAAGAAATTCGTTTTGACCAATTAATGTCTTTTGAATGCATATCCAGTTCCTACTCAGTCCCCAATCAAAAGCCCATTTCTTCACCAAATGGCTAGTGAAGTGAGGACAAAATAATTCAATTAAGATTTGTAAATCAGTCACCTAGAAGAGTTTTGAAACAATAGGACAACAGACAGTCACTTTTGGAGAGGGGTGAAAGAGTGAGGTGTAAAGGAAACAATACCATAGCATGTTGGGAGCAGCATTAGGTAAATCATTCAGTGACTGAATTGGAAAGAGGTAGAAGAGCCCTGAAAGATAGTTCTCCTGGAACACAATTTTGTTGGAGGAAAGTCCAGAAAAAATATAAATAATAAACATTACATAATAAAATATATTTATTATATATTATATATTTATATATAAATTTATATTAATATGTATAGATATATAATATATTTAATAGATATATAATATATTTATCATATATTATATATTTATATACAAATTTATATTCATATGTATAGATATATAATATATTTTAATAATATATTAAAATATTATATAATAATATACACATAAATATATATTTAATACACATAAACATATGTTTGTTTATATATAAAATATGTATATTTTATGTATAAATATATTTTTTCACAAGACAATTGAGATTAAATAATGTGGTCAAATTCACACAACTACTAAATGTTAGATGTCTGAGGACGAATTTGAACTCAGGTTTTCCTGACTTCAGGGCCAGTACTCTGTCCACTGCACTATCTAGCTACCTCCTTTTACTATATTATCAGTGGGAAAATTGTGACTTTTCTAAGGTCACAGAAGGAGTAAGATTCAGAGTTGAAATTTGAACCCAGGTCTCATGACTTCAGATCTAATATTTTTTGATGAATACCACAGTGACTCCATTGAGGATTTGAATTCTCTTCTCTTGAAATATGTCTAATTTGATTGACTTCCCACTCAGTGCCAAGTCCACTGTATTATCAACCTGACTCTGGGTATAAAAAAAAATGTGACCTTGAGCACACTACTTAAGCTCTTAAACTTTAGTTTCCTCACCTATAAAATGAAGGGGTTAGACTAGCTGATCTCTTTGGGCCTCTTTCCAGCTTTAACTCAAGGATGCTATGATATTATATCTTTGATCAATCATTTGGTACTGAATACTTAGAGGATGTGGTATATTGACCAATTACAATTCCAGATTATTCCTGTATTTGTTAATTTTTTTTCTTTTCTTTCATTTAAAAATTTTTCTTTTAAAAAAAATGTTTTATCATAAATTTCTGCTTTAGCAAGTATAGTCAACATAAAATACATTGTCTTCAGGTATTTCTATGAATTTCCCCTGCCCTAACACATGCACATATTTTTTTTATCCCAGCCTATTCTACCCTTAAATCTTACATTGTAACTTTAAGAATCATTTTGTGAGAAAACCTCTTTATATGTTACTTCAAATGTTCCTTCTACCTTCTGGTATGAATCCCTGGATGACACCACATTCATTCATTCAGGTCTCAGACACTTACTAGTAGTGTGACTTTGGGCAAATCACTTAAAAAAAATCACTATTTGCCTGTTTCCTTATTTGTAAAATAAGAATAATAATAGCACCTTCCTTCTAGGTTGTTGTAAGGATCAAATGAGATGATAATTGTAAAGGGCATCACACATTGTAAGCATGAATTGTAGCTATTAGTACTCATTCAATAGACTTATTAAACACCTGCTATTTATGACATACTGAAGGTTTAATAAAAATAAAAGTAATTCTTTTTTAAAATCAAGGACTTTATATTGTCCTAATTTTATCCCCATATGGATATATGTATATACACATACAAGATAATTTTAAGAGGGAGAGAAGATTAATAGAATGGATGGTGGGTGGGAGGAAATCAAGAAAATCTTGTAAGAGAAGGTTCTTGAGTTGATATCTGAAGGTAGCTGGAAATTCTAGGAAGGAATCTTTGACAGGTGGGACAGCCCACCAAGAGTGGCAAGAGAAGTTGTGCTGGAGAGTAGCTAGGAGACCAATTTTACAAGGCTTAAAAAGTGTATAAATGAAAATAATGCGATGTGCAGCCCTTTTTGTCGTGTCAATGAACTAAAAATTGAATGGATGCCAATAAGTTGGAGAATGGCTGAATAAGTTATGGTATATGAATGTTATGGAATATTATTGTTCCATAAGAAATGACATTTAGGCTGATTTCAGAGAGGCTTACATGAATTGATGCTAAGTGAAGTGAGTAGAACCAAGAGCATCATACACAGCAACAATAAGATTATGTAATGATCAACTGTGATGAACTTGGCTCTTTTCAACAATGAGGTAATTCAAAGGAATTCTAATAGATTTGTGATGGAAAGAACCATCTACATCCAGAGAGAGAACTGTGGAAACTGAATATAGATCAAATATTTTACCTTTTTTGTTGCTGCTGTTTCTTTGCTTGTTTTTTTCCTTGTATTCTTTTCTTTCACCTTTTGAGCTGATTTTTCTTGAGCAGCATAATGAATATGAAATATTTTTAGAAGAATTGCATGTTTAACCTATTTTGGATTGCTTTCTGTCTATGGGAGAGGCTCTGGGGCAGGAAGGGAGAAAAACTCTGAACACAAGGTTTTACCAAGGTGAATGTTGAAAACTATCTATGCATGTATTTGGTAAAAATAAAAAGATTTTTAAAAAGCTAGAATGATATTGTGGAAGAGAGATAAGAGCCAAATTGAATAAGAATTTAAAAGAGCTTATAATTTTCCAATCTACAAGAAAAGCCATTGAGGCAGAGTTCTGAGTCAGTAGAGCTTTATTAAAGAGTTCATGGTTCCTCCTAATAAAGTGGACCTTGTGTTTAAAGGATATGATATGATATGATATCAAAATATGTAAAAGAGGCATGGTAACATATAAAATATCATTTTTTTTGCCCAAAGTCAGACAGATATAAAGAAGTAGAGCTGGGGTTCAAAACTAAACTTTTTGATGAAAAGCCTAATGTTGTTACTACTACACTGTTCCATTTTCTAATACTACCAAGATAATGTTAACTACTACTTTCCAAATTTTTTATATATTGAGGGTTACAAATGCATCTTAATTCCTTCTAGTTGAATGATGATGGAGTAGGACTCCATAGGGTGCAGGCAGACTTTTAACTAGAAATTTTTGTTCCAACAAGTAACACACAAAAATTTTCAGATCCACATTTAACACAAATTCCTGGTGAGATGAGGTGGAGGCCATTAGTGTGTGTTACAGCCAACTTTTACTAGGCTTGAGAGAGTTGATTGTTAAATTTTCAGTATGAGCATTTACACCTACAAATCAGGGTCGACTTATTGTTTATTGATTGTCTGGAGAGTTAAAGAAGTGTTAATAACATAGATTAAATATAAAAGTGTGCATTCTTTTTTCCTCCAGAGAGCCTAGTTGTTAAACATTTGCCAGGAAATTTTATCACTAAGCATTGTAATAGAAAATTTAGGGAATGCAACTATCATCATATTGGAAGTCCAATGACCACAGGATGACAATAACAACAACTGGAATTTATGTAGTGCTTTAAGGCTTGAAAAATACTTCATATTTGTTATCTCATTTAATATAATTCAAAACACTACTAAGCAGGACTCATAGAGATTCCAGGACATTATGTGGACTCTAATGGGGAGGCTATTCCCAGTGAAGCATAGCTTGGAATAACAGGACCAGTTTAAGGAAAAGTCACGTGGGGTTCCATCATGGGAACTTAGCATGGCTGCTAAGTTTCTAAGCTGCTCAAAACTAGAAATGCTATGAATTATCCCAGATTGTCCCACACTAAGTTTAGCTCTGGGAAAATGAAGACAATAAGTTTTTCCTGCAAACATATTGTAGAATACATTTAGAAGATGAGATGGTAAACTCTGAAATTCTCAGAGGTACAAGAGCTCGTATATAGGAACACCATTGAAGAAGCTTCCTCTATATGTGGAAGTATTGTTAGTTTCTACAAAGTTATTTCCTGTTAGGGAGCTTGTGATTTATATTTTGTTCTGTTGAATTCCCAGGGAAAGAAGGGTGTGCCTCTGAAAAATCCCAATACACCCATAATGAAAATAATTTTTCTGTGATAGACATATCTATAAACTATGCAATTATATATTATAGCAAATTGAAAATAGTATTTCTTAAATGTAGCTTTAAACTCTTTACATAGGGAAAAAAATCCATTAATATGTGTCTCAGTGACATCTCCAGTAGCAACATCAGGCATCATATGCCTATAGAACAAAAATTTCAAACAACACTTTTTGTGGTGGCAAAAAACTGGGAACAGAGTATCTGTCCATAAATTCAGGGAAATAACTAAATAAATTGTGCTATTGGTTGAATTTAAAAAAATCTATTTCTACTTAAAATAACTGTAGACAACATCAAACACTTGGGACTCTTCCTGCCTAGACCAGCTACAATACGAATACAATTAGAAAAATATCAATTGCTCATGGGTAGGTTGAGCCATTACAATAAAAATGACAATTCTACCTAAAATAAATATATTTATTCTGTGCAATACTAATCAAGTTACCAAAAATTTGTTTTATAAAGCAAGAAAAAAATAACAAATTTCATTTGAAAGAACAAAAGGTCAAGAATGTCAAGGGAATTAATTTTAAAAATGAAGGAAATTAGCCTAGTAGAAGCAGATCTCAAACTGTATTGCAAAGTGATAATCATCAAAACAATTTAATACAGACTAAGAAATAGAATGGGTCACTGGAATAGATTAAGTAGAAAATACACAGTAGGAAACAACCATAACAGTAATCTTGTGTTTGATAAACACAAAGATCCAAACTTTTGGGACAAGCTCTCAATATTTGACAAAAGCTTTTGGGAAAACTGGAAAGCTCTTTGGCAGAAGGTAGGTATAAACCAACACTTTATACTGTATACCAAGTTTAGATGAAAAGTGATACCATGGATCTGTGAGAGTGGAATACTTTACTTGTCAAATGTTTAGATAAGAGAAGAATTTGTTAGCAAACAAGAGATAAAGAACATTAGTGGATAAAAAATAAATAATTTTGATTATATTAAATTTAAAAGTTTTTACACAAACAAAAACAATTCATTTAGGATTAGAAGGAAATAAAAAAAACTCAAGGAAGGATTTTGTAGCAAGATTCTCTGATAAGGGATTAATTTCTCAAATATATAGTGAATTGAATGAAATTCATAAAATTAGTCATTTTTCAATTGATAAATGGTCTGAGGATATGAACAAGGAGAAGAAATCAAAGCTATCTATAATTATATGAAAAATTCTATGAATCACTGAGTGGAGAAATGCAAATTAAAACAGCTTGGAGGCACAACTCAGATTTTCTAGTATAATAGAAAATAAAAATGACAAATAATGGAAGAGGTATGAAAAAATTGGTACATGAATTTCTGGATCCAACATTTCTGGAGAGCATTTTGGAACTACGCCCAAAGGACTAAAAACTATACATACTATCTGATCAAGCATACCACTACTAGGTCTGTATTTCAAAGAAATCAAGGAAAAGGGGAAAGGATCTATTTATACAAGAATATAGCAGCTCCTTTTGTGGTAGTACAGAGTTAGAAATTCAAATGATATCTGTCAATTGGGGATGGCTGAACAATTGGGGTATATAATTGCTATTGTGTTATAAGAAATGACAAGCAAGATGCTTTCAGAAAACCTTGGAAGAACTTACATGAACTGATGCATAGTAAAGTGAGCAGAACCAGGAGAACATTGTACACAGTAATAGCGATATTGTACAATGACCAAGTATAACTAATTTGGTTATTTTAGTAATACAAAGAACTAAGGTAATCCTGAAGGACATATGATGAAAAATGCTATTCACTTTCAGAGAAAGAATTGATGGAATCTGAATGCAGATCAAAACATATTTTTAACTTTACTTCCTTGTCTGTTTTCTTTTACAACATGACTAATATAAAAATATATTTTGTATGACTGCACATGTAATAGTGTTTATCAAATTGCTTGCTTTCTCAATGAGGGAGATGAAAAGGGAAGATGGAAAGAATTTGGAACTCAAAATTGTGGAAAAACAAAGGTTAAAATTATTTTTATATATAATTGGAAAAATATTGAAATTCAAAAAATCAGAAACAAGTATCAAATGCTATTTATCAAGCCTTGGCCTAATAACTAAGCATGTATATATATATGTATATATAATATATATACACATACACACATATTTCCCCATAGTTTATTTTTACAAATACATGCAAAATGGTTTTCAGCATTCATTTTTGTAAAACTTTGTGTTCTAAATTTTTTCCTTGTCTCCCTTACTTCCTCCATCCCCAAGACAACAGGCAATCTGAAATAGGTTAAACATATGCGATTCTCTTAAACATATTTCTCTATTTGTCATGTTATGTAAGAAAAATCAGACCAACAGGGAGAAAATCATGAGAAAGAAAACACAAACAAACAAAAATGGTTAAAATAATTTATTTCAGCTCAAATTCAGGATATGGATGCCATTTTCCACTCAAAGTTATTGTAATTGCCTTGGATAACTGCATTGCTGAGAAGAGCCAAGTTCATCATAATTAATCATCACATAATCTTGCTGTTAATGTATACAGTTTTCTCCTGGTTCTGCTCACTTCACTAAGCACCAGTTCATGTAAATCTTTCCAGACTTTCCTGAAATCAGTCTGCTCATTATTTCTGATAGAACAATAATATTCCATTACATTCATATGCCATAATTTATTCAACCATTCCCCAACTGATAAGTATCTACTCAATTTCCAGTTCCTTATTACTACAAAAAAGGCTGTTAGAAACATTTTTGCACACGGGGCCCTTTTTTCCTCTTTTATGATCTCCTTGGGATTCAGTATCAGTATTTTCACTGCCTGATAAAAGAGTATACACAGTTTATTAGCCATTTGGGTATAGTTCCAAATTGCTCTCCAGAATGACTGAATCATTTCACAACTCCACCAATAATTAAGCACATGAATTTTTAAAAAGCAAGGTAATCCTTGCTCTCAAGGAGCTCACACCATAAAGAGAGAGATGACATATATGGTGAGGGTTCAGTTGAAAAACAGATGAACTGGTGCAGAAATCCTAAGAGTTCGATGGTGGAGAGGAAGGTAAGGTCCAGGTCACAATATTTTATTACTCCATGAGAAATTAAAAAATCAAAAATTCAAAGAAATATAGGGAAACTTGCCTGAAGTATTTCAGAAAGAATAAAGTTTATTCAGAAAAAAACATAAACAATGACTATGATTGATGTAAACAAAATCTATTTTAAAAGGTAGCTAACCTCAGATTAAATACATAGCCAGTTTTGGTCTCAGAACAGATGATGAAACCTACTTTCTTTCTTTCTTTTTTCTTTTTTTTTTGGAGAATAGCCTAAAGAATGCCAGCTGTAGCACTGGAAGACCTGACTTCAAATTCTACTATTACTACCTTTGTATTTGGCAAATTACTCTATCTTTCTAAGCCTTAGTTTTCTCTGATGGGGTTGGACTAAATTATTTAAACTCTTATTTTCAGTCTATGATTTCATAAAGTTGGGGGACAAGGGTTATGTAATATCAAATAGATTATCAGATGAGAATACTATGTAGGTTGGCTTTGCTGACCTGCTTGTCTTAAAGGAGGTTTGGTGAGGAAATGAGGTAGAGTGGAAAATTAATTTGGTATAAAAACAAAAGACATAAAGTTGAAAAAACAAACATATAAGGAACCATTGTAACAGCTCCAATATTGAGATTCTGCATGCTTACATGTCCAGCTCATGCCAGTATTAAGCCCTCTGTGGATCTCCTCTATGGATCTTTTTATGCCTCAGTGATTGATTCCAAAAATGATGATCTAGACACTGCCACCAGAAAGGATGCTAATCACAGTCCAGCACACTCAAGGAAAGCCAAACAAACCCAAAGAATAGGGCTCACCTGAGAGAGGCACCCAGACTAAATGGGCAGTATAGCAATTTTACCACTCACCTTCATTGAGAGTCCTTTTGAGGATAACCCAGAAGTGATGAGGTTTAGCAGTCTCAATGAAAGGTACATCTGTTAAGGGAAACATTTCCCCATCCCTGAAAGAAGTAGTTTTCAATATGTATTATCTGAATCAGGATTCATGCATTTTTAATGGTACAAAGGAAGTGAGAGAAAAGCATTTGGCTCAATTCCCCAGTTTACTTATTGCTGAAATCTGTAATGATGCCCTAGTGGTGCAAATCCGATATCTTGGGGATTGTATTTTTTTTATTTATGTATTTGATATATCTCTTGTTTTGTGGCAAAAAAAAATCTGGAACCTAGGAGTTCAAATTCTGTCTGAGTAATTGGAAGCAACTATAACTGACCCCAGTAGGAATTGTCCCCTGCTAACTGAAATACTTTGACTCTGTGTTTCCATGTAAGCACCATAGCTTGCAGGAAAATAGCTTCAGGGTCTGACTGAAAGAAATTTTAAATCTGTTCATAGAGCTGTTTTTCTAATTTCTTGATGAAATTATGAACATCAGCTGTCCTAATCAGGAATGACCCAGGGAACCTCTTAAGTATAACTGATGAGAATTCAAGGGAGGTAGAGTTGGATAGTCACTTTATCACTTCTGAATTTTCTAAAAATTCTCTTCTATGTGGAAACTGCCAAACTGCCCAGCTGTGACAGCACTCCTGGAAGTATTGACTAGGATGCCTTCCAGCATTAATGCCATTGAAGCAGCCAATGAAAATGAAAATTCCCAATAAAGTAGTTTTGGAATTGACATCTTGTACTTGGTTGTGGCAATCTTAGGAAGAAATACATATGCACACACACACAAATACAGACACATATATTTTACTTTTTGTGGAAATCCATCTAGTCTACTTCCAGAACAAGTCTCTAAGAAATACAACCAATTCTTTCCATTGAACGAAACAGAAGGGACAGGATAAGTGCTGGCATGGTCAATGATTTTCTTCTTTCAAAATATCTCTGGAGTTCTACAATCCCTTAATAATTAGATAAAAATTCCTATTTAAACCTTCCTTGTTTCTTTTTGAAAACAAGAGAGAAACCTGTTCCCCTTCCCATCATAATACTCTCAGAGAAGATCACAAATTAAGTGCAGGACAAGACCTCAGAGGTCATGTAGCCTAAGCCCTTCATTTTATATATGAGGATAAGAGAATTTAAGTGACTTGCTCAGGATCACAGTGTCATTAAGTATCAGAAGTATAATTTGAAGCTGGGTCTTCACAGCTGCTAGTCAAGGACTATTTGCATGATGCCTTACTGACTTGGACTTTTTTTGGGGGGGTCCTTCTTAGCCTTATAGAGATTGAAAACCATTCCCTTTATTGAACAAAAGGGGAAGGAATTGGAAAAAATACTTTTTAAAATTTACTTTTTTTTGGTGGGGGGAGAGGGAAGGCAATCAGGGTTTTGATTTGTCTAGGGTCACACAGCTAGTCAGTGTCTCAGGACAGATTTGAACTCAGATTTTCCTGACTCCAGGGCTGGTATTCTATCTAATAAACTGACTGCTCCAGTTTATTAATATTATTGTTTTCATTTGGGGAAAGCATTTCCTGAAGAATTAGAGGCAATATGCAAGGAAAAGAGACAACCAAGTGATGCAGTGAATAGAGTGCTAGACCTAGAGATGGAAAGAACTGACTTCAAATATGATCTCAGACAAAATATACAAAATCAAAAGTAAATGCAAAATTAAAAAGAATATGCATGACTTGAAAAAAAGAAATATGAGAAAATGTTCCTGATCCACTCCTTTCCAGAAGTGGGATGTCCATTGGTGTAAATTGCATGTGTTTTCAAACTTTCGTAATATATCATTTGGTTGTACTGATTTTTTCTTCTTTTTTGTCTTAAAAATACCACTTGCTACATGGATGGTTCTCTGGGAGGAAGAAAGAGAAGGTTTCTTCCCCTGTTCCCTTAGATAAAGATATACAAATAATTGACTTCAATAAGATGTTAAAAAGATTATATTTGTATTATAGAAATAGTTTGGTAATAACCTTTATTTTCCTATTTTTGGAGTAATTTGCATAATAATGGAATTACTTGTTCTATAGATAGACAGAATTCACTAATAAATCCATCATCCATTTTATCACTTTTGGAGAGAGGGACAAGTTCATTTATTGATTGTCTAATTTCTTTTTCTTAGATTCAGTTATTTAAATTCTCTATTTCTTTTTCTGTTAATCTGATATTATATTTTTGTAAATATTCACCCATGTCATTTAAATTGTCAGGTTTGTCAACATATAATTGGGCAAAGTATCTTCTAATAATTGCCTTTATTCTCTATTTTTATGAACTCTTTTTTTCACTTTTGATGATGGAAATTTGGTTCTTCTCTTTTTCATTAGCCCTACTTTTTTTCCTAGTAAATTCTGCTCCTGATCCTTGTTGTAGTGTTTGGGTATATCTCTTACTTCCTTTCCTTGCTAACTCTTTTACTTTAATTTTGCTTCTTAATTTGCCTTACTATTCCCTTATTTTTTCCCCTACCCTTTTGTTTCCTTTTTATCCCTTCCCCACTAATCTACACATCTAGTCCCATTGCCATAAATCTATACACCTTTCTATATCCCACCTTATCCTATTCCTCTTCCCTTATTTTTTATAGATTTTGGAGGATGCTATGTCATCCATGGCATATGTGTGTATGTGTGCATTGTTCTCCATTTAACTAATTCCTAATGTGAATAGGTTTTCAGAACTATCAGCCCTCCTTCCCTCTCTGTCTCTGTGTCAGTTCTTCCTTTGCACTTCATTCCTATAATATAATTACTATTTTAAGCTTTTCCTAGACGACTTTGCCTTCTAGGCTCACTCATACTTAAATCTGCCCCAGTCTTTCTTTTGAACTACCCAATTATTGGTATCAATCTTAAACATTTGCTATACATTTCAATGCAAAAAAATAAACAATTTGTTCATGTTTAGTCCCCTGAAATTAATCTTTGATTTTGGCTTTTCTATGCTGTATTTTCTATTAAGTTAAGTTTTGGTTGAGACAAAGTACTGAAAACCTGTAACTTAAGTACCTCTAATCAGAAATGAGGAGTGATGCCTCTGGCTTCATTTCAGTTCTCCCTTCTGACCTGGAACCCCAAACCAAAAGCTTCCCCCCACCAGCAAATTCTTGCAGCCAGCAGCACCTCTGTCCTACTTCTTCTGCAGTAGGTGTGCTGGTTCCTTCTCATCCAGGGCCACGTCTAAGCAGCACAGCAGGGTCTGTTATTCCAAATCAGCAGAGGTTCCCTCAGTCTTTCTGTACTGATCTGTGCTGTCCAGGAGGAGAAAATTCCTGTGATTTGGACTGTTGTAGGACCAGGCTTGCTGTTTTTGTAGAGATGTTTACAATTCACATTGGTCAATCCATATCCTGTGGTCTTTCTTTGGATCTTCTAGGTTGTCTCAGGAGAAACCCTGTTCTGTTCTGTATCTTTTTTGTTTTCCAGCAGTCTGTGTTCACCCTGAGGTGAAATTTTGTTCTATTTGTGGGGGAAACCTGGAGAGCTTGAAATGTTCTGACCCACTCCACCATCTTCCCAGAATACTCCTTTTGCTTCTCCTCTTCAAAAAAAAATCAAATTAGCTATTGGTTTCTTTCTGTTATTAAACACTTTTCTAGTTATTATTCTTCACTCATCCAGTTCATATGGTTATTTATTAATTTATTTCTGCTTTTAATTTTTACCAATATCTTCTTAGATTTTCAGAAGTGCTATTTTGGTATTGTTAGTTTTTATTTATTTATTGCTAGTCTAGTTCTTTATTCTTTTAGTTGCATGTCCAAATCATTGATTTGTTCTTTCTCTCTTTTGTTGATGAAAATGTCAAAAGAAATAAATTTTACCCTAAGGACTACTTTGGTTGCATGCCAAAGTTTTCATATAATTTCACTGTTGATATTTTTCTTGATGAAATTATCTTTTTTTCTTTTGATTTGTCCTATGAACCACCAAGTCTCCAGGTATAATTTTGACCACTTTGGTGAGTGCTACATAATTGCAATTACAGTGGTATAGGATGATGTTTCCAATATTTCCTTATAAAATATACATTATAATTATTACTATTATGGTTATCAAGTCAGGACTTATGACTGTATTAATACAAGGAATAGATATAGAAATTCTCTCTACTAATTCAGATAAGCAAATCATCTTAGCCCGGGGTCACATAGCTAGTATGTGTTAAAGATATACTTAAACCCAGGTCATGATTCCAAGACCATTATCCTTTTTTTAAGGATCAAGTTAAATCTGAGGTTTGGAGACATCATGTGACATACCAAAAATTATAGAGGTACTAAGCTTCAGAGCCCAGATTTAAGTGTAGGTCCTAGGATTCTGAGTTCAATGATCTTTCCATTATACCATTTCTTTTTTCTTAGAAGGAAGATTGGACTTTCTCTGAGATTCTTACAGAAAAAAGTTCTCTGCAATTTTCCCATGTATATTTAATGGAATTAACTTATAAACCTATAATCTACCTTGTCCTTTTGGGGAAGGAGAGAAATTTATTTATGGATTGCTTAATTTCTTATCCAGAGACTGACTTATTGAAATTCTCTATTCTAATTACATTAATCTGTTATAAATTTTTGTAAATATTCACCAATTTCATTTAAATTTTCAAGTTTATCAGCAAACAAGTGGGCAAAGTATTTTCTAATTTCCTTTATTCTTCTTCATTTTTTACGAACTCTTTTTTTTTTCATTTTTGAAGCTTGCATATAAACACACACAATTCAGCACAGACCTTCTGACCCAACAATTCCAATTTTGTCTTTCACCCTAATGCGTTCCCCTTCTTCTCTTTGTGCTTGATGGTAGCCATAAATCCCAAATAGTCAGGAACTGAAAAAGCATAACCAGAGTTATTTTTAAAGCACTTCAGAAACTATTCCATTGTCTCTGTGTGTGAATGTTTGTATGCTCTGCTTGAAACCAAAACATCACTTAGGATGGTGCCCCTCATTATGCCGTGCCTGGCTCACTGGGAACTCAGGTTTATTTAATTGACTTTTAGAACTGCACAGTTGGCAGGAACCATCTCCTGACCCCTGGATGAGTCGGTTTCCAAACTTGAGGCTCTTCTACTTTTTTTCCCCTGACTAGTATTCTGAGGAATCTTTCTGGAGTGGCATTACATGCTCTTCTACTTTGCATATATTGCTGCCCTACTTGAATACTTCATTTTGCTCATATGTATTATTACTGAGTCAAAAACAAAAACTGTGGCAAATAAAGGCTGAGCCGAGAATGCACCAGCTTTCTCCTTTAAGGATCCAGTGTTTACAAGTATCTAGGGCAAAATGTGTGCTCTTCCTTAAATAATACTGTGGGAATCAAATCCCTGGGCAATCAAATAAGCCAATAAAGATCACATTTGGAAGCTGCACCAATAATACTTCACAAATTCAGTCAATACTCTGTTGACAGGTTTGCAAAATGTCGAATGAAGTTGGAAAATATAAATAATTTAAATTTTGATAGTTCATAGGGGAAGCCCATCTTGTGAATTACAAAGAGCTGATAAAAATGCACACAGAAAAGAAATTCAGTTACATTGGATTAATAAACAGGGCTTAATAAATGTGGGTTAGAATTAATGAAGTCCTAAGAATTCCAGAAAAAGAGGGATTTATTTGGTTTACTTTAGATGTATGATATTTATATATTGGAAGTTTCTACTGTTCTATATAAGTATTATAAATGTTTATTTTTAAAATTTTTACATTAAAATTTCTTTCTGTCAGCCTCTTTTTTTTTATTTCTCCCTGCCACCATCTCAATGGGGAGCAGAAATAAAGAGTTTCCTTCTTCAGACTAAGTAATGAAAATAAGTTTTAAAATTTTGATAATGGGAATAGAATGATTTTTGGAATGTATATTTTTACATGAGACAGCCCAGGCCTATAAGGTAATGAGATAGTAGTTGAGATTGGAATTGTTGAATGGGCTGTTCATCAACAGAGGATTAAGGCATTATCCTAGTATGTCTCTTTTTAAATTCCTGGCTTTCTGGGTCAGATTTACTGAGGCATAGATAGAAGAAGCATTTTGGAGACGGTATGCTATTAACTCAATTCAACCCAAATTTTGTCAAGTGTTGAGAAGGTCTCTAGTTCTGCTACTATATAAAGACAATTGTTGTTCTCCTGACAATTTACGATTTAATTAAGCTCTTGGATGCATCCCAAAGAGCCATGGAAATACAAATTTAAGTACTGCAATAGAATTAGTCAATTTGTAGCCCTATCAGAATGTTAGTACCTTGATGTCAGGAACAGTTTCATTTTTATTTTTTATTATGAATTTCTATTGCTTAACATATTGTTTCACATATAGTAGACACCTAAGGAATGCTTGCTAAAGAGACATGGATTGAATTTCTCTAGCCTAATTAGGGATGGAAGGCAATCTGAATTGTTAAGACATTAGTTTAAATTTAGTTTGTGTATATATTAACTGTATTATCTTGGGTAAGTCACTTAACCTAAGTATCCCCCACAACTGATTATATAAATTTCAGAATAGCGGCTGAGAAGCTTAATAAATGGAATTTCTTTAATTGAAGTAATTAATGAAATCAGAGCTTTGGAATCATTCTCCTCTCTTCGCCTTCTGGGAAAAAATCAAAGAAGGATATACAGATAAAGGGATTTTAAGTAATATTTTCAAGGATGGAAGTAACAAATCTTGCTAGTTATGGACTTTTTAGGTTTATTTACTAAACACTTATATAACACTCTACCTTAGCCAGGTGATCAAATATGACATGATCTCTATCTAACATGGTGAAATGAAGGCAATTTTGGAATTGAGATTAGAAGATCTGGGTTCAAATTCATAAATCATACCTACAAGTTTTGTGATTATGGACAGTCTCAATGCTGCTTAACTTCTTTATAATAATAATGATAATGATAACTAGGATTTATAGAGTATTTTAAAAGTTGTAGAATACTTTATGTTCTCTCCTTTGATCTTCACATCTCTGTAAGGTAGGTATTACTGTACTTTTTACAGATGAGAGAAGTGAGACTTTGGAGGAATTAAGTGATTTGCCAAGAATAAAATTGCCAGCGAGTATCTGAAGCAAGATTTAAATCTAGGTCTTCATGACTCCAAGTCCATCATCACTGTGCAATCCAGCAGCCCTATAGGATCTGAGCCTTGAAGAAAACAGGGGATTCTAAGGAGATGAAGTAGGTAAGGAGAATATTCTAAGGTCTGTGTAAAGGTAGGAAGATAGAAGGCCATTTTAAGTAGAATTCACAGTACACATAGAAAATGAATAGACAAAAAATGGAACAATAAGATGGAGGACTCTTAATGTTAAGCTAAGCTAGAATTTTGCATCTGTGGAAAGAGGAAACGTCTAGGAATTCTTGAGCAGGGAAGTGACATAATTAAATTTTTTCTGTAGAAAAATTGTTTTGGCATTTATGTGGAAGATATATTGGAGAGTGGAAGAAACCAGAAGCTGGGAGGACAAAAGGAGGTTTTTGCAATAGTCTAGATGAGACTTGATAAAAGTGTTACCTAGTGTAGTGACCATGTGAGTAGAAAGCAGGGCCATGGATATGAAACATGGTGGAAATTGAAGTGAAAGAAGTAGAAAGACAGAATAATTTCACAAAATGACATGTAGATGTCATTCTGTCTGAAGCTGTTGAATCCACTGCTCTTATTTTGAGAAGATCTAGCATTGAACAGAGCTAAAAGTTGGACCTAGAGTTGGCAATATGCTGCATGAACACAGACTTTGGGAAAGGAGAAGAAAAGTTCCCAGGAAAAAGAACATAGTTCAACCTGTTTCATGGTTAATTGACTCTTGATTTAATCTTAATGTTCCAGTTGACCAGGGGTCAAATTGAAAAGGGATCAAAAATGCCTTTGGACCTTCTTCTAATATCTGTAAACTAAGGATAGCTGGACTCTTCTATCTACATTGTGTGATTTGGGGCAATTTTTATCCTTTCTCTGTCTCACTTGATCTGAAAAATGAAGGGTTTGGATTAGATCATCCATAAAGCTCTAAATCCTATAATCCTAAAGCTCTCCCACTTTTTACTGAAAGTGATTCTCAAATATTCTTGACTGGGGGACACTAGGGAGAGTTAGCTGGTTTTGAAAAAAATTAATTTATTGGGAATTTTGGCTTGATTCTTGACGTGACTGGGAATCTGATTCAGGCAGGGAATAGTCAGAGGTATCTTCAGTTCTCCTAAATAGCTCTAATTACCAAGAAGTACTTGCTCAGAATCTGATTAATCTCAGCATTCCTTTTCAGGAATCCCACCCTCTCCACCACCTTCACTGCCAAACCTCTTAGGACTGGATCAGCCCCAAATCAATGGATTTGGTCAGAATTAAACCAACCTTAGCAATGTAGTGAGGCAAACCACTTATTAGCTAGCTAGATGTAACTAAGATAGACCACTAGGACTGCAGCTGCATTAATATGAAATTTCCAACTGCATAGTTCATCTGCTTGATTCTGTATCTCTCAGTTACCTAAGAAATTTAAAAAGAAAACAAACAAAAACAATCAATTCAACGACTTCAAATGGAAAGCAGAAACTGTTGGCAGATGGACTGAGGTCTTAAAACGGTTTGAAAGTGAGAAGTCGAAAGTAGAATTAAATGATAGATACTGGGAGAGAATTTGAGGGTATATTTTAGCAAGTGGGCCTCATCAGTTTGGTAAGGCATTTTCCATTTGTGGACACAATAATATTATTATAATAACTCACATGTGCATAGTGCTTTGAAATTTGCAAAACACTTTTACACATTATCTCCTTCAAAAATCAACACAATATATTGTTGTATTTATAACAGGTAGTATTATTTTCAATTTCAAATTAAGAAATGGTAATTCAGAGAAGCTTTTCTAAGGCAACTCATCTAAGACTGCATAGGCAGCAAATGTCAGAGGTGGAATTTTAATCGTGACCTTCTAATTCCAGTTCTAGCATTTTAGTTAATGCGCCACACTGATAGCCAGTGACTTACTCTGATGTTAGGCTCATTTTAATTCTTCCCCATTCTTTTTTTTTAATCGCCTAAACTTTGGCACAACATATCTGAATGACTTATTTCTTTGCCATTTCACCATTATATATCTGGAATAAGTAACCCAATCTGTCCCTTATATAGGAAGAAGACACTTAATTGTGAGAGGTTCATAACTCACCCATATCCACAATTAGCCAAAGATTGCATATTTCAAGCACAGGAAATAGAACATTGTCATTCATCATTGGGCTTTTTTTTTTTTCTATTTATTTAGTGTTTTAACAATTTACTTGGCCAAAGGATGTTCAGAGAAGAACCTTTTAACAATGAAAAATTGCTTTAGGATATTAAATTTCATGAGAAATGGACATTGGTTTATTGCAAATTTGCCTGTGTGTCAATTCCAGAAGCATGCTTTTGTCAGTTCAAACTAGCCTCATTCTTAAAATTCTGGCTTTTCCTATCCAAAGTGATAGTATTTAACCTGTGGAAGGTAGAATTAGTTTTCAAAGCCCCATAATACAGTGTGCTCTTATTAAGCTGATATCAGTTTGTTCAAAAGAGTACATAATTTTAAGCAATCTCTGTCCTCTGAATGGATACCTGTTTGCTTTTAAATTAAAATACTACAAATTTCAAATCGGGTTAGGTTTAAGTCCATTCTTTTTGATCCTGGTACATATAAAAATTATCCAGATTCCTTTCCTTCTTTGTTTCTTCCTCCCTCCCTTCCTCTCTCTCTTCCTCCCACCATCCCTCCCTTCCTTCCTTTTCTCTCTCTCTTTCTTTGTTTCTCTCTCTCTCT
>JAJPUD010001287.1:56539-74710 GCA_023553655.1 Myrmecobius fasciatus
TCATCTCTCTCTCTCTCTCTCTCTCTCTCTCTCTCTCTCTCTTTCCTTCTTCAAACAGGGTTAAGTGACTTGCTCAGTGTGACACAGCTACCAAGTGTCTAAGGCCACATTTGAACTCAGGTCCTTCTTACTCCTGGGCCAGTGCTGTTCCAAGCTGTTCCTAGATTTCATTTTCTTACTGCCAACTACAGGTCTCTGAAAGAAAAGACTTGTTTTAAAATTTTTATTTCTGGTGTGGCTGCTATTTGGGAGCCTGATTAAGTAATTTAAACATTGCTTACTGGTTTACCCTCTGGAGAGAAACATCTCATTTTAATGAGGCTCTCTGGGGCACAAGTCATATCACCTCTCTTTAGATTTTTGCATTATGCTTCATACTAAAAATATTGTGCAGAACACTGCTTAGCATCCTTATGTTATGTGACTGTGAAGCTCACAGTTGGAAGTCGTCTCCAAATGATAAAGCTTCACCAGGTGAGAATCAACAGTTCTTTTAAAACATCCTAGCCATGGGAATATTTTAGAGGAGTTTTACATTATGACTGCAGAGAATAGCATCTGTCTTCTCTTTCCCTTTTAATCCTTTCTTTCTCCCATCTTTAACTACTTTCAGTTGATTAAATGAAGCAGCTAGGAGGCACAGTAAAAAATAGAGCACTGGACTTGGAATCACAAAGCCTCTTCAGGCATTCAAAATTTGGCCTCCGGCACTTAACTTTCTGTGAGACCATAGACAAGTCACTTAACTCCATTAGCCTCAGTTTCCTCATCTGTAAAATGAGGTGGAAAAGGAAATGATAAACTACTCCAGTATCTTTTCTAAGAAAACCACAAATGAGGTCATGAAGAGTCATACATGATTGAAAGGAGTAAAGAAGAAGAACAAGAAACAAACAACAAGAAAAAACTGATTAATCACAGCTCAGATAAGACAGTAAGGAATGTAAACTATCTGGAAATATAAGCAACCACTGCTATTTCATCAACCCAGGGTAATGTGGCTAATTATGTTAATGTGGGAGTAAAAATAAAACATTCTGATTTTGCATAAAACTAGAGAACTGACAAATGGTTTTGGTGTCTTGAAATGATACTTTGTCTTTAAATATTTAAGGTCATCTTGGGCAGGGTAGAGAAAGATAAGGGATTTTGATGAACTATTCAATTCAATATAAGCCCATCATGATATTCTCCTTTAATGATATAGGCAGGTCCCAATTATTGCAATGAATAGCATGGAATGGTCTCATATTTGGAAAGCTGTAATTATGTATAATGTGACAATTGATTCAAGCCCAATGGAAATATGCAGTGAAAGTTCAAATAATGCAACCATTTAATATTATTTATATCAAATAAACTTAGAAATATGATGTTTCCAAAGCTAACCTGTGGAGCTCATATAATCTGCTTGTTGGATGGAAAGAATGAGAGGGACCTAACTACTTGCTGTTCAGATTTGTCTGACTCAGTGAGGGATTTTTCTGGCAAAGAAATTGGATTAGTTTTGCTTTTTCCTCAAGCTCATTTTTTAGATGAGGTCTTGAGGCAAATAGGGTTAAGTGACTTGCCCATGGTCACACAACTCAGAAATGTCTGACACTGGATTAAAAATTAGGAAGATAAGTCTTGTTGACTCCAGGCCTGACACACTGTAAACTGAGCCACCTAGCTGCCCTAACCTAGCTCCATCTCAAGGTATTTGAATTAGTCAATTGAATTATCATCATATTACTTACACTGAGTGAATTTTTCTTTCCCTAGTAATTTTTTTTTATGTTTAAGTGTCATTTCTTAATAACCTTGCAGAATAAGGAAAGTAGGGAAAACAATCTATCATCAGAGCCTATCTGGCATATGAATTATATTGTAAATCAGATTGATTTTGGGGGGTATATTCATTTGTTGTTACATCTTACACAGATTTTGCTAATCACTAAACAATTTCATGAATAGAAAATTGAAATGTTGTTGGCTTATTATTCATGAAGGGGCCTTGTGGAAAAAGGCTCAGTCAATGGATTTATCTTTTGTAGGATGCGAATGGCACCTGCCCAGCTAAATTGCAGGGCCAGCTGTTCATCAACATGAGGGACAGAGGAACAACAAGAGTAAAAGGATATGAAGCGAGGCAGGAAAATTTACAAAATAAGGGGGAAATGCTCTGTTATATAAGGCAATGATAGGTGAGAAGCTCTATTTTTTAATATGAGTGACACTACTATCAGTTTCTACTCCATTATTATAATAAATAATCTAACTAATTTCCTAAGAATACTTTAGTGAAATGCTATTTGCACAGTTTTATGCTTTTGCCATGAAAACTTTAAGGACTAAACAACAGAACATCTATTAAATTATTGGTTAAAAATTCATAGGTAATTATGCATATGGAAATAAATTAAGTATATTTTATGTAAAATACTTCTATGAACACTACAGTTTTTAAACTATTGATAAATAAATAATCTTTTTCTTGAATACTTGCTTTTTAAAAAATTGCTATGAAATAGAAAATGCCCTCAGCACTAATTTCGATATTTTTGTGGCTCAGGAAAATTCACTGATTACTACAAATTACCCTAAATGAATCTCTGCTATGAATGAATGAATGAATGAGTCAACAAGCAGTGTTTTTTTTTTTTATGTGCCAGGCACTGAGCTAGATTTTGGATATGAATCCTTCCCTCACAGAGCTTATATTCTATTGAGGAAATAGGAAGGTGATACCATAATGTAGATTTCCAAGTGAGACCACCATATTTTATGAAGGTTCTTTTGAAATTTCCATGACAAATTTCTGTGCATATATTTTTTCCCTTGAATTTATCTTCTAGGAACAGCTAACAAACATTTCTGATTGGGTGTCTTTTCACTTAATATGTCCAAATCAGAGCTCATTATCGCTTTTCCCCTTTTACCCGTTTATTGGACTTCCCTATTTCTGTTTAGTATACCGTTATCCTGCACTGGATAGAGTTCTGGGCCTGGAGACAGGAATCTGGCCTTAGATGCTCACCAGTTGCCTCACCCTCACCAAGTCACTTAATCTGTTTACCTTAATTCACTGGAGAAAGAAGCGCCACTACAGTAGTTTTGTCAAGAAAACACCCTGGACAGTATTAGCATGTGATGGTCTATAGGGTCATGAAGAGTTAGACATGACTGAAGAATATCAAAAACATCTTTATAGTTACTCAGTTCATAAGTTTAGTGAAGTCAGTCTTGACTCCTCACTCTCATTCTGCACATTCTGTCAGGAAATCAATAAACCTCATACCTCTTGCCTTCTTGCCATTCACAAAGTTACTGCTCCAACATATACCCATATTATCTTTTGTCTGAATCTTGTCACAATTATCTCAGAATTAGTCCTATTTCTTCAAGTCTTTCCCCCCTTCAGTCCATCTTCCACTGCTGCCCAAATGATTTTCTTAAAGCACAGAACACATCACTCTCCTCCTCAATTAACTCCAGTAACTTCAAATATAAAGTGCTCTGGTACCCCCTAATAATCCATGTCCCAACTACCTTTTTTCTCCAACTTATTATACATGGCTCTTCTTTACATCTACTATGATTCATTCAAACTCCTCACCTTATAATATTTCATGCATGGTACTATAATTGGTTGACTTCCATGTCATGTCAGAACTTTTTAACCTCTAGACTTCTATCACTTAGAACCCTAGTATCCTTTAAGGTTTACTTCAAATGATAACTTCTACATGAAGCCCTTCATTATATCTTCAGCTGCTAGTGCCTTGTTTTCAACAAAATTACCTTATATCTATTTTGTATTTATTGAAATATGTACATTTTGCCTACCTAAATCTCCCTGCCACCTCAACAAAATCATGAGTTTCTTTACAGCAGGCACTTTTAAAAATTATTTCTTCATTTCCTCAGGATATCATACTACCCTGTATATAGTAGGTACTTATTGATTAATGGTTTGAAGTTGGAGAGTTATTAGATTTACTTATATAGTAGCATTTTAGTATATTTTTCCTAACTTTTTTGTTTGAAATCCTGTTTTTTCCTAGAATTCTTGGGAAGTCTAAATTTTTAAATACATAAAAAATATACTTTCCATAGATGCATTTGTATCTACATCTATAACTATATATGTACATTTGCATATATGTATGTATGTATGTATTTAGCTATCTATTTTGTATCTATACTTAAAAGCTTTTATTTCCTTCATATTTTTGGAGTTGTTTTTCATTATTTTTGCACTCAGCTAGTCAATAAAAGGCATTTAGCCTTACATAAGGCCATTTATTTCCAAAGAAAATAAGGCACCATTGTACATGGCAACAGAAATATCATATGATGATCAATTCTGATGGATGAGACTCTCTTCAACAATGAGATGATTCAGACCAGTTCCAATGGTCTTGTGATGAAAAAGAGCCATCTATGCCCAGAGAGAGGACTGTGGGAACTGAGTGTGGTTCACAACATAATATTTTCATCTTTTTTGTTGTTGTTTGCTTGCATTTTCTTTTCTTTATCATCTTTTTTCTGATTTGATTTGATTTTTCTTGTACAGCAAGATAATTGTATAAATATGTTTGCATATATTGGTTTAACATATATTAGACTATTTGCCATCTAGGGGAATAGATGGGAGAAGGTGGAAAAAATTGGAACACAAGGTTTTGCAGGGACTAATGTTGCAGAATTATCTATGCATATGTTTTGAAAAATAAAAAGTTTTAATAAAAAATAATTTAAAAAGAAAATAAGGTACAAAATGAATTAGAAGAAATAAGTTTGAAAGTTCTAAAAACAAATCTTACCCCTTTATTTCCTTCCCTGTAATTGAAATGAAATTTCTGAAGGATTAAAAAATAAAAATGATAAAGACAGATCTGTATAATTGTTAAAGTTTAGGCCATGTCATAATAAAATTTTAATTTACTTATTTAGTACCATATCAATCAAATTGCTAAATTAATCAATCAAGTATTTATTAAGCATTTACCATGTTCCAAACACTGTGCAAGATGTTGGGGGTTACAAAGACCCCAGCTTTTGGGATAAGTATTCACTATTTGACAAAAACTGCTGGGAAAACTGGAAACTAGTGTGGAAGAAATTAGGGCTTGACCCACATCTAACACCACATACCAACATAAGATCTAAATGGGTTCATGATCTGGATATAAAGAGTGATACTATAAGTAAATTAGAGGAATGTAATATAGTTTACCTCTCAGACCTATGGAGATGGAATAAATTTATGTCCAAAGAAGAACTGGAACTCTTAATTGAAAACCAGATAGATAACTTTGACTATATTAAGTTAAAAAGTTTTTGTACAAACAAAATCAATGCAGACAAGATTAGGAGGGAAGCAATAAATTGGGAAATCATCTTTACATTTAAGGGTTCTGATAAAGGTCTCATCTCTAAAATATATAGAGAATTGTCTCATATTTATAAAAATTCAAGCCATTCTCCAATCAATAAATGGTCAAAGGATATGAACAGACAATTTTCAGAGGATGAAATTAAAACTATTTATAGTCATATGAAAAGGTGCTCCAAATCACTATTGATCAGAGAAATGCAAATCAAGACAACCCTGAGATACCACTTCACACCTGTCAAATTGGCTAAAATGACAGGAAAAGTTAATGATGAATGTTGGAGGGGATGTGGGAGGGCTGGGACACTGATGCATTGTTGGTGGAGCTGTGAACGGATACAGCCATTCTGGAGAACAATTTGGAGCTATGCTCAAAAAGTTATCAAACTGTGCATACCCTTTGACCCAGCAGCATTTCTATTGGGCTTATATCCCAAAGAAATCATAAAGGAAGGAAAAGGCCCCACATGTGCAAGAATGTTTGTGGCAGCCCTTTTTGTAGTGGCTAGAAACTGGAAATTGAATAGATGCCCTTCAATTGGAGAATGGCTGAATAAATTATGGTATATGAATATTATGGAATATTATTGTTCTGTAAGAAATGACCAGCAAGATGATTTCAGAGAGGCTTGGAGAGACTTACATGAACTGATGCTGAGTGAAATGAGCAGAACCAGGAGATCATTATACACGGCAACAACAGTACTATATGACGATCAATTCTGATGGACATGGCTCTCTTCAACAATGAAATGTTTCAAACCACCTCCAATTGTTCACTGAAGAAAGCCATATAGACCCAGAGAGAGGGATGTGAAATGTGGACCACAACATAACATTCTCATACTCCTTGATTGATGTTTGCTTACATTGTGTTTCCTTTATCTGATATATCGTTTGTGTAGACAAGATTTTTCTTGCACAACAATGACAAGTTTGGAAATATGTATACATATATTCGATTTGCCAATATTTTAACATAATTAACATGTAGTGGATATCCTGCCATCTAGGGGAGGGGTGGGGAGTTGGGGGAAAAATTTGTAACGGAAAGCTATGTAAGGGTTATTGTTGAAGAATTACCCACACATATGTTATGCAAATAAAATAAAAAAATAAAATTAAAAAAAAAGATGTTGGTGGTTATAAAGCATAAAGAGTGAAACACTCTCTACTCACAACGAGCTTCCATTCTAATGATGAATATAAGAATTATATAAATAAAGTTGCACATCATAAATATAAAGTTCTAAATTCTAATATATAAAAGTATATATTGTTATAGATGCAAGATAGTATGGAAGGGAGTTCACTAACAGTTATAAGAGTGAAGAAAGACTTCATACAAAAGATAGTTGTTGAACAATATATTAAAACAAGCAAACTCTGTTAGGGGGAAATAAAGAGAGAAAGCCTTCAAGGTTTGTGAGACAACAGCATAATAAAAAAAATTAGGCAGGAGAGAGATAGAGGAGCAGAGAGGTGACCAGTTTAGCTGGACTGCAGAGAGTGGGAAGGGGAATAATTTTCAATGAAGTTTGAAATAATTTCCAGTGAGGTTAGTGCCTGGATTTCTAAGACTTTAAAAACCAAACAGAGGTGGTTTTTTTTTTGATATTAGCAGCAATAGGAAGCTACTGGAGTTTTTAGAGTAGAGAAATCAAATGGCAAGTTCTGTGCTTAAGGAAAAATAATTTGTCAACAATATGAATTGTGGTAAGAATTCTGAGGTAGGGAGTGCAATTAAAATGATCATAATTTAGATGAGAGATAATAAAGGTCTAAATTAAGTTGGCAGATATATGAATGGGGAAACAGGGGGACAAATGGAGGAGCTATTGTAAAGATAGAAATCACAATATGTGGCAACTGATTGGAGATACTGGGTGAGGGAGAGTGAGGATAGTACAGATGTTACGGACCTTGGAGAATGGAAAGATGATGGTACCTTCTATCATATTGATTAAGTTTGGAAGAAAGGTGGGTTCTGAGGGAAAAATAATGAGTTCAGTTTTGAAAAATATTAGTTTAGGATGCCTTTAGAAATCCTAATAGAAATAATCAAGAAGCAGTAGGTTATAGAGAATAGGAGGGGAGATTGAGGCTGAATATAAAGACTCATGAATCATCTACATAGAGAGATTTTAACCCATGAGGTTCCAAAGAAAGGATGGAGAGAAAGAAGGAAAATGTCTAGGATAAATATGACAGCACAATCACAGTTAGGATCATGATATAGATGGCAAGTCAGCAAAGGAGACTGAAAAGTGGCAGAACAAATAAGTGGAGAACCAGAGTAATTGTATGAAAAATCCATGAAGGTTAAAGTATCTAGGATGATGATAAACTGTGTATAAAACATTAGACAGGTTGAGAAGTTTAAGTACTGAGAAAAGAGCATCAAACGAGGCAATTAAGGGATGAGTAGTAATTTGCAGAAAGTGGTTTCAGTTAATATCATGAAAAATGAAAAAATATATAATATCCCCTCTTGTAGTGACAGAAATCTAGAAGGTAAAGGGATACTCATTACTGAAAAAATGCCAAACAAATTTGGGTATAGAAATAATATTGTTGTGTTGTAAAAACAAAATGATGAAAGGGAGGATTTCAAGTCAAACTTAAGAAAACTTATTTGAATTTGTTCTGAGTGAAGTGAACAGAGTCAGGAAAGAAACTTATTTGATAACAACAGTGTAAGAAAAAAAAAACAACTAAGAAAGACTTAAGAATTCTGATAAATGCAACGAATGAAAGTATTTCTGAGGAACTGGTGATGAACCATACTACTTATCTTCAAACGATGAGGTAATAAACTCAAGGTGTTAATTTAGACATGTATTTTGGATCATGGCTAACATATGTATGTCTTTTGCTTCACTGTATATTTGATGTAAGGGTTCGATTTTTCTTTCTCCCAATTTGATGTAAGTTTTGGTGGGTAAAATGACTAGCAATAGGGTTACCAAAATTTTTAAAAATAAGAGGAAAAATAAGAAGAGAATCATTGAAGCATTTGATAAAATAAACATGAGAACAGAAAATAGTGCAGTAGGATATACAAATTACTTAGCTTAAAAAAATAACATACTTAAACTGTCGTAAAGTTGGAGGAAGAAGCAACTTGCATATCAAAACTGTGGGTTGCAATCCCATATGGGGTGGTGTAACTGAATGTAAAGGTTGTGAAAAATTTGGCAACAACAAAATGTACCAAATATTCCATGAAGATTTAATTCTTTAAGTAAAAATAAATAAGCATACCCATCTTATTAGTATGCAAATTTGCTTTTGTCTTTAATAAATGATAAAATTATAGGCATTCCAAAGATTTGTTTTAAAATATATTTATGATTTAATATCAGGAAATGTTTGACTTGTAAACCTATTTTATATACCTATTTACCCAAAGTCATATAAAAATTTTTTGGGTGACAAGGTATTGCAAGTGAGAAAAGTTTAAGAAGTCTTGCTCTATATGATATTGATGCATTACTACGGAAGAAACCCTCTTTTTCGATTTGATTTTATTTTTTTTTTGCTTTTTGCTGAGGCAATTGGGGTTAAGTGACTTGCCCAGGGTCACACAGTTAGGGAATGTTAAGTGTCTGAGACCAGATTTGAACTCAGGTCCTCCTGACTTCAGGGCTGGTGCTCTATCCACTGCGCCACCTAGCTGCCCCTCGATTTTATTTTAATTCTGGAAATGGTCATATTATTTGGTGGCTGTTAAATTCAGCATAAAAATAAAATTTAAGAGTTAAGTACTTTTTACTTTCTAGTTCTGTCTCCATACCTTTGAACTACACAATTCAACCTTTACCTAAATCATCAATCTTGCCTATAATGTTCCCTAGTGAGTGGTTATCTTAGTGGTTAGCTAAGGATAAGTTAAAGAATTTCTATGGACGGAAGTTCACTATCTTCTATTCCATTTTTTGGACAGCTCTCTCTTGGTTACTAATTTTTTTTAAGCTGAAATAAGTCTTTCATTGGTTCTAAATCTGCACTTTGGAACCAAGCAGAAGTCTAACTCTTCTGCCAAATGACAGTACTTCAAACATGTAAAGACAAAGGTCACATCTTCTCAATCTTTCTTAATTTCTTCACAAAGAAACCTTAATGGATTTTTTAAAAATGAAGATACCAGAAATTATGCAGGCAAATGAAAGTCATACTTGGCCAGCTATCAAGCTATAAAATGGGTTTTCTTGTGTACATTGTAAATAGGCTTTTAATGGCAGTTCTAGTAAAGGAATTCTGAAGAGATTATCCAGGCTTAGATGCTAGCTTTAATATTTCCTCTTTCCTCATCGTCCTTAACTTCTCTATGGCATTTCACAGTGTTGATCATTCTTTCCTCCTTCAGCTTTCAAGACATTGCTCTTTTTTTGGTTCCCATCCTACCTGCCCAGGTGCTCCTTATTAGCCTCCTTTGGGAAATGATGACCTATGTTTTGCCTTTTAACAATATTTGTCCTTCAAGGCTTTGTCCTGCTCTCTCCTTTACACTCTCAGTGATCTACAATTCTCATGTATCTCATGGGTTCAGAATTACAGAATTTCAGATATAGAAGGTAATGCAGTGGCTAGCCCAAATCACAAAATGAATCCTCACTATTAAATATTCCGTAAGTGAAAATCCAGCTGTTGTTCAAAGACCTCTAATGAGGTGGAAGACCATTACTTCTGGGGGTAATCCAGTTTGCTTTTTGAGAACACTAATTTTAATTCTTACAAAGTTTTTCTTGACAAGAAGCCCGAGTCTGACCCTTTTTAATTTCTCTCCTTTGCTCCTGTCTCTTCCCTCTAGGGTCAAAAAAAATAAGAATAATCCTTTCAGCTCTTCAAATATTTAAAACATCAATTGATTGCATCCCTCTTAAATCTTCCCTTCTTCAGTCTAACACATCTACTTCATTCTACTTGCCCTTAAATAATACAGATTCAAGGTTCTTTACCATGATGGTAACCCTCTTCTGGAAACCTTCCTGATTAATAATGACCTATCTAATGTTGCAGGTATAGACCTATTACTTCATTATTCCCAAGAGTCAAGCTCCTTTTAATGCCATCCAAAGTTACATTAATACATTTTGCCTATTTATTACACTGCTATCCACTTGGAGGAAGGATTTCTTATAGATTTTGAGATTTCTAAGATGCACAAATGTGAAATAAAACTTTCTTAATATTATTCATATACACGTCTAATAATTCACTCAGGAAAAACCCAAGTAGACAAAGGATGCATATTTCTTAGGTTCTGATATTCATTAATTTGAATATGCGACCTATTCAGTTTATTCCTATCCCAAGACAGGCACTACAGATGAATGATGCACTAGGTTCAGAGTTGAGTGGGTGAGGGGGAGGGATCACATTTAAGAAAATGTATAGTATTTTCAAGCTTCTTGTGGCTGCCAAAGCACATCCTTTGAGAATGTCTCCTGTTGATAGCATATATATGCAAATCAAAGAACCCTACAATGGAAAAAGAATAAAATTTGAAGCAAAATGGATACATAGTGAACATAAATAGGTTACATCATATTACCAGTGATGATTTGCATGCAAAAAATAGCACGAAAGCTATCATTTGTGACATGAATAGCCAGAAAAGAAGATGGGTCACTTATGTAATGAGAATAAGAAATAAACAATTGATAGCTTGAATCTTATACAAGAATCCATAAGATATTTAAAGACCTATAAGAAGTCTTCTGGCATTTAGGGGAGTTCCTCTATGAAAAATTTAATGAACTGATAGGGGTAAGAATCACATATCAGTAAACATTTTTTTTTTTTTTTTGCTTTTTTTCTGAGGCAATTGAGGGTAAGTGACTTGCCCAGGGTCACACAGCTAGGAAGTGTTAAGTGTCTGAGACCAGATTTGAATTCAGATCCTCCTGACTTCAAGGCTGGTGCTGTATCCACTGTACCAACCAGCTGCCCCAACATTTTTTAAAAGTATACAGTTAATACATATTAGAGGAAGGAATGGACCCCTTGTCTATGATAATGCACTTCTTTCTGTTTCTTTGACATATTTATTAAGAATCTCTTATGTGTTGGGTCCTCTGCTAGGTACTGGGTGTGCAGGTATAAAGAATTAATCTCTCATTGAAAGAAGCTTACATTCAAATGGGTGGATATAGCAAGTATTTATTAAAAATATTTGCCATGCTTTCTCTCATACATACCAACTATTCCAAAAATTTCAGTGAAGCTTTAAACTCTACTAAGGTTATTAGGACACTTACATATGATATGACATCAAATAATATAATATTAAATTTATGTAATATGCAAAATCATTTTATAATAGCTATATTAATCTTATATATTAGAATAGATGTTATGTTATAATAGAATATATGTTATTTATTAGTGTCTATCATATTTGTCAACAGCTCATAAAATATCTATCATATTATAATATAATATCCATTATATAAGCAAGAATTCTTTTTTTATTATTATTACAAATTTTTATTTGCAAAACATATGTATGGGTAATTCTTCAACATTAACCCTTACAAAGCTTTCTGTTACAAATTTTCCACCCTACCCCCCACCCCTCCCCTAGATGGTAGGATATCCACTATATGTTAATTATGTTAAAATACTTGACAAATTGAATATATGTATACATATTTCCACACATCATTTTTGTGCAAGAAAAATTGTATCTACAAGAAAGAAAAATCAGAGAAAGGAAACACAATTAAGCAAGAATTCTTTATGTGGCATAGGAACTTAAAAATGTTTTCATAACTATTATAATATGATGAGATTCTTTGTTATTATGTGTATTTTTATGCATTTAAAAACATGATTCCAAGAGGTCCATAGGCTTCACCAGACTGCCAAAGGGGGCCAAAATGTGCAAAAGTAGAATAACTACTGCTACACAGTACTCAGAACAACTTGAATTCTTTTGATAGAGTCCTAAGTAAATAGGCAAGCAGGCACTTTTGAAGGGTTCCTGATCGTCTGTCTTCTGGTCAAAAAGAATACCAAGCTGGTCTTCTTTTAAGGCACAAGTTAGGATATGTTTGAATTCTCCATTCTTCTGATTTCAATAGGATGCTGGGAGGTGTAGTTTTCTGAGCCAGATTATCTATTTTTAGTTATTATGCTTCTTTTCAGAACTTAGAGATGCTGATTCATTCTGAAAAGTGAAAGATAAACAAATATATATGCTCCCGCATTGTCACTGATGTAATGAGAAATCAGTTCTTAAGATGGTCCTTTGGAGGATCTTAAGCAAAAAGCATCCATGTAGAAATTGCTACTGTGTTCATAGGGATTATTGCACAAAAACGACACTGAGAGATAAACCTGAGTTTATTGGCGGCTGCGGCTTCTGGCCCATGTTTCCTATGGCACATAATATACTGTGTTTGTTTTCTATACTCATTCATGATAAATACGCTATGGGGCCAAATACCTTATTCTCTATTAGTATGACCCAAACAAGCATAAAGGGTAGTAGCCTTAATAGGCAGTTTTCTGGGCTTTGATGCTCTGATTGTGTAGCCATTCTCACAGTGTGGAAAATGTAACGTTTTATGAAGTTAATACATTTTCAAAATTGCTCCCATAATGATGCTTTCATTTTGTGTTAGGGCAGGAATGATGGCTTCTATCTCTTCCAGAAAAACTTCAGCATTGCCTCAAGTGGAAAGGAAAATCTCATATTTCAAGGCCAGTGACTGGTGGCCCATTCACATTCCACCAGGGAACAGATGCCAGTTCCTTTTATGGTCAAAAATGATGGATGAGAGTCTCTTTAGTGATGTCTCCTCCATCAGTCTCTTCCTTCGTTTGTAGATCAGCCAGTCTGGCTTCTATAGCAGGATTAAAATGTAATGTCTCCCAGCAAGCTAGTGAATCTCAGCACTTTTTCACTTTGTTGTATGTAAACTCCCTTTTTAGTGGAGAGAGCCATTATTTGGAAAAAAGTATTGACATTTTTATGGGGTTGTTTTTGGAAAGGACCAACATGTAATATTAAATTCAACATATGGTTGCGGTCAAATTGTGTTCCTACCGTGTAAAATGTATGAATAACAACTCAGTGCCTTCTCTTGGCCCATACACAGAGAGAAGCCTGATTAATTTAACTAGTATCCCTTAATCTCTTGCCTTGGCTCCCATCCCATTCTGCAAGGGTTGATAAATCTCCCATCCCCTGAAGATTATTACAGTTCCTAATAGTCTTATGCCATTAGAAAGAAGCTAGGCTCGGTGGCACAAAATACATCCAACAAATGAAATCACATAAATAATTTAGTTCTCACAATTTCATTTTTGCAGAGTTTTGTTGTTGTCGTTGCTGCTGTTGTTTATGGGACGTGATAAGAACTGTTGGCTTGGCCAGCTGTAAATAATAGTACGGTCTTTCAACACAAAGACAGGAATATTACTGTTGCCTTTCACGATTGGCGTTGCTCCCTGATCTCCTGCTGCAGCCTAAGGTCATTCATACTTTTTATAATATAATCAGAGGGATAAATAGCCATATATCAAACTGCATGCCTACCACTTATCAGTAAACCTTTCTGTTCATTTTAAAATTTAATTTTTCTTTATTCTATCCATATTCTATTGGCAGTGGATATAGGTCTGGTCTTAGTGTCAGGAAAAACTGGATATAACTGGATTCCTATCCAGAACCCATGCTAATCATGTAAACCATGCACAAATTATTTAAATGATCAGTGGCTCAGACAACTTACAGATGATAAGTATCATATAGCCCAACTCCATAAAAGTATAGATAGTATTTTTACATTTAGAGTTCTTTATGTTAATGACACCAAAAGTCCCTGGGGAAAAATAATGATTAATGTGATATTTTCATATGTAGGGTTCCATGTTGAAAAATAGCCCAACTCATACTTTTTTGGGGGTCACCAGTCATCATTGATTGAAGATCCATTAGCATTCCCACTACCAATAAGAGCAAGAAATCTTTATGGAATGTGAGTGTGAAATAATCTGAAGGGTCGTAGGAGGTGTATCCCTGCCCTCAAGGAGCTTTATAATCTATCAGACATCAAACATAAACATGTAAAAATTAAACAATGATGCAAAAACTAATTAATAATATTTTGCTACAATTGAAAAGATGTTTGCGATAGTTTACCAAATGAACAGCTAGCAAATAATGTATTGGCTTATGGTGGTGGATTATACCATGATATTGTTCTTAAATGTATTTGCTATTTAGGTAAAATATCTATATCTATGTAGATATATACTACTGCACATGCATACACACATGTACACACATTTGTAGGCATATGTGTGATGTACAAAATAGTTCAAAGGATCATAAAAGCATAGTTAACTTTTTTTTGCATTGTGCTGAGAATAATTGCTTATCCATATCACTATTGTTTATCAGTATTAATTGAACTTTACTTAGCTAAGAGTTTTTCTGCAAAAGCAAAAGAAATGTCAGATTTCTGTCTATTACCTGTAGCTTAGAAAAACAGCTCTAGGGGCAGCTGGGTGGCTCAGTGGATAGAGCACCAGCCTTGAAGTCAGGAGGACCTGAGTTCAAATCTTGTCTCAGACACTTAACATTCCCTAGCTGTGTGACCCTGGGCAAGTCACTTAACCTCAATTGCCTCAGCAAAAAGCAAAAGAAAAAAAAAAAAGAAAAACAGCTCTAGAATTACATGGACTGGAACCAACCTGAGGGACTTCTCATATATCATGCCCCTTTGCTCAAAAGTTTCTCCTCCATCCAGAGTTTCTTCTAAGTACATCAGAATTTAGCTCATTTTGTCATCTCTGGTGTTTTCCAAAGAATATTAGAATTTTACTTGTGTTTATGTCTTTACAGAAAAGATAAAAGGGGTTCTCAACTTTCATAAAAACATTCAGGCCGACAATATGCATACTAGAGGATAGATTTTATTTGACCCAACAAAAATCTCACAAATACTCATATTTCTATAAAATGACAAGCTTAATTTTCCTCCCTGTTTGGCAGGCTGTGCATGCATAAACATTCACGCATATATACACATGTGTATATATACATATAAACATACATGCATGTCTATATATGCATGTATTTCTCTCTCTTTCTCTCCCTCTTTCTCTCTTTATCAATTTTACCTTTTCTATAAAATGGTAGGACTCTAGATTGGATTGTTTCTAAGCTCACTACCAGCTGTAATCTTCCTGATTCCCCGACTAGATGTCTAAAGTTCCTTCTTTGTGAGTTCACCATCACCTGTATCCTATCTACAGAGAGTGTTCACAATAGTGTGTTCTGACTCTGACTTCCAGTATGGCTGACACTTATTTCTAAGTCTTCTTCTCTGCCCAAATCTCTCTTTTTCCACAAAGGACATTGGAGTAGATGATCCAATAGACAAGGAGTATCTGTATTGTTTCTTGGCTTTCGACAGAGAAAAGTCCTCATCAGAGGATTTTGAATTTGCTTTTCATAATTGCATACAAACATATGCTTTGTGGTAAGGAAAGATTAACTGCTGAGGGCAGGAGACAAAAATGATGTCACCAATGAGACAGCTGCCAGGCTACACTCCGATTGCTTCTATTGCTCTGTGGCAATAAATGGAAAACACAAATCTGGGTGAGGGAAGGAAATGGGAAGAAGGAAGGGAAACTTTTCCATGTTCTCAAGTCAGAGGGTTTAAGTTCTCCCTGAGCTGTTTATAACTTGCAAGACTTCAGGGAAATCACAACCTTTTGAGGATTCAATTTCCACTTCTATAAAATATATAATAAAATATAAAATAAAAAATATTGCAGTAAATGGCTTTTGAGGTCCATTTTGTCTCTAGATGCATGATTTTTGAAGCCAATTGACCAGATGTCAAGATAGAGACAGATGGAGACAGAGACACAGAGACAGAGACAGACAGAGAGAGAGAAACAGACAGAGAGATAGAGAGAGAACAATGATGTTGTATCTTATTTTGTGGGCTCAAGTCATTCCCCTTACAGTTTGAAGATAACGATACATAAGTTTCTCTTTTGATAAGGGACTATTTTTTGGCCAATATCTGATTCTATAGCTCACCAGGGTTTCTGAATGATAGCCACTGGTCACCACATAGAGCAACAGAAAGATTAGGTTGCAATGCTAGGTTTTTCTTTTTCAATCTGCATTAAATACACCTGACTTTTGATAATTCCTAATTTCCTGCCATCTGAGGGTAGTGCAGTGAGAGGCACTTCCCTAAATGAGAAATGGAACATTCATTTGTATTTTAACGGCTCCATACTGTGGCACCAGAGAGAAAACACAAAGGAGCAGATTTTGCGTATAAAAGCTGTAAGCAGGGGTTCCCACAGCTCAGTGCTTGCAGTGAGGCAGAAAGCATGTCACCTGCTAGTTTGTCCACTGAGACGCTTCTTGGTCTGTGTGTCATGTCAGAGCTGAAAAGGCATCTTGGGATCTGCCTTTCAGTTTCCTGAACAGTGTGTCACATGGCAGAAAAGGCTGCTATTCTAACTGCTAAATGTCACCATACATATTTATAAGGCATATAGTATAGTTGAGCTACAGAACAATTTATTAGAAAAGTTATAAAGAGAGCTTAAGAAATAGTGGCAATCTGTGACAGCTAAGTCCATGTGCATTCTTTGCACATCTATGATACATATTTATTCCATTGGTAAAATACAAATACATTCCCAGTCTTGGCTTGTATTAATTTTGCTTTGATTTTCTCACACACACACACACACACACACATCTGTTCTTAAAATTCTGCCTTCATTGCACTTAAAAATGGTTTCCTGCCAATGATGCTCTCTCTCTTTAAGTCTAATGAAAATATACCAAGGTTTCAGTAAAATTATAATTTCTTGATTGTTAATATTCAGGACCTGCCATGCAGTCAGGGTATTTCACAGTAGTCATCTGAATTGTTTATACTGTCTCTATTTGTTCTCACAAATAAATGATCTGGATTCCTCAGTTTTGAACTTAGTTTGTGATTCCAAGGCAATCACTGGTACTTAATAAATGATTGTTTCCTTCTTATTCTCAAAATAATTCATCATCTAGCCTTCAGCCTTCTACTGATGAGACTCTGATCTTAGCAAGACATTAGTGTAAGAGATTTCTATTGATCCATGATCTAACCAACATGGGTATTTCTGCCAAGCAGATCATCATCCATTGGTACTATCTCATTCATCCTGTGTTATTCTTGTATGCACTCTTTCATAGGTCCTCCCCCTACTCTTTTCAATAGCTAGTGGCAAAATAAATAGAACTCTGATCCTGGAAGACCTAAGTTAAATTTACTAGCTATATCACCCTAGGAAAGTCACTCCACCCACATGCTTTAATTTCCTCAATAGTAAAATGGGGATAATAACAGTATCTACCCCTGAGTTTTGTTGTGAGGATTAAAGGAGATAGTATTTATTAAAAACTTAGCAAAATGCTTGGCACATAGTAAGAACTTAACAAATGCTTCCTTCCTTCCTTTTTTAGGTGATATCTGTCATCGTCATTCACTGGATGACATTGTGATTAGTAATAAGATTATTAATATAATATTTAGAAAGGGCTTAGCAAAATGCCTGGTACATAATAGGTGCTTAATAAATACTTTCTTCCTTTCTTCTTTTGTTCATTAGTTCATTTGTTTTTTCTTTTCCTAGGTGATAGTTGTCATCTTCTTTCCGTGGATGACATCTGTAATTAGTAATAAGACTATTATATAAATCCATACTGCTTTCCTTCCTTCCTTCCTTCCTTCCTTCCTTCCTTCCTTCCTTCCTTC
>JAJPUD010001287.1:74720-85286 GCA_023553655.1 Myrmecobius fasciatus
CTTCCTTCCTTCCTTCCTTCCTTCCTTCCTTCCTTCCTTCCTTCCTTTCTTCCCTAAGTGACATTTGTCACCTTCTTTCTCTGGGTGACATTTGTCACCTAGTGCTCAGCTTTCTAGTAATGAGACTTTCTGAACTTAGGAAGGCTAGTCCTTGGACAGAAGACATGGCATATCTGGAACCATATTCTTAACCTTTCTACTTGTGAGATTCTAAATGACTTCGGGCGAAAACTACATTCTACAATGGAACTTCAGAAAAGAACATTTATTGAGGTGGGTAATAAGAATTCCTCCCATTTATATGGTATTTTGTGGTTAGAAAATGTTCTATATGGCTATTATCCATGGTGGTTATGTACTCCCACATTACATCCATCTTTTAGAATCTCATTTCCTTCCAAACTCTGCTCAAGCACTACTTCTTACTTGAAGCCTTCCTTGATCCTTCAGCTATTAGTGCACTTCCCTTCCCCAAATTTACCCTCTTATTACTTTGAACATATTCTGTATATATTTGTTTGTATGTAGGCTCACCTGTTCATCGGTTCACAGTTCATACACAGATTTAGAACTGGAAGAGATCTGCTCATTTTACTGATGAAAAAACTAAATAACCCGAGGAATTTAAGAAACTTACTCAAAGTCATATAAGTAGTAGCTGAGGCAAGATGTGAATATACTGCTTTTCTGACAAACTTTAAACTCATTGAGACATCCTCTCTTGGCCCTAGTTTTCTTATCTTCAAAATGAAGGATTTGACTCAGTGATCTTTTTCATCTCTAAATAAAGATGTCAATGATGGTGATAGTAATAATAGCTATCACTAATAGAGGACATTTTACCCCCACAGAAACCCTAAGAAATAGGTACTATTTTCATTTCCATTTACAGGAAACTGAGACAGAATGAGGTCAAGAGATTATTCTGGGTCCCTCAATTATGACCCATTACCTAAAGATCTGCTTAAGCAAGAGGTAGAAGGCTTGTGGCAACTATAGATCTACTCAGATCCTTGCTGTCTAAATTCATAGTTCAAGCTAGGCTTCCTAAACCATTCTTTTTTTTTTTAACTCTTTTGTATTCATTCTACTTAATATTTTCCCCAGTTACATTTAAATTATTATTTTTTACATTTGTCTTTAAAATTTTTGAGATTCAGATTCTCTTCCTTGTCTCTATTTCCACTCCTTGTAAGAAACCACATGTGAAGTTATGCAAAACTTTTCCATAAAAGTCATGTTGTAAAAGAAAACATAGATCACATATCCTAATTTTAAAATATTCTTGGCACTTTCCAATGGCATTCAAGCCACTCTAAAGGTTAATACCCTAGTCTAGGACCTATCACTTGGTGCCCTGTGGTAGATAATGCCCATTTTATAAACAGAACTAAAGTTTAGCCTTTAAAATGCACAATGGAATGAGTTAATAAACTGAATGTAATGTATAAGAGAATATGAATTCTAATTCCAGTGTGGCTAATTTCATGGTGAATTGCTTGGAAAATAGGATTTTGTTGTTTAGAACCATACTTCACTAGACCTCAGTTTTCTTTTGTAAAATGAAAAGGTTAATAAAAGCTGCATACATAAGGGTTCAGAAGGCTTAGTGTGGGCTTCTGCCATTAAAATTTAATAATTAAGTTTTTTATTTAATTATTAAGGTTTAATAGCAGAAGCTTGCACTAAAACTTTTAGGACATCTGGCATATTACTTTAAGGTTTGCAGAACTTGCTCTTCAGTTGTTTTAGTCACGTCCAACTCTTCATGATCCCATTTGGAATTTTCTTGGCAAAGATGTTTGCCATTTCTTTCTGTAGCTCATTTGACAGATGAAGAAACTGATACAAGCAGAATTACATGACTTGCCTAAGATTACATGACTAGTAAGTATCTGAGTCCAGATTTGAACTCAGGAAGAAGAGTCTTCCTGACTTCAGGTTCTGTGCTCTGTCCACTGCATCACCTAGCTGCCCCTAAGGTTTGCAAAGCACTTTGCATATATTATCTCATTTAATCTTCATGATTGTCCTGTGAAGTAAGTATCATATTTATCTACATATTTCAAATAAAGAAACTGAGATTGAGAGAGGTTGTGACTTGCCCACTCTCACATAGCATTCTAACTGAGGCTTCTCTAAACTCAAAATCTTATGATCTTATGACAATTTCCTTTCATCATTTTTTCCTACTGTTAAGTGGAAAGATAGACACTATATACCTCCTGTGGAGTTGTTATAAGAAGTTATTTCCAAGATAATCAGTTGCTACTCTCTATGTCAACCAATTATAGCTTATATTTATAAAATGCTTTATAATTTACAAAGCTCTTTCCTCCCAATAACCTTGTGAGGTAAGTAGCACAAGAATTATTACTGTCTCCTTCTCCAGCATTTCATGGAAGAGGAAACAGACTTAGTCAGAAAATAAGCTTTTGATATAATGTTTGTTAAATTAAGTGATATACAACTGGCAAGCAACAGATATAATACTCAGACCTAGGTCTTCCCCCTCCAAGTTAGCACTGAAAAGCAGATTAAGATAGAGGAAGTGTCAGAAGTGGAGAGTGGAATGCAATGGGAAAAATCATGTCTTTTTGAAGTATAGAATGGGGAGAAATATGGAGGATTCCATTCCTATTTCTGCTGTTTCAAGGTCACCCACTATTTATTCAGGACAGACACAATGAATTGATACATGGGTACATGGAGGGCGGGATGGGGAGAAATTCTTTATGGGGTAGGGACAAAGATTTCTTTTCCTTTAGTGAATCTGGGGAAGAATGGGATTTATACAAGCTTCTGTAGCATAAGATGGCTCATATCCATGCAACTGACTACAAACAGTGAGCAAATGGTGAACAATATTGACACAAATTTGTACTCAGTGGTATGGGAAAGACTATCTTATGTCTCTGTCATTGTCCCAGAACCTCTATATCTGACACATTTCAGCATTACAAGAGGTGTGAGTTAGTTAGGAATCTCCCAGCCTGCAGAAGGAATTGCACATGTTTAAAGGTAGGGGCCAAAGGTGATCCCACAAATATCTAATTTAGTGAAGAATTAAAAATAGCTAATTTTCTACAAAGTGCCCCTTGGGGAATAATCATATTCGATTTCTTTTTCTGGTGCTTCAACTCAAAGGTAACATAACATAGCCCTAGTTGAGGTATAGAATGAGGTTTTTCCTCTGATGAAGAAAGAAAGCAGACCAGAAATAATGAGAAAATTAATCAGCACAAATTTCTAAAATTGGCCGACTCTTGCTTTTAAAAAATTCTCTTCCTTTACTTTCTGGCTCTGGCAGGAAGTAATAATTATTTCCAATAAACAGCTGGCTCAGCAATCTAGTCTGCATGCTGGGTAAGAAGAGAGTATTTAAGCAGAGGAATCCTTCATGTGTTCTCCAGGGGATTCTCCACTGAAAATCTCTCATATATATTAAGAGGGAAAAAAAAGTAAATTTACAGTAAAAACATATTCTCAGTCTCTCTCATCTACCAAAAATATTTTTAGAAGGTATTGGAAGGTGTGCATGCATGCATGCATGTAATTTTATATGTATGTGTATATATGTATGTATATATGTATCCATGCACACAGACATATATAGACACATTGTATATATATGTGTGTATATTTATGTACATATGCACACACACACACACACACACACACACACATATATATATATATATATATATATATATATATATATAAATCCATATATACCTCTATAGAAGTGAAATGTAACCCATGACTAATTTTGCCTCCTTAGGGCAGGTTGATGAGGGATTTGAAGTACATATTTTTAATAGATGAAAGATATTTATATTAATGATAAGAAAGAAAATACAAGTAAGACAGAGGCTAAGGGCAAACAAGGAATGAATGAGACAATCAACATATGATGATGGGGGGTGATAGGGATGCCTTGTATTCTGGTTACATGTCCAATGGTGACATTTCCATTTTCTGATTGTGGGCCCATGACTGACAGGTATGTGTTCCTCAGAACCCTCCACTTGAAACACAAGATACACATAGGCATGTAAGCAGAGCTTTGCGACATATGAGCTTGTCCCAATCAAGAATTTCAGACACGATCAACAGAATTCTCTTGGAGATGGTAATAGCAGATAAAAAAGCAAAAGCTGACCAAGTGATGTTTGAACATCATCTTTTCCAGCATTGAGGAGAACTAGATCAAATGGGAAATTATATTTTAATCCTGTTTACTGTGTTTATTTTTTTCCTTTTGGAAATTGCTAAGTGGGAATAAAAAGGACACCAAACCGTTATGTAGCAAGCAAGAGGTTTAAAAGGATGTCAGAAAATGATATTGCACAAAGGTGGGTAACCACATGCGGCTTCCTTCCGTCTGGAATAGACAAAGTAGACATGTGGATTGGGGGACTGAGGCAGGCACAACTCAGCAGCTGAAGCCCCAGCTCCTTTTCCAGACAAATGGCCATCTGTTTTCGAAAGTACACATTTCCTTCTACTGACCTTTAACTGTTCCCTGAATACCAATGTTTTATGTCCTTGCTTTGCTATGAACATGTCCAAAATCAGGGCAAGTTTTCTCCCTTTATGCTAACCAACGTGCACATGGTAAAACTTTCTGAATTCAAAACCAAGTTGGAAACTAGAGACCCCCTCCCATCCATGAGATCACTCCTCCAAACAATCCTGTTTTAAAAACATACACAGCTCAAAGTTGGCGCTTCCTCAACAGGCCATGCTACACCTCAGGGGCTCACATTGTTCCCAGGCCCTTGCTGACATCAGTCAATAAAATGGCTAGAAAAACAAGGATGTTTTGTCAAGAAAAAACACTCCCATGAACTGAAGTTTTCATTTGTTGTCAGACAAAAGGGATCATGTTAATTTCAGTTCCAAACAAAGGGGAGCACAGCATGTTAATTTTAATGATTTTCAACTACCCCTCCTTCTTCACTAAAGCCAGGAGTGGATGGAAGCAGAGAAACAGAGGTTAACAAGTGGGAAAGGACACCATTGCCAGGGGAAGACATTATTTTCAATCTGTGAAGAAATTACAATAAACAGTGGAGAATTAAACATGGTGTCAAAGCCATTGGAGTTCTGGCCAGTGTCTTTTTTTGACCTTTTTCCTATTAAAAAGGTGGTAGATCCTAAGTAAGGTTTTTTCAAAACAGAACAAAATGGAATGGAATAAAATGTACAAATCATGAGCAGTCATGTGAGACATTTACTTAAAAATTTTTTTAACAGAAATAATGACATAACAGTAGATATTCAAATAGGGCTTTCAAGCTTTTATTAATCAAAGTTAAGGCTTCCCTGTGATACTTGTACTTTAATTGTTCCGCTCCTGAAGTGTCAGAGTGACTGATGGCAACGTGTTTATGGGACTCCAAATGCTCCTGTCGGGAAACCGGCTGTTAGTGAAAGCCAGGGAATTACTCTCTCAAGACCTTGCAAAAATGAAGATGGAAGAATTTAAACTCTTCCTAAAACAGTTTTCAGTGATCCTTTATTTGATGATGAATGGAGAGAGGACCCTTCCCTTTTCAGGGGTGGACCCTAGCACCCTTAAGAAAGAGGGAATCTGCTCTCCCAGATTCCTCCCCAGTTATTGGCATCTTGCCCAGCAAGCTGCCTAAGTTTGAAAGGGCAGAGTGCTGACACTGCCTAACCTGAACAAGAGCTATGCATTAGTTTCCTGTTTCATTTACATTGTGCTAATTTGAAAGATAAGCATATCTTTAAGAAGGGCAGAGCTGGGCCATCAGCATGCAGTTAATCAGGGGAACAGGTGACCCACTCAGGATCCAAATCAAGGGCCTTGCTGCAGTAAAGAATAGATTAGCATTTGTGGGATTTCTGGAGCTACAAAGATATTTATATCTTTCCTCTTTGCATTTATATAGACCTTCTTGTAAAAAAAAAAGGATTCCTAAGAACTGGCAGTTATAATGTGGGGGTGCCAACCTTACCTTTAATGTTTTATTTTAAAATGGGGTTATGAGCATTAATTAAATCTGACAACACTCCTGGGTAGTATGCATTAACATGTCCATTCCCCAGATGAGGTAACTTGAAGCTAAGAGGTTAAGCTGCTTTCCCCATAGGCAGTGTGTCACATTTAGAACTAGAAATAGAAGCCAGGACTCGAGGCACACTGTGATAAAGTCAGTCTATAAGGTCATATTTGGAACATGATATAGTCACACTCAGCAAGAGATCTTAGCTAAATCAGTTCATCTTAGGAACCCCATGATGTCTAAGCTATCTATAGATTTTTTTTTGGAAGCTGTGGATGATAACTATGGTGTCTACAATTAGCCCTGACAACTTTGGGCTCTATGAAATGGTTGTTTCTTAATATGACTATTTTAGAGGAGAGTCCATTCATTTCACAAACATTTCCTGAACACCTCTGAAATTCAAGGAATTGATTCCATTAGATGGAATCACCTAATTACAACACCATTAGGTGTTGAGGAGGATGGATAGTAAAAGAAAATATAAACTGCTGTCTTTGACTCAAAGAGTTTCTAACCTACTAAGAGATATGAGAAACAGAAAAGCTAGGGTTCCATATTTGAAGTCAAGAAGATATGGATTCAAATTCTCTTTCTGACATTTAATAGTTGTGCGATCCTGGACAAATAATTAAACTTTTAAGAGTCTTAGACAATCTTCTACACCTAATTTAGTAAATTATACTTGTTTTCTGCATCTGAAGAAGTTCCCACATTTTGGAAATCACAAATCCTACTATATATAATACCAGACAGTGTTATATAACAGATATAGGAAGTAAGTACAGAAAATTTTCATGGTAACTTGAATACATTGCCATGTCATCATCCTCTTGCTATTGCCCCTTTTCCACTTTACACATCCTCAGGTTAAGTGACCCCATGTTTCCACCATGGACAGCGACACCTAATCTGACTGAATTTGTGACAGTCTCTCCACATCCTTCCACATAAGCAATCAGATGTAATAATCAAAGCACCAGTTGGCAGTTCAGGCAAAGCTACACTATTTTATGGGATTACCTTTTGAGGAAGATGCATACTATCTAAAAACAGAACGATTACACCAAAAGTGGGACACTGAATTGGCTTTGTTCTTCATTAACAGGATAATAACAGGATGCAGCTGATTCCCAAACCAGAAAAGCCTACAAAGTCAGGGCCATACTCATCTGGAATTCGAGAATAGATGTAACTAAAAGAAGAGGGAAACCAGAGGGAGATGGCAAGAATTTTCCCTCACAATACTGAGGTATTCTCAAGTACACAGCCTAGACTAGGAATCATGTTTACCATAGTATCATCTGTTTAGAGGGACCCACAACTGCTGTGATAAGCCTCCTTCTACCTTCACCCACCTCATTCCATGTGTTCACTCTGTGCTTTTGTGTGACTGGACTTTCCTGAGAGATAAACATACAGGTGAAGAAACAGTCTAGGCTATTAATCCACACCCACCCCCCAGTATTTTCTGCACTTTGATTTGAGATTATTTGTGACTGGGTCTTAAGGCTTCTGATGGCCAAAAGTATGACCCTTCCCTTTCTCTCTCTGTAGTCTCTGCCTTGCATATTTAAGGCTGCCAGGGAAGGGGATCACTGTCAATAATAGTGGGTGGCTAGGAAGAATGGAGAATGGAACAATTGAGAGGCAATAGCCCTCAGGCAAGCAGTAATAAAATGGTAACTTGGAAATTGCCTGAGAATAGCCTACACAGCCCATGTTGACATATGAAAATATACTCATGGCTTTCAGAACTATTTCATATACTTAGCTGTGGCCCTTTGGGGAAAAAGCCTCATGGAAACAACTGATTTAAATCTGTTCCTTAGTCTAACTCGCAATCTCTGCCATGCTGTCTAAGCTGACAGGGGCTTAGGAAATCAATGACTCTCTAGTGGCCTTGAAACTATAGGAAATGGGAGAGCTTTTGTGACCAAACTGCTTTGGGGGGAGGGGATGAAAGAATCTTGTTGCTATAGCAACCTGTTGGCCTATTATGATGGCTCTTTTGCCACATGAGATATTTTTGTCATTGCTATTGTGTCCAACTATTGTATGTAACTCTTAGGCCAAAGTCAAGGTACTATTCAATTCTGTCCATTCCATGACTGCTCCCTAGAGTTTTAGATGAAGAAGATTAGTATCTATATTTATAGACAAATCATTGTATACTCCCTGCTTGATCCAATAAATATATTTTAAGCAACTATTATGTCCAAGGTGTTGGAGATATAGAAATAAAGATTATACAGACCTTGCTTTTAAAACTGAATTTTGAATCCAGACTGCAAGAGATAATTAAATTCAACTAGTGTTTTTTTAATTACCTACTATGTGCGAAGGCATTGTTCTAGGTGACAGGTAAACAGAAACAAAAAAAAAATTAAGTATTTCTCTTGCTCTCAAGGGGCTTATATTCTATTGGGGACAAATACTAAGTACCAGAAGATAAAAGTATATATGGAATATTTGGGGAGGAGACAGTAACATTAACAACTTACTGTTGGGATAAGAAAACACATAGTGTGGATAGTTATTCATAAGGTAAGTGACATAGGTCATCTTATATTTAAAGGTGGAAGAGGCCTCAAAGGCCTTCTGGTTCAATCCCTTCATTTTGTAGGGGAAACTAAAGCCAGAGAGGAGAATTTAAGTGACTTGCAAGTGGCAGAAGTGGGATTCAAAAATAGATGAGTGAGAGTTCCAGGCTTGAGCTTCTAGTTGCTGACTTCATGTGAGATTATCTTTACTGTCATTTGTAACTATATGTTTTTTTCTTCATGATTCCATGGTTCACTGTTCTTCAAAGACTTTTATTCTTTTACCCTCAGATCTAGACTGAAATCTTTCTTTCAGACCTGAAGGAGCAATTTTTTTTGCTGGGCATTTAATTCAGGGTCTTTATTTTTTCCTACAGTCAAAACTACCTTCTAATTTGACTTGTCACTCATTCCAGTATGCCTATAAGAAATCTGTTTCCCTGGTATGAACTTCCCATGTTCACATCAAGGATCTATTCCATTTAATTTTGTTCCTAAAACAATTATAATATTCCTTTTTTGTTTGCTTTTTTCTCCAGTTTCTCTGATTTGTATAAAAATGAGGGGCATAGTTTAACTCTCCAGAGGCTCTTCTATTTCTGAAATTCTATAATACTATAAATTTAGCAGGGATAAAAATTCTGGTCCCAGAGAATGAAATTCTGGGACTGGGACTGCGTTGATAATTGCCAACTGTTTGACTCCAACCAGCCCCCTTTTTCTTTCTGAGCTCCAGCTTTCTCAGGTGTATAGTGGAGATTAGGATTTCACTTTCTCCTTCACTAGGTGGTTGTGAGGACAGAATTATAGACTTTAAAACATCATGTAAATATTTGTCTATATTCCTCTCTCCTCTCCTATCTCTCTATGAACGGTTAAATCTCCTCTTAGAACTTCATAATTTCTTCCCTTGGCAGGGAAGAATTTCCCTAATCAAATTCAAAAGTTCATTCTCCTTAAGCTTTTCAAGGATACATATTTAACAAAAATATTTTACTAGGTCATTTTATATGAGCATATTAAAGATAGTCATCATCTAGCCTTAGAAGGTACCTTAATATTAAAATATGGTGAACAGATAGCTGGCCTAGGGGTCAGGAAAATCTGAGTTCAAGTCTTCCCTCTGACATGATTTGATTCCCATGACCTGAACAAGTCCTTTAACCTTTCAATATCCCAAGGAACTGGTTGCAGAGCAGGTGCCAATCTTTCAACTGCTAGTTCTTCAGCTTTGCATAGGTTATCTTTATTTTTTTTTATTTTTTTTATGCATAGTTTGATTTATTGGACTATCAAATAACAGCAGCAACAATAATAATAACAGTAGCAGCAACAGCAATAACAACCCTCACACTTATTTGGTACCTGATACTTTCTTATACTGAGCAAAACTTTCATTTATAAAACAAATAACAACAATAGCAATAACAACAAACATCAGAACCTCCCTGAGGTGAGCAGTTGTGAATTACTCTCTATTGTTCAAAATGCCCAAACCTATTTTATAAATACTGTAGATACTGAATTATATTTTTAATTGAACCCTACATTGTGTAATGTGTTTCCAAAGTACATCATTGATGTTATTGTACTTGATTATACACAACCACGTTGTAAAGTCATGCAAAGTTGATTATCCCATTTTTCTTTTCTTTTTTTTTTTTGTTAAAGCTTTTTATTTGTATAACATATGTATGGGTAGTTCCCCAACATTGATCTTTACAAAGCTTTACATTACAAATTTTACCCCCAGTCCCCTCCCCTCCCCTAGATGGCAGGAAGTCCACTACATGCTAATAATGTTGAAATGCTTGAGAAGTTTTGCAAGAAAAATCCTATCTACAAGAAAAAAAAAAAGAATCAGAGAAAGGCAACACAATGCAAACAAATGTCAGTAGAGATCATGAAAATGTTATGTTGTAGTCCATATTTCATTTCCCTCTCTCTGGGTGTATATGGTTTTCTTCAGTGAACAACTGGAACTGGTTTGA
>JAJPUD010001287.1:92212-151813 GCA_023553655.1 Myrmecobius fasciatus
AGTTACTTTGAATAAAAATCCAACCAATAAAAATCAGGATAAGATAATCTATCCCCCCATATCTAACAAACTCAAACTACTAATGTTTGACAACTCCCTATTGCCTCTATGATGTTTTTAAAGGTCTAAAAAGAGGCCTTTCCTATTTCTGCTCATAGTTTGTTATTTTTTGTAGTTATTTTGCATATTCTTCCTTTACTTTTTTGCAAGTTGATTTTTCCCCAATAGAAGGTAAGCTCCTTGGGCAGCTAGGTGGTGCAATGGGTAGAGCACCAGCCCTGAAGTCAGGGGGACCTGAATTAAAATCTGGCCTCATATACTTAACACTTCCTAGCTGTGCAACTCTAGGCAAGTCATTTAACCCCAATTGCCTCAGCAAAAAAAAAAAAAAGAAGGTAAGCTCCTTGAAAAAAAAGACAGAATAATTTTTGTTTTTGCATCCCTAGAATATAGCATGATTCTAGGCATATGACAATGGATAAATGCATGAATAAAAAAAAAAAACTAAGCTCTTACTATGTGACACGCACAGATGATAAATAATGAGGATTAAAATACTAAAAGAAGCAGTCTCTGCTCTCTAGAAGCTTGAGACTAGGGAGATACTATAAGGGAGTAATGGAGAAGAGATGTGTCTTTCTTTTAAAAGATATTCTCTATGTGTATAATAAGTCATAAAGAAGTCATGTAATATAGACTTTCAGAAAATAATTATAATATTGACCTAATGTTCTCAGAACAAGAGATGGAAAGTAGAGGTTGAGAGTAATATGTATGAGGGCATGAAAATTGACAAAAATGAAGCATGGTCACAATCCTGGGGTCAGAATATATTGAGTTTAGTAGATGTCTTTTCATTCATTCATTTATCCATTCAATTCATTCATTCTATACCAGGAGTCATGATAAGTTCTAAGGCTACAAAGGCAAAAATATAGATCTGGAAGGGTCTCAGCAAACAAGGTAACATCTTTCGAGTAGAGATGCTGAAGTATCAACATCAACAGCAATGCACAGGACAATGTGATTGAAAGTTGAGTGGGTGAGCTAAAATCAATTTACAAAATGGATGCTTAATAAATTATTGTTTTAAAGCCCTTCAGAGTCTGCCTTTGACTTAGCTCTCTAGATATTCTATCTAAAAAGACTTGCTTGTCAATTCCTACAGTAGAATTCTTTTTCCTTTCTCTCAACTCTGTGCCTTCACTCAGGCTGCCCTCCAAGACTGTATATACTCTTAATTTTGCACTTGTTGTATACCTTAAGCAGAAAGTAAGCTCAGTTAAGGCAAGGATTTTTCAGTCTATTCTGAGGTTCAGTCTAGATATCATTTCCTAAAGAAAGCCTTTCCTTCCCTTGTCCTTGAGTTAGTACTTTGTCCCCCTTAAAGTAATCTTGTATTTATCTCTCATCCTATTAGAATTCTGAGACCTTTAAGTAAAAACAATTCATTTTTGTCTTTGCCAATTTATAACCTTGAATATAGTAGATACTTAATAAATATTTGTTGAATTGAATTAAGCGGGTTCACCAGTGTTCAAGGCTAATTTATATCTCATACAGCTCCCTAAGCTGTCTCATTTTACTTCTTGCCATTTTCAGGAGGACCTGCTTCCTGAGAAGAATCTTGACCTAATCTGACAAGACTTTTGAGTGAATGTGAAATCTGTAGCCTATGTTTTATAAACCTTGTTGAAAGAAAACACAACTAAAGCAATCAGTGTAGCACTCTGGGGCTTCCTGCCTTTCTTACTAGGTTCTTGACTAGCTCAGCTCATTTGTAGGTTTGGTCCTCATGCAGGTTATAATTGCTCCATGGCCAACCTGAACTAAATTCCTGCTTTTAGCCACAAGAGGGCCTGAGAAAGGGAATATAGTCAGGGAGCAATGCAAATCCTTCACCACCTGACAAACTATTTTTAAAGAATTATTGCTCTTTAAAAGTGAAATGGACTATCTTCGGGTATAGTAAATTCTGACTCAAAGACTTTCATTTGTTTACTAGATGACCACATTTCAGGAATAATGTAAAGGGAATCCCTGTTCAGGTGTGATTTGGAGATAGATAGATAGATATACATATATATGTGTGTATATATATGCACATATGCATATATACATACATACATATATATATATATATAATGTCCTAGTTCTGGATTTTTGTCCTTTTTTTCACTTTTGTCATCCTGCACAAGTTACTGAAATTTTCCAAAATGAAGAGCTTAGACTAAATAACCTGTAAGCTTCCCTTCTACTTCCAGATTTATAGTCCTATGATTCAAAGTGCAACCTTTATATAAAGGTTGGCAGACAGTATTACTACTTTTCAGAAATCTCTGCCTTCCTTCCTTTCCATCCTTAACTGCCCCTGTGCTTCTCCCTATTATATTAGTGTGAATTGAATGCTTGATATTGCTGTTCTCAGGGAAGGCGTTAAAAGCAAGGCGAAGCTGAATCAGAAAGCACCCTTTTGTTCAGGGACAATCAGAAGCATTCTTACAATAAAAATGGAATCCTTTAATTTTGATGTCATTACATTAATGAAACTCTTGGGGCTGGCCAGTGGCAATATAATTAAACTTTACAGAATACAGTTCAATTAAGCAACAAAGTAGGCTGACTTTTAGATGGATTAATTTTTGACACACATCAGCTATTTAATCACTTTGCCTGCCATATCAAGTAAACTGTGATTAAACATTTCATCCTATAAAATCCTAAATAGTGTCTAACCTCATGTCATGTCTCTCTGCTGTGGGCAGAGGTTACTTCCCACAGGCTATTGGGATTGCAGATTGAATCACAGTTGTCATCTGTCCAGTTGTGGCCTGAGTGAGATGGAATTGGAGGTGTCTGGTTATCTAGAAAGACTCCTTTAATCAAGACCCATGCCTTCTATATGAATTTAGTAATTTTGTCAAGTCAACTAACATTTATCAAGGGCTTCTGCAAGCACAATGGATGGCATATATTCAGTCTCTAGTACTTCCTTAGATTGCCAAGCAAGGTGACAGGGGCATACAAAGAAAGGTTCATGAGAAAAGTAGGGTTTTCTTATGAATTGTCCACATTTTCTCATCAAACACTTTCAGATCCCTTTCCATTTTCCTACCCTGCTATTTCCTAATTCTACTGGATCATTTACCTATTGAACCCCTAACATATCAGAATTGGGCTTAGAAGTTCTGGATTTGAATCCCACTCCTACAACTAAGTAGCTATATTGGATAACATTTATTCTCCTTGAGTCTCAGTGTTATATAAATACTAGCTATTATGTTAAATGGTCATTTAATGTAATTCATATATATAATACTTATTATATATAATATTTTTAGTTACCATATGTAATTATAATTTGTCTAGATACTATATTATATCAAATACTCATTTAATATAATACCTAGTATTTACATATTTTAAGATTTGAAAATACTTTACAATTATCTTACTTTATCCTTGAAACTTTTCTGTAAGATAGGTGTTATTACCCCTATTTTACATATAAAGAAATTGAGACTGAGAGAGTTAAGTGACTTGCTAAGGTAGCATCTGAACTTTAAACTCTGGTCTTTTTGACTCTGGCTTTGATACCCAAACTCCTATACCACCTACCTGCCTTCAATTCACAAAATAAAAGAATAATTTTTTTCACTTCTATCTCAAAAGTAATATGAGGATCAAACAAAATGATATGCAAAATAATATTCCAAATCCTCAACTGTTTCTAAAAATGTAAGGAAAATGGGATTCAAAATAGCAAATAATGTTAAACATTTATAAAATGCAGGGAATGAAGGGAGTTAAAAAGCTCAGAACTCCTTTGTTATAAACAGTATTTTAAATATCAACTCTTTCTTGTAGGAGTATTTTTTTTTGTTTTTTTTGTTTTTTCTTTGTTTTAATCAAAGATAATTCACATTAGTGTATTGATCTCTATTCATGTTTCATGGACACATACTGATGGTCAAAAAAAGTTTGTGGAATTGAGAGAAAATGAAAACTCAAACTTACCAAGGGATGGTACCACTTTAAGACCAAATTAAAAGTTTTTAGCTTCAGTATAACTTCCTCTGCTGGGAAATGTCAGAACGTAAAACTTGATAATTTTAACTATTTCAAATTGCTTTGGCTGTCTCTATCAGAGGGTGATGGGTGGATTCTATCACCTGGTGGACTCCTGGAAGATGGAAATCTTGGCTTGAATATGTCACTGTCTACAGCTGGTCAGCACAACAGATACGGTTGAAGACACCTGATCCGTAGTATCCTGCCTGCTTCTATTTCCCTGAGCTATTTGAAAATCTGCTAGAACTTCCACTTTTTTTTGTTGTTTGTTGTTCATCTCATGTTTAGATACATTTGGCACAAAAAAAGAGAAGCAAAAAATACAGACATGCAGATGGGATTGTTGAAAATCAGAGACTCTAAGTCCCCAGTAGGCAGGAGCCATGTTTTCTGTTTCTTCTGTTCAGTGTATCCCATCAATTAGCAAACATTCATTGTTGGTGATGATAAGCACTAGGAACATAAAGCATTTAACTATGTGGTAATAGGTTGAATGCCAATAGATGAGAAATAGAGCCTGCTTCTTCTATAGCTGCAGTTTCAGGTCACCCTCAGCACAGTATTCTGACTACAGTGATCACTAATTTGTTTTTGTTGACTGGATGTTCAAGGAATTTAAAATTTAATAGAGGTATTAGAGAAGCATCAGGGGAGGCTTCATGAAATAGGGAGCCACTTCAACAGTACCTTAAAGGGAGAAACCAATTTTAATTGGCAGAGAGGAGGAAGGAGTGCATTGCAAGTATGGTGGTCAGTCAACATGAATTCATGAAGTCCATCCAAATAGTGCGAGATGAGAATGGAGAACCACCAGCGGTTTGGTTTGATTGGGACACTGATTATGAAATGGAGAATAGTAAGATATAAGGCTAGAGGGATAGGTTGGACTCTGATTTTGAGCCTTAAACACCAGGATAAAGTATTAAAGGCAACTGACCTAGACAGTAAAACAAAACAAAACAAAACAAAACAAAACAAACAAACAAACAAACAAACAAACAAAAAAAAACCCAGAATGCTGGACTTGAAATCAGGAACATTTGAGTCTGAATTAAGTCAACTTCTATTTGCCCCAGTTTCCTCAACTATAAAAAAAAGAATGATATTACCTACCTCTCTGAATTGTGAGAGAGGACTCAATGAGACAGTATTTTAAAGTACTTTACAAAACTTAAGTACTATATAAATGATATTATGATTATTGTTACACTATAAACAAATCTTTGGTCTCTACAAAATAAAATTTTCATCACTACTACACTTGTTAGAGACAGCACGATAGAGTAGGAAGAAGTCCAGTCTGAAATTCAGGAGGCCTTGGCTTTCAACTTGGTTCTTTGTTTTTCTTTGTGGACTTGAGGGAAAATGAAAACTCAGGGGTTTTCAGCAAATCACCCAGAACTCAGTTTCTTCTTTCATAGGACTGCATTATGTTTGAATTATATGATACTTAAAGTTCCATGTTTTCCAGTTCTAATTCTGTGATTCAACTCATGTAGCACTAGTTATAACACAGAGGAATGCTTGGGACTCACCCATGATAAATGGAAGTTGTGGGGTTTTTTAAGGGTATTTTGTTTATTTTTGAAAATGAATTTGCCAGCTTTCAAAAGCTACTATTTAATAGTAATATGCACATATATATATTACAAGAACATTCTTGATGATGGAAATTTTGACCAGCTTTTAAATTCAGAATTATGTTCCTCTGGAAAGCCATTTCAGAATTAATTTTTCTAATGGGTACAGCATGCACAATTAAATAATGTTTTTCAGGACCTTTGCAGTTTTAAAATGAAAGGTAGGATATCAAAATTATTTACTGACATTGGGATGCCAGTAATCTCTTTATGAGGAGAACAGATTCCACTTAGGGATTCCAGGTGAATCAGTGCTTGAAGGTTTTAGAGTTGAAAAATTCTGATGTACAAATAATTTTGTAGCTAGAATGTGCTGATGAATTGAAACTAGCAATGTAAGCAGTGGTTACTGTGGACTGGCTACATAAAAGAAATAAGCCTGCTTTATAGCTTGTTTTGAATATGAGACTTTTGTTTTAGAACAAGGCAAATTTAAAAAGAATGGGTTACCCCTTGAAGGCTGATGAAGGTAATGTTGATTTGGCAATGATATCAAATGTTCCAGAATTCTGAATCTGGATTGAGCCTCAGAGGTCATTTAATAGACTCTACAGCATTTCTAACAAATTGTCATTTGGCCTCTGTTTAAAAAGACTAGTGATAGGGAAGACATCACTTCCTTAAGTAGCCCATTCCACTTTTTGGACAGCTCCAATTGTTAGGAGACTTTTCTCTTAACTATGTTTCTCTACAATTTTAACCCACTGACCCTAGTGCTGCCTTCTGAGGTCAAGCAGAACAAGTGTAATTCTTCATCCACATGACAGATCTTTTGACAATACTTTTGAAAAACCTAGCTTGTACACACTACGTCTTCTTTTTTCCAGGGTAAAATAAAAATCCACATCTTGTAGCCAGTCCTTGAAAGGCAATTTCTCAAGGACCTTTATCATCTTGGCCTTCTTCCATGATATTGCCAAGTTTATTAGTGTCCTTTCTAAAATATGTATTATAGAAATGTTTCAGATATAATCTGACAAGGAATAGAAGAGTATAGTAGGATGTTTAGAGCAGCTAGGTGGTGCAGTGGATAGAATGCTGGGTGTGGACTTGGGAAGATCTGAATCTTCAAACACTTACTAGGTATGTGAACCTGGGCAAGTCACTTTACCCTGTTTGCTTCAGTTTCCTCATCTTGTGAAATAAGCTGGGATAGGAAATGGCAAACCACTCCAGTATCTGCCAAGAAAACCCCAAATGGGGAAAGAAAGAGTTGGATATAACTGAACAGCAACAGTAGAATGATTACCTCTTACATTCTCAGCACTGTACTTCTCTTAATGAGGCTTACAATTGGCTTTTTTATCTGTGAGGTTATTTTGTTAATTTATACTGAATTTATAGCCTGGTAAACTTAGGAAGTCTTTTTCACAAGAACTGTAACCTAGCTAAGTCTCCCCAATTTTATATTTGTAAAATTATTTTTTTAACTCTCTAGCAGAATTTTACATTTATCTTTATTAAATTTCAACTTAAAAGATTCAGTTCATCCTTCTAGTCTGTCAATATCTTTTTTGGAATCTTTTATTTGTCATGCAGCATGATTGCTATCCTTCCAGATTTATGACATCTGAAAATTTGACAAGTATGTCACTTACGGCTTTGTTCAAGTCATTGATAAAAAGTGTCTATATTAAGTTTATGACATTTCATTGTTTAGGTCAATAAGTTTGTCCATAAAAGTGAATGGTGAAATGATGTTAGTCTGGCATGATCTGTTCTTAATAAAACTATCCTGTCTTCTTGTGATTACTGCAATCCTTTCTAAATTCTCACAACCAGCTCTTTACTACTGTATTCCAGAGTTTTGCTACAAATTGAAGCTAAGCTAACCAGACTATACTTTATAGATTGAAATCTCTTCCCTTTTTTGATATTGGAATTACATTTTGCTGTCTAAAGTTGTATAAGACCTTTACTGTTTACCATTACTTTTTAAAGCTCGGAAGCTTAATAATTATAACCAAAGAGTCTTTTTGACTTGCCAATCCTTTTTTTGGTCTCTTTGAAATACAATGCTTTATCCAAATCAAGAGTGCAATTAAGCTATATCCAGCTTTTTTCTTTCTAATTACAAAACCTAAGATGGAGTCGTCACTTATTCTTGAGGTTCACATCATTTTCATTTTAAGTGCCAGTTCCTCCTTATTAGATTTAATCTAGTCCAGAATAGCAAATTTCCTTTTTTGCTTCTTCTACCTTTTGAAGAATGAAATTATCAGTAAGCCAATTCAATAATTTTCCAGCTGCTCTGATTTTAGCATAGAGTGCTCCAGAGATATCTGGGCACTTAAAACCCCCTAACATCATTATAAGTTTTCTCCATGCCATGTTTATGATCTATATTCCCTGCTCATCATCCATTTCCTCTTTTTTCCTCTTGGTATACTTCCAACACAATATTATTTCAGTTTTTCACTCTATTGAGTCTCTCTTGTTACCCCATACTGCCTTGTGCTCAAGGTTTTCTTCAAATGACTAGCTTTTTATGCTACTCTACCAGATTATTTTAAATAAAATTTGATTCATTTTAATAAGATATACTTTTCCATAGCCATACTGTGACCCAATTCAAACCAGAAAATGAATTCTTATTATAACATAACTGAAAAACATTTAGCTATCCTTTGCTTGAAGATTTACAATGAGGGGGAATCCATACATTATCTCTTATGAAAATCTATTGCACTTATGATTACCTCTAAATATGAAGAAGTTTGTCCCCCCCTGACATCTAGTTTAAATTTAGCTTCTACCAATAATCTTGATTTTGCCCTCTGTACCTCCAAACAGAACAAATCTAATCTCTCTTCTACTGGATGACCCTTAGGATATTTGGATAGAGCTGGAACATCTCTTCCAAGTCGTCTCTTTACTAATTAAACAACTTGTTTTTCATCAACCAGATTTTACAGGGATGGACATTTAGATTCTTACTATCTTGATTGCTTTCCAGTTCAATAATGTCCTCCTAAAATGTGGTTCCTGAAACTATATGGTCTAACAATAATGGAGTATCACCTTCATTCTGGACACTACCTTTTAAAAAGTAGCTTAAAACCCAATTCGTGGTTTTGGCTGCTATATCACACTGTTGATTTATTTTCATGATGCTTTCCCTCCAAATCCCCCATTCTTCAAAAAGTATCATCACAGAACAATAGGCTTAGAGGTCAGAAGTCATCTCATATGGCACCTGCTCAAATCAACAATCTTGCCTACAGCCTCCTAAAAGTAATCATCCAGCTTCTGCTAGTGACTGGGAACCCACTAGCTTTGAAAGCAGCCAATTCCACCTTTGGGCAGATCTAATTGTTAGAACATTTTCCCTTACATTGAACTGAAACATACCTCCCTCTAATTTCCATCTGTTGGTCTTAATTTTTATCCTCTGGGGCTAAGTTGAATAGATCTAATCATTCTTTCACAAGAAAACCCTTCAGATATTTGGAAATTATTATCAAGTTTTCCTCAAAGTCTTCTCTTTACTAGTTATTTCAAGGGATCTGTAAAGCATATTGTTAGTTCCTTTTAACCCTCTACTCCTATAGCCCTGATTGCCTTCTTTCTGAATAGTTAAGCTGATCAGTTTTCCTCCTAAAATGTGAAGACCAGAAATATGCATAATTCTCTAAATCTGGCCCAGCAAGGGCAGGGCATTTGGCGACTATCACATTTGGGAAATAGGTTTCTTAATTCACATTAGCATTTTGATTTTCCTATCATAACTTCCTGTTAGGGGCAGGAGGTCATTACATGTACAATACATCTGATTATGACATGAATTTTGGTTGAAAAATTTGTGAAGGTTTTGGAAACCCTTTGAGATTTCTGCAGACATCTCAGTGTATTGTATGACTGCTGTGAAAGACGAAAATTGCAACAAAATCCAAAAGTCAAAAAAGGTAAAGGCTGCTGCCAAAATAGTTAAGGGTCTGTTTAGACAGGGTTACTTTAGTAAAAGGAACATTTGCAGAGATTTACACTTGTCATCAGACCTGATGACTGCAATTCTTTCTGACATTCCTAGGCAAAGACATCTCTAATATCCACTTCAACTTGTTTCTCAGTGAAAAAAAGAAAATGAAAACAAAACTATACTATACTGCAATTTTATTATAAGGGACTGGCCATGGGAAGGGCTCCAAGAACTTCCTATATATAATACTGATTCAATTTATCTTTTTTGTGTGCAACAGATATTTTAGTTTTAATATGACACGTGGAAATATCTTTTATCCCGTATTTTCTAATAAAAATCCAAATAAATCCCCAAATGTGAACATTTGGTTATATTAATAGGATCAGTGATATAGATGACTAAATGAATTTCAGGAAGTCTAAAAATTTGTATTGTTATTGTTACTACTTTCATTTCAATTTCATTTCTAAATATATCTCTTCCTACTTCTCTACTCAGAAGACTATTTCTTGGTGCAAAGAATAAAAAGGAAAGAAGAAAAGAAAGATAATTCAGCAAAACTAATTAACCAATATAGTTACATAACACTATGGTATATGCAGTGTTACATATTCACAGTTCCTCCCTCCACTCTGCCCCCCTCAACTCTTCAAAGAAAGGAATGAGGTACACATTTATCTACTCTTTGGTACCAAGATTACTTATTATCATCATGCAATATTCAATTTCATGTCTTAGTATCAGTAGTCCTAATCTATTGTAAGCTCCTAAAGGGTAGGGACTATTTCTTCTGCCTTTCTGTAGGGCTGGTGCTTAGCATAGTGCCAATTACATAATAGACACTTAAATGTTTATTGCTTGCCTGATTGATAGTGTTGTTAATTCTTTCTATTACATCATCTTTGTAGCACAAATTGTTTCCTGGTTCTGCTTCTTTCATTTTGCATCAGTTCATGCTTTTCTATTCATTTCCTTCATTTCTTATAACATAGTAATATGTTTATTCTCCAAAATTTTATTATCCATTCCCAATCAAAGTACTTCTTGGTTGTTTCCAGATTTTGTTTTTTTTACAAAAAGTACTGCTATAAATATTTTGATGTCTATGGAAGAAATTTAGAAAGTTATGGGACCTTGGAAGATTAAATGATCCAGTGTTCATCCATTGTCACAGAGGTCAAAAGAAGTAGTGAAGCAATTGGGTAAATTCAGCCTGAGGCAAAGCTGAGCTTTTTGCACTCAGTTAATGACAAGTAACTTGGAAATATGGTGCATTTGTACCTTGGTGAGGTGTGCCAGTGGGGTATCAGGACAAAGCCCATTACCAGTAGTCTAAAACTGAAGGAAGAAATCTGGGTTCAAGGGAACATTCTAGGTAAATAGATTGATGTGAGGTACTCAAAGACAAAGAACAAAGTGTAGGAAATATGATTCTTCTCGGGAAAGGTAAGTATGTTGTGGCACAGTAATCAAGGGAAATGAGTCCAAAAGTACTAATCTGGAGTTCAATGGAGCTCAGAACAGGATATGATTCTGGAGGGGGAATGGGGAAGCAGTGGGTATGGCTTTAAAACCACATTTTATCTAAATCTTTATGGCTGCAGTGACAGTGTCTGCTTTTGCTGGAAGAGTGCATTGGTCACAGTCAGATGCAGCTACAAGCTGCAGGTGATAAAGACAGTCAGGGTTGCCCATATGTTTTATCTTTTAATACAAACACGCAGTCTCCAGAATTTTGAAATGTCTCTTAAACTCCATCTCTTCTTATAGAGACTAACCTTGTTGGCAAAATGGAGGACACATTCTAGCTTGCTAGATGGAGATAATTAAATTCTGACTATTCTCTTTCTATCTAAGAAATACTGGATTTTTAAACTATAACTTTAACTTGTTATAAAGGTACATTTTATTCATATTTTATATCACCTACATTTCTCAATAAAGCATTCTTCTTTTCCTTCCTAGTAAACCATTCCTAATAAGAAATAATAAGGAAAAATTTAACAAAACACACACAAAAAAATCTGATATTGTATGCAGTGTTTTATACCTACATCTAAAGAAAAAGGAGGGGCAGCTAGGTGGCGCAGTGGTTAGAGCACCAGCCCTGAGTTCAAATATGGTCTCAGACATTTCCTAGCTCTGTGTGACCCTGGGCAAGTCACTTAACCCCAATTGCCTCAGCAAAAAGCAAAAAGCAAAAAAAAAAGTAAAGGTACTTTCTCATATTGTATCTCTCCATTGGAGCCCATTAAAAAAAAACACCACTTATGTGCTAGATGACTATTTGAGAATCATGGAGTGAGGACTTGGACTTGGATGTGATTTGGTTTAGCTAACTCCTAATCCTTCTAGGAATGAAGTTCTGTAATTATTCTGCTTCTTCCTTACATCACATGAATAAAGAGAAAAAAAGACTGAAGAATTACAACAGAGAAATGGAAGGAATCCACTGAAACCACAGGGGTCCAGAGAAAGAATATAAATTTTGGTATAATTTGGATATACTTCCAAATAGAACTAAGTAGCCTCATAATAGTTGTTGTATTGACATTTTCCAGTCATGTCCTACTCTTTGTGACACCATTTGGATTTTTCTTGGCCAAGATACTGGATTGTTTTACCATTTCTTTTTCAATTCATTTTACATTTGAGGAAACTGAGGCACTAGGGCTGAGACTTGCCCCAGGTCAGACAACTAGTAAGTGTTTGAGGCCACATGTGAATTCAGGAAGATGAGCCTGACTCCAGGTCCAGCATTCTATTTACTATACCACCTAGTTGTTCCCTTGTAATAAGGACATCTGAGTATTTACCTAGTATAGAGAAATTATCGTTTGGCCATTAGAGGTTATATATCAGCTGCATTTCCTTTTATGTACTCATTCATTCTGATTTGTGCCAAATTCAGTCCTGGGGAATGCTGACCTCTAATTAAAGGCATTAGGCTCCACATTCTCATATTTTTCAGCTCATTAAGCCCCTTACTTTGTTATTCCAGATAAAATTTGCATATGGCTAGAATAAGTATAAGGTCCCTTGTAAAAAGGCATTCCCTTTACTAGCATGAATCAGATATAGAACAGGTAGTTTATTCCTACACAAATAGAAATGCTACATGTAGAAAGAATCATTGTATATATTAATAGAACAGTTTAAACAGGTTTCAGTAATTTAACCTAACTACTTTTACAATCTGCTTAGAGGCTAGTAGTTAAATCTCATCAGGACATAAAACAGTTTGAAAGCTTCCTAATTAGACATTCTATATTTCACCTCAGCTGAGCACTGTCCAATCAACAACTAAGCTTCCTTTTTTTTTTCTGATGGCCCCTCTCTCTGGTACTAAAGTTTCCTTGCATCAATCACTGCTCCTAGGAAGGGGCTGGGACCATTCAGTTCTTACCACTGGTCACTGATGTGATAGCCAAGTAAGTCACTGAAGCCCACAAAGTTTGGGAGGATACTCATTGCCCCAAGATCAGGAAAGAACAAATACTAAAGTGTAAATGAATTGGGGTGGGGAGCTTGAAACAAATTGAATCCTCTCTCTGTGAGGAGGAAGCAATATCAGGGTCTTCTTGATAGCAGGATAGTGGACTGTGCATCCACAATCCTCAGTAGGATGATATGGAAAGCTGACCTGAGAGATGCAGTCAGAACTGTCTCTTCTTTTAATAGATACAGCAGCCTCTCCCCACGCTGTTATTCTAGGGTGGGAGGACTATCAAGAGACTATCAAACATCTATCATTAAATCTGCAGCTCCTTTCAGCATCGGGTCACCACACAGTCGGAAGCCGCTCCAAAGCTTTCACCGGGTCTTCAAGAAATAGGCAGACAATACCTGCGCCCTCCATCCTATCTAAAAAGGAAGGGTAAATCGGATGCTATAGATACCTGTTATACAAGCATCATTTGGTACATTTTCTCTTTAAATCTAAGTAGTGAAAGAGGAAAGAAAGGGAAAAGGATAAAGGGAGAGGGAGGGAGGAGGTAGAAAGGGATAGAGGAAAAAGAAGGAGAGAAACAAAGAGGGAGAGGGGAGGAGAGATGCAGAAATGGAGGGGAGAGGACAAGGTGGGAGGATAGCATCATCTAGGAGCCAGGAGAGCGAGGTCTATTCTTGTCTCTTGCGTTTTCCATCTGTTACATCGAGGATAATAATACTTGCCACTTACCTACTTTACAGGGTTGTTGCAAGAAGTGTATTAAAAATAATGACTTTGATCTCCTCTGATAAAGGGGTTGTGTTTGCAGAAAATGTAATATTAACTCGATCATGGTAAGATTGGCTTTTGCTTTTAACAAGGTCAGGATTGTTAAAGGTAAAAGTCTGAGCAGCCGAATGAGTAATGCCATTACCCATCCACACATAAGCCTCTGGCCATGACTGAAAGGAACCCAATTTATGCCCCCAGAGAGTTATAGACAGACACATCCACAGGCGGCAGGATGTGCTCCTGTTTCGACAAAATGAGCAGACAGCTGGAGCTGTGTGCAATTTGGCACCCTGAGAGATGGAGCTTCAGCGGGGCACTTGTTCTATAGGCTGCAGTAGGACTGACTGCGGAAGACTAGAGAGCAAGCACTCTTAATAGAATCAAATTCTCCCCGTGTGTCGGGGAACACACATGCCCTGAAGAAAGGAACAAAAATGGTTCCTTTGTGAACCTCCCAGAAATCTCTTTGGGAATCCAGTTTACATAGGGTCCAAGGTTGTATTAATCACCCCTAAATGGAAAATTCCTTAAACCTCAATGCCCTTGGAGTAATAGAAGCATTGAGTTGCAAGAGACCCCAGATACCATCTTTTTCAATCTCCCCATTCTAATGAGGGGAAACTAAGGCCCAAAGAGATAGTGTAATTTATTCAAGGAAATAGGATAGAAGTCTCTTCTTGAAGTAGCTGAAGTCTAGTGTTCTATCTGTTTCACAAGAGGTGTCAAACTCAGACCCCGCAGGGGAACAAGCAGCCAGCGAAATTCTCAGTAACACTCAGACTAGATTAAAATATAACTGGGAAATGTTCAATGAAATGATTAAAAAATATACCCCTAATATTGTTGCTTTTTAGTTCTTTCTCTTGGCAGAGATATTGGAGCACTTTGTCACTTCTTTCTCCAGCTCATGTTACAGAAAAGGAAACTGAGGCAAACACTGTGAAGTGACTTGTCCAGGGTCACCCAGCTAGTAGGTATCTGAGGCTAAATTTGAACTCAGGAAGATGAGACTTCCTGTATCCAGGTCTGGCCCACTTAACTGTCCATAATATAATATAGGTAATGTTAATTTGTGGTTTTCTAAGTCAATATCTTCCAAAAATTTTGTCACCCCATAATTCCCATCATTAACTACAATGTGAAGTTAATGAATTATGTCTAAAAGAGCCTGTGTTAAATTAAGAAATATATTAAGTTGAAATGGTAGCACATTAACTTATTAAGTGTCCTGGTGCAGCATGGTTAAATTGAGCCCCTTTCACAGCAGGAGAAGGGGGGCATGTAGATAAAAACAGCCAGAACGACTATTGAGATTATTAAGGGTAGTCTTTGACACCAGAGGAATTTTACCAAGCCCTGTGTTATTCTGGCTTACTCAGGATTGCTGAGCCTATGTGGATGCACTTGTGTCTTTTATCTTCTTGAGCATAACACATCAGGGACCTTACCATACTGGGCTATTTAGACTTAAACTGCAAAGCTCTGGGCAAAGCTGGTTGCCTGGAATCACTAGGCATCCTAAGCTGATTCTCTGAATCACAATCATTTTAGGTACTTCAAGGAGCAGTGATCCCATAGACATTCTTAATATCCTTTGTCCAGTAAATTAGAGTGTGTGTGTGTGTGTGTTTATGTTATTATTAAATCTTGGAAGCAACATGTCATAATGGATTGGGAACTGTTTTGGAGTCAAGAATACCTGGGTTTCTAACTTGCTTCAGACATCTACTACCTATATGACCATATATTTAAACACTATTTGCCTCTGTTTACTCATTTATAAAATGCGGCAATAGACTTAAGATTAGAAAAGAAAAATTAAATTGGGGGAAAATCTTTTAAAGAAGTTTTTCTGGTAAAAGTATCATTTTTAAGGAATATAAGGAATTGATTTAAATTTATAAGAATAAGAACCATTCCCTAACTGATAAATGATCAAAGGACATGAATGTTTTTCAAGGAAAGAATCCAAGCTGGTAAAAGCCGGATGGGAAAAAGAACATTCAAATAATCGAATTATTATAGAAATGTAAATTATAGCAACTCTACCTCCTACCCATCGGATTAGCAAAGTTAAGGGGAAAAAATGACAAACTTTATAGAAGCTATGGGAAAACATATTAAAAATGTTTTAAAAATTCATATTAATACACAGTTGATGTAATTTTGAATGAGTACAGCCATTCTGGAAAATAATTTGGGTCTTTTATCCCCAAATAACTAAACTGTAAATAAATAGTAGGTCCATGCCCCAAAGAAATCAAAGAGAGAGAGCAATGCTGTTTAAATACACAAATAATTTTTATTAATTCTTAATTTGCGGTAGCAAAAAACCCCAGAAACTAAGAAGGTATGCACTAACTGGATGATAATTGAACAAATTATGGTATGTGAATTTAATGAAATGCAATTATCCCATAAGAAATAACAAAAGAGATGATTTCAGAGAAACCCAAGATGATTTGTATGAAATGATGAAGAATATAATAAGCAAAATCAAGAGAATAATTTATGCTATTACAACAATGTTGTAAAAACAATTTTGAGAAGCAATGCATGACAAACTACTCTTTCAGAGGATCAATGATGCTTCACAGAAAATAGATGGACTTGTTATAAAAAATAAACCATATGAGGCTGCTAGGTGGCGCAGTGGATAGAGCACCAGCCCTGAAGTCAGGAGGACCTGAGTACAAATCTGGTCTCAGATACTTAATACTTCCTAGCTGTGTGACCCTGGGCAAGTCACTTAACCCCAATTGCTTGATTATGTGTAATTGTGACAAAATTTTTCTTTTTTTTTTCCCTTTAATGTAAGTTGTAAAAAGGAAAAATAAATGTTTAACTGAAAAAAAAGAAAGGAGTTAAATATGAAAAATTCTAAAGTCCCTAGTAGCTCTGAATCTATGATACTAAACTTAAAAAATGTGAGACAATTTCATTACATTGATGTACCATGTTAGATTGGTGGCAGTACCTTATAATGTCATGGGATTTAGAACTAGAGCTGTTGAGGTCATCTTGTCCAACTCTCTTATTTTGCAGATGAGAGCACTAAAGTGTAGAGAGTAAATATTTTGCTCCAAATCATGCAGTTAATTAGTAGTAAAAGCAGAATTTTGAGAACCTCCATAAAATACCTCCATAATACTCAATATCATTTTAATCATGGCTAATTTATGAGTTCTAGCAATTATCTAAAAGGTTGACCTCAAAGAGCTTGTAATAGATTTGGGGGATATAAAATCATATTTATACTGTTATGTTTCCTTTTATTTAAAACATGAGTTCTTAACTTTAACCTCTAATCTAGATGGTATGCTTTTTGAAGGCAGGGAATGATATCACTCTACAACATGATTCTCACCACCGTGCATTGCATGTAGTAGATACTCATTCAATGTTGGTAAAACAAACAAAAATTAAAAAATAAACAACTTCAAAACAAAAAGTTATCATGTACTATAATAGAGATACTGAATAAGCTACTGGAATAAGGAATGATCAGATAGCATGTGATAGAGGAATAAGACAGAGGATCAAAACATGACACCAAAATTTTGAGAGCCCCTTTAACTATTCTTACACTGACATTCTATCCTAAGATTCATTGCATTTGAAGGAATGGCAGCCCAGAGACAGTAGTGATGGGATAGACTAGACAGAGCAGTGTGAAGGTGAAAAAAGAAGAGACTAAGTTTTGTTCTGTTAGCAAGGCTTTGCCTCCTACCTCTCCAACTACCTGCTCTTGGAAAGGACAAGCCATTTAGAGCTCTACATTCTTCTACATCAACTATCAGTAGCATCATGCACTGATACAACTTCGATGAATAAATAATACCTGGGTGAACACTTTACAGGATCCAAGATTTAGAGATGGAAAGGATCTTAGAGGTCATCAAGTCTAGTGACATCATTTTACACATCAGGAAACTAAGGCACAAAGAAGCTAAGTGACTTGTCCAAAGTTATACAATTAGAAAAATATCTCAGGTGAGATTTAAATCCAGAGCCTCCTGAATGCAAATCCAGTTCTCTATCTACTAGGGTTTGATCTAGGTCATAATGAAATAGAATCAAGGAGAAATTTGAATGCTGCTTATATTTTATAGTTAGATAATATAGAATGATATGAACAAGAAATTAGAAGGATTAAAATCATGAATTTGGGGAGGGGTCAATTTGTTGTGACTTGAGGAGGAAATGAGAAAATGGCAGATAAATGGACAATGGCTGAGAACTATGAAAATGAGAAAATAATTTGTAACTCAGCATGAAAGCCAAGAGCAAGTAAGAAAGTAGGCTTGATATTACGACTGGAAACTTGAAATATCATTAGAATAATCTTATTCAATTCCCTTATTTTACAGATGATTGTATCTAAAGCCCCAAGAGAAGAAATAACTTGAACCAAGTCACAGAGCAAGTTAGTAAGAGACTTACACTAAAGCCAGAATATCTGACTGCCAGATCATTGTGAATCTGCGTTGAAGTCTTCTAACTTCAAGAGAGGAGAGAAATAAGGAAGTAATTCTATTCTTTTAAAATACCTGCTGTTTTACTGTTCCATGGCATAGTGACAAAGATACCAGTTTTGGAGAAAAGGGATCTGATTACAAATCATGGCTTTGCTGCTAAGCAGTCTGTGACTGCTGTGAACTCAGAATAACCACTGGACCTTGTATTATCCTGTGTTTCCTCACCTGTATGAGGATAGGGTGGATCAGATGTTCTCTAAGGCTCTTTCTACTACTAAATCTATGCTCCTCTTACTGGAATGAGACAAGGAATGTTCCTTTTATGAGCCCAAAGATCAACTCAATCTTAAGTCAATAGGAGCAATTAAAAACATCACCAATAACAGCAAAATAAAAATAAAACCAAACTCATTTGTAGAGTCACAAAAATGTAATTTTCCACTACTACTACTGGCAGACATTTAAATCCTATTGAATATTAATATTTGATAAAATAGACACACTTCAAGAGTATGCATTTAGGAATTAATTTCCCCAGGATCCTTAGTGTGAATCTGCAGTGCAGATAAAAAGAAAAAAAAAGCAATCAATTGAGTGCTGAGAGGGAGACAAGTTGGAGGTGCAAAATATTATCTATTAAGTCATTGCCATTTCTTGTCAAATGCAGGCAGTGGGGAATTTACTTACTTGTGCCCAATCAATCAGACAGAAGGGAGAGAGAAGTAGATTGTGAAGCTTTTGATGAACATCCTCTGTCTAGAAAGAGCTTAAAGGCTACTGTTGTAGGATGTCTCTTATTTTATTCTACTGTTCAGATATTCACTATTTTTATTCCATAGTAATGAAAGGGTGCTCATGTCATCAGAGCATCCCTCCATCTTGCAAGGATGTGATTATTGTACTTTCAGGTGCAATATGATAAAATCCTTTACTTTTTTATAGCAGTGGAATGGAAAGATATTCAATGTAATTAAAAAAGACATGTAAAGGTAGATTTCCCTTTTTGAAAAAAAAGCAGCATGTCAATGAAGTTTATGGAATCCATAAATAATTCACCTAATTTAAGGATTATTTCTTCAGTGATTCTGTCTTTATGGAAATTAAGTTACTACTGAATGTCAAATTTATTCCTACATACTTTACTGTAGATTTATTTTTAGTAATTGTAGCATCTTCTGAGAGCTTGTGACAAAGTTGTGGAAAATATATTTCCAATAAAACTTACAGAAATGAAGTGTAGTTGGATTATTCATTTCTGTTTGATTTTCCAAAGAAATAATTTACTTTTCAACTTAGATATTTCTAGGTTGTTAAAAATGCCTGGTTTATTTGTTTCATCCAATTCCAATATGTTCTCTTCCACCTACATTCAATTCCCACATCTTTCCCCCCCCCTCACCCAATAAGAATCTTTTAAAATACCTTCAGCTTCAGTGCTGTAGGGCAAAATGACAAAAGGGACAAATACAAATATTGCTATTTTAAAACATATATATATATATATGCTTTTGTATATATATATATGTGTGTGTGTGTGTGTGTGTCATCTGCTTTGCTGAAGTTTTACTCAGAGATGCAGAGATCCTTAATGATTTTCAAGCCATTAAAATAAACAATTCTTAAAGGAAAGAAATCTGGTTAGTGTAGAATAGTTTTGAGAATTAGGAAGCTGCTGAGAAATGATTTAAGGTCATGCGATGCTATAGAGTAAAGTAATCTGAATTTGCATAATATTAAAAACAACTCAAGAAAGGGGTATAATAAAAAAATTTCCTCTTAGGAAAGGCATTGGTAAACTGTAGAACTTTAAGAGGAGGGTAACCAGGAGGGCAAAGAACTTTGAATCCTTGCCATAGGGGGAAGGTGAAGGAACCTGGGATGTTTAACTGGAAGAACAGGATACTTAAAAGTAAAGTATGCAGTGTGATAACTCTCTAAGTATTTGAAGACTGTCACCCAGATGAGAGATAAGAAATATTTTGTTTGGTTCATGGAGAGCAATGGGGAGAAGTTGTAAAGATACAATTTTTAATTTGAAGTATGGAAAGACATTTTAAAAATTAAAGTTATTCCAAAGTAGAAAGTGGAATGGGATGCTTCAGGAGGCAGTAGTTGCCCTCTTTCTTTGGAGGTCTCATTAGAACCTATGTCCCAGACAGACCAACATATTACATGTATACCAAAACAAGGTCAAAATAGGTACATGATTTAGATATAAAGGGTAATATCATAAACAAATTAATGCACCATAAATTTATGGATAAGGAATGAATTTAAAAACAAGCAAATGAAAAGATAGAGAGGATTGTGGGAAGTAAAATGTATACTTTTGATGGCATTAAATTGAGAAGGGTTTGCACATACAAACAAATGCAGCCTAAATTAGAAGGAAAGAGGAAACGGGGACTTTTTTTTACAGTAACTTTTTCTGATAAAGTCTAATTGCACATACAAACAAATGCAGCCTAAATTAGAAGGAAAGAGGAAACTAGGACTTTTTTTTTACAGTAACTTTTTCTGATAAAGTCTAATATAGTCATATAGGATACTGAGTCAAATTTGTAAAAATAAGAGACATTTACCAATTGATAAATGATCAAAGGATGTGAGCAGGCAGCTTTCAGAAGAAGAAATCAAAGCTATCTAGTCATACCAAAAAAAGCTCTAAACCACTACTGATTAGTGAAATGCAAATGAAAAAACTCTGTTACCACTTTACCCCTATCAGATCCGCTAACTATAGGAAAAGGAAAAGATAAATGCTGGAGGGAATATGGGGGGGATAAGGGACATTCATGTATTATTGGAGTTTTGAATTGGTCCAACTATTGTAGAGAAAAATTTGAAATTATGCTCAAAAGACTTCAAAGACTGCATATACCCTTCTCTGAAACATCATTACTACATCTGTATCCCAAAGGGACAAGAGAAAAAGGGAAGGAGTCTATATACAAAAATATTTATAGTAGCTCTTTTTATGGTGGCAAAGAATTATAAATTGAGGGGATGCCCATCAATTGGGAAATGACTGAATAAATTGTAGTACACGATTATAATGAAATACTTTTGTGATATTAGAAATGTTAAACAGGATGGTTTCAAAGAAAACCGGGGATGTATGAATTGATACCAAGTGAAATGAGCAGAACCAGGAGAATATTTTACACAGTATTAGAAATATTTCAGCGATGTTCAACTGTGAAGGACTAAGCTACTTTGATCAATACAAGGAACCAAGATAATTCCAAAAGACTCATGATAAAAAATTCCATCCTCCTTTAGGGAGAGAACCAATGAACTCTAAGGGAAGATTGAAATATATATATATATTTTTTCCATTGATTATTTTTTTTTGTAACATGGCTAATATGTAAACATGTTTTGCAAAATTTCTGGTGTTTCTACTGGTCAAAGAAATGCAAATTAAGACAACCCTGAGGTAACACTACACACCTGTCAGATTGGCTAAGATGACAGGAAAAGATCATGATGAATGCTGAAGGGGATGTGGGAAAACTGGGACACTAATACATTGTTGGTGGAACTGTGAATGGATCCAACCATTCTGGAGAGCAATCTGGAACTATGCTCAAAAAGTTATCAAACTGTGCATACCCTTTCACCCAGAAGTGTTTCTATTGGGCCTATATCCCAAAGAGATCTTAAAGGAAGGAAAGGGACCCACATGTGCAAGAATGTTTGTGGCAGCCCTTTTTGTAGTGGCAAAAAACTGGAAACTGAATGGATGCCCATCAATTGGAGAGTGGCTGAATAAATTATGGTATATGAATGTTATGGAATATTATTGTTCTATAATAAATGATCAGCAGGATTACTTTAGAGAGGCCTGGAAAGATTTACATGAACTGATGTTGAGGGAAATGAACAGAACCAGATCATTATACATGGCAACAACAAGACTATATGATGATCAATTCTGATGGACATGGTTCTCTTCAACAATGAGATGTTTCAAACCAGTTCCAATTGTTCAGTGATGAAGTAAGCCATATACACCCAGGGAGAGGCCTGTGGGATCTGAGTGTGGACCATAACATAGCATTTTCATGCTTTCTATGATGTTTGCTTGCATTATGCTTTCCCTCTCAGGTTTTTTTCTTGTAGATACGATTTTTCTTGTAGAGCAAGATAAGTGTATAAATATGTATACATATATTTGATTTGCCATATATTTTAACATAATTACCATCTATTAGACATCCTGCCATCTAGGGGAGAAGGTAAGGGGAAGGAGGGAAAAATTTGTAATAGAAAGCTTTGCAAGGGTCAATATTGAAAAATTACCCATGCATATGTTTTGTAAATAAAAAGCTTTAATAAAAAAAGATTTCACGTGTTTAATTGATATCATACTGCTTTCCTTTGCAATGGGTGAGGGGCAGATTAGAGAGAAAGAAAGAATCCAGAGTTCAAATTTTTAAATATATAATGCAAAAAATTAATAAAAATAAATTTGTTTTTTTAAAAACCTATGTATCAAGATTTTTGTGACAAAAGCATGTGAAAGGCATTTCCTAAGTCCTAAAGTACTATGTAAATGTGAACTATAAGTTTTATTATTATTATTTTAGAAAAGGTTGAGGTATTAATCCTGATTTCATGATTTTTTTTACATTTTGACAACTTTATTTCAATATATTTAATTTTTTATGTAATCCTATAAATTTTCAAATCACAATATCATACATATATTTCCATATGTTTTTCAGATAACCAAAGAGGTCCAAGAAACAAAAGAACCCCAGTTATAGAGAGTATCATTTGATTGTAATGATTTTGAGGGCAGGCTTTTTGCCTCTTTTTTAATTCCTAGTGCTTAACATGGTACAGGCATATAATAAGTACTTGATAAAGGTTTACCAATTGACAAATAATTATCAATTGACTGATTGATAAATATGTCCAAGTTGAACTAGATAGCTACTGAATTGATCTCCCACTTTTAAAATTGAGTGAATCTTAAAGTATTAGTCAAAAAAATTGGGCTACAAAATGATAAGCAATCATAATTTTAAACTATTCAAATGACATATTTTTTGTTGTTTTTTCATTTGTATATTTACTGTTAAATAGACAAATACTTTAAAAGAAGTGTCATGGGCTGGGTCTCAGATCAATCCCCTAGTAATTTAGATCCAAATATATCTAAAATAAACCTCTAAACCTCTAAAACCTCTAAAAATGAGCTTTATTTAGCCATAAAAAGCCCATTCTGAGTAGGGGAGGGGCAGATTTTTTAATCTCAAGCAATGATTGAGTTAAGGACAGTTTGCCAAGGTGGTTCATGCTTCTAGTCTATAGTCAAAACCCAGAGGGAGTATATCTTTTGCCTCTGGTTTTCTGGCTATTTGGACCAAGACAACCAGAAAGCTTTGCCAATGGCTCAAGTCTTAGTCCCTTGGGCAAATTAAATTTTAGGGAGAGTTTAATGCTTTTTAAGGAAAAATAAGCCCAACTTTCATGGGAGTAGCAAGGTAGGCCTCAGAATATGGCTTCCATCAGAGAAAGTTAAAAAAAAAATTAGGGGGAAAGAGGACAAATGTTTCTAGTGGTTTGGTTCTTTTCTTTCATTTCAAAAATTCAATTCTAAAAAATTACAAGCCTATTTTCATTCTTCTTTTGGCTGTTTGCATCTGGCTTCATTTGGGTAACTTCTCCTCAAGTAGAGTGAGGTGACAGGTTCACCCAGATACCAAACAGATCATATTCAGGATTCAAATTCTTTCCTTTTTACTGTAGTACAATAAACAAAGAGCAACACATCTAAAATCAGAGGGACTTAGTTCCAATCCTGGATTGCACAATCTAATTCATTTCTCTAGGACTCAATTTTCTAATCTGCAAAAAACAATAGGGCTGGATTAGATGATCTAAAAGGCTATTTCAAACTTTAAAATCTATTATCCTTAATAGAATTATTACATTTTTCCTGAATTGTTCAGAGCACTGTTTTGGTTTTCCTATTAGTTTATTCCATTTCAATAGCTATGGGGCAGCTAGGTGACACAGTAAATAAAATGCTAGGCCTATAGTCAATAAGACTCCTCTTCCTAAATTCAAATCCAGCCTCAGATACTTATTAGCTGTGTGATCCTAGGCAAGTCACTTAAACCTTTTTGCCTCAGTTTCCTCACCTCTAAACTGTTCTGAAGAAGGAAATGGCAAATCATTCCAGTATCTCTCCCAAGAAAACCCCAAACACTGTCATAAAGAGTCAGACATGGCTGAAAAAAATGACTAAATAACATCAATAGCTTTAGAGTGAATACCATGCAAATTAGGTAGGATAGCAATTAGAATGCTAGCCTTGGAGTCAAAAGATCTGAATTCAAATCCTGTTTCAAATAAAAATGTATTATAAGCAGTGTGATTCTGGACAAATCTCTTCATCTTTCTTAGGCCTGGCTTACCTGTCCATAAACTAAGGATTTTGGTAATAGCACCTAACTCCTAGGGTTGTTGTGAGAGTCAAATGAAGTAATATATTAAAATACTTGGCAAACCCTCAAGTATTCTATAAATGATAGTTATTAGTATGTTTATTTTATACTTGGTCTGTCAATGGTTTATTTTCCTATATCTGATATTATTCTTTTTTTTTTAATTTTATTTTATTTGCATAACATATGTGTGGGTAATTCTTCAACAATAACACTTACATAGCTTTCCGTTAGAAATTTTTCCCCCCAACTTCCCCACCCCTCCCCTAGATGGCAGGATATCCACTACATGTTAATTATGTTAAAATATTGGCAAATCGAATATATGTATACATATTTCCAAACTTATCATTGTTGTGCAAGAAAAATCTTATCTACACAAATGATATATAAGATAAAGGAAACACAATGTAAGCAAACATCAATCAAGGAGTATGAGAATGTTATGTTGTGGTCCACATTTCGCATCCCTCTCTTTGGGTGCATATGGCTTTCTTCAGTGAACAATTGGAGGTGGTTTGAAACATATCATTGTTGAAGAGAGCCATGTCCAATATCTGATATTATTCTTAACTGCATTCATAGGAGCCATTTTCTTTCTCCTTCAAAATACTCCTTCATAAGATGATGTCTCCTTCCTCCCTCCTGTAATTCATCCCTTTTAAATTTCCTGTTTTTCAAGAAACAAAGGTCTCTCTTCAGTAGCATTGTTTACTTATTCCCAAGTACCTACATCTTTCTGGTTGTCTTTGATGAGATGCTACACTTTAAGGGAAGTCTTTTATATGAATATTCTGAAAACAGAAGATGATCATCTCCTGAATCTTAGAGAAATGCCTAATTCAGTTTATGTAGACTTCCCCTTGACTACCTACTAATTTTCAGAGATAATATAACTTCTCAGCTAACATTTACAGCCAGGTAATATGGGTCAGTAAATATGGTACCTCTCTCAAAGGCAAAAAGATATAGGGTCAAATACTCCCTTTGATCTTTTCTACCCGTGAAACCTCAAGCAAGCCCATAAGAACTTGGATCAGGGCTATAATGATTTGAGTTTGAATCCTGTCCATATCACTCAATATTTGCTCATTTATAATACTGAGGGGTTAGATTAGATGACATTTTAGATCCCTTTGAATTCTAAATATATAATTTATTTGAGATTTTATGTCTTACATCAACATGAAGTTTCAGAAAAGAAGTTATGGAAACCTCTGAAAATATAAAGAAAGGAAAAGATTTAATGGGAGATGGGATATAGGGGAACTGAGGGAATCCATGTACTTCCTCATACTTTTATGGCTTTAATTCCTTAAAAAAATGTCAAAAAGATTTCCTAGTGACTTTAGCCCTCATGAGCAAATGGGAAATCAATAGCCAGACCCAAAATGTGCTTATAAAATCGGAATCTGTTACCATTTTCATGACATAGTAGTCACTCATTGTCCAATTATCCAAATGGAAGTCCTTCAATTTGTTCACAATCTCCTAATGCAAAACACAGCTTCTTAGTACTGATGTTGGTAATAAAACAATTTAACACAATGAGCTACGATGAGTTTCTTCATTTCATGACAGGTTTCATTTTGAATGCTTGAACTAACTAAAAAAAAGTCTTTAAAGATCTTTAAAGCTTAAAAAAAGATGTAATTTTGACCTTTCATTATTATTTCCAGTTAGATGGAATTTTTTGATGTTAAGATTTGTTTCTTCTTTGAGCTCTGAAAAAAGAGATAGAGAAAATAGAATAATTAAATGAAACATAATAGGAAAATAGTGACTGGATTTTAATCTGAGAGGCTCACAACATTGCACAAACATTAAAATATTAAAATGCAAACTTCATTTCATACTTATCTAAATGATAATAATATCTCTTAAAAAACCACTATTAAGCATAAGCACAAAATTGTTTACAGTGGGAAAATAACCTGATATTTACACAAGGACATCTTTCTTTTAGTCCAATTTGATTGGGTACACCTGTGTACTAGAAGGGAATTACATGACATATTTGCATAAGTTCATCTAATCACTTACATTGTTCAGTTAACAAACATTTATTAATAACTTTTCTAGTTACTATGCTAAATAAAGAAGATACAAATCAAAGTAAATCCACAATGTATGGCTTCAAGGAGCTCACAACTTAATAGGAAGAGAGGCAACATTCAAGCATCCATGTTCCTATAAGACAGATTTCAAAGATAATTTTAAGAAGGTGCTAATAGTTTTAATGGGAAAGGCCTCCTGAAGAAAGCAGACTTGAAACTAATTCTTTAGATAATTCCAGGTATGGGGGACAATCCATGACAAGAGACAGAGCTGAGAGAAGACATATACTGTGCAAAGAACAAGAAGGTTAACTTACCTTGATTGTAGAAATCTGTGCAACAGAGAAAAGTACCAGAACAATGAAAAGGTAGGAAAGGAACAGGTTGTGAAGGCATTTAAAAATCAAACAGTACTTTATATTTGATATTAGTGATAATAGAGAGTCACTGGAGGCTATTGAGTGGTCGAGGCAGTGTGATAGAAGTAATGGATAGATTTATTTTTACGAAAATCAGGTGTTCTTTTAATAGGAGTGACTTTGGCTGTGAGCTTATAAATTCTTGGTTTATAAAGATTAACCTAATTATTCCATTTGAACTTGTTTCCAAATAGTATATTTAACCAAAATGCCTTGCTGAGGTAATGGACAAAGATTTTTCTTCTATCAACACATTTGATTGTGTTGTTGTTAATGCTCTTTGTTCTTCATTCTTGAAGAGGACCATGATATCAGGGAGGTGATGCCATGACTATGTATAAATTGGATGAAATGACAATGGCTACATCAGTCCAGCTTGGCCATGTGGGTAGATGTCTAAATAAGGAGGAAAAAATCAATTGAATTGTTTAGTTTGTAGATTTTAACCCAAATATCTGAAATAGATTAATGTAATCATTTCTGTTTTGTTACTATTGTGTTAAATTTAATATACACTTTAAAAAATGAAACTTATCTAAGTTCGGTTTTATATATAGCCCTCTTTTTTGATTATTGGCTTTAATATCAGGAAACATGAACATTTTAAAACTCAAAGAACATCAAAGAGGATTTTATAGAAAACCATGAGCAAGTGTCCCTTTCCTCAAGGACATATTAGTAGGAGGAGGAGATAAAAAGGGTGGGCATTTATATAGTACTTGAAGGTTTTTATACTTATTCATATCTCTATTCTCCACAACAGTTATCAGAGTACTTCAAAAAATAGATGTTCAATAATTGTTTGTTGATTAATGGTAAATATATAAAATATATTTAGAGCAGCTAGGTGTTGCTGCACAGTGCTGGGCTTTGAGTCAGGAAGATGCATCTTCCCAAGTTCAAATATGGCCTTAGATACTCACTAGCTGTGAGACCCTGGATCAGTATCTTAAGCTTTGTCCGTTTTAGTTTCCTCATCTATAAAAATGAGCAGGAGAAGGAAATGGCAAAGCACTTCAGTATCTGTACCAAGGAAACCCCAATGGGATCCTGAAGATTCAAATTACTCCAACCCTCATTTCTGACTCTCATTGATAGGTTCCATTGCATTGTTTGGGACCTGAGTGACTCAGGGTGGAAACAGCAATCATTTCTGCAAAATCACTTGTTTGACTTTCCCCTCCAGAGCAATCTGGGTCCAGTGACCAGGTATAAATCAGGAAGACTGGAGATGTCTCTGGATACAATGGGAGACCTTGGTCATTGGTTTTTAAACTAAGGTCTCAGATAACTGAGGCAATACCCATTCAGTGTTTAAGACTAGGTAGAAACTAAGGCAAAGAATGACCTCATTCATCTAGTGCAAAAAAGAAAAAAATATAAATAGAAGACCTTGCACAGCCTTCCCTCATTTAAATCCACTTCACTTGCATGTCACAGTATCACTTTCCTGATGTCATGGTCCTCTTCAAGATCGAAGGACAAACAAGAATATTTTAAAAGAAACACAGAGGGGGCAGCTAGATGGTGTAGTGGATAGAGTTCAAATCCCACTGGCAAAACGAGGTTTAAAGGACTTGCAGATTTAAAATACTGTGTAAATGTTAAATAGTTTCAAGTGACATGCTGTTAGTTGGTGGGGCAATTAGGACTGAAAGCCAGGCCTGGATTTGCTCCTGCTACAAAATGCCACTTCTCTTGAAGGTTATTTATAGTATTAATCCTCTGAGGAAAGAAAATCTTTTTCTTTTCCCTTGCATGAATGATTTCCTTTTTCTTGTTGGTATATGTATTAAAAGGCTTCTTTCTCCTTAATTCCACTTTTTTTTTGCATGACATAGGAAAAGTGGTGAAGGCTAGATTCGTTAAAGCATACTACTGGGGAGGAAACAAACTTTTTTTCTTCTTTCTTTATACCTTAAAATTTCAGTCTTCACAAAGACTATTGTATCTGTCTTTGTGGTTACTGAACATACAATGTTAAATACCCCTCAAAGAAACACAAGAATGCCACTGCATCCTCTGGTTTCTATTGAATTTCTCATACTCTCTAATAATAAACATTACAGAAAAATACCAAAAGAAAAAAAAAACCCTGTTTACGTTCAATTCTACAGCTGCACATTGCATTGAATACTTTGGGGATTTGTCTATTCTAACAAAGCTGAAATGGTCTTCCCAGTCAGTAGACTAGCACCTGGATCACCTAGCACATTAATGTCTATTGCAGATATTTCCTGTTTTCCTTCTTTTTTGCTAATTGGGCTTTATTTGACTGTTGTGAACTCTACTTTTCATCTTTAGTCTAATTATTTAAGTGATCTACATTTACTGTGTTATTCTTTTCATGAATGGTATTTCATTTGAAAACCTAGAGAGACTTATCAGCACTAGGAGTAAATATATAAAAAAATGAAATAGCTGCCCTGAAAAATTCATGCAAAATTTAAAGCAATGCCAAAATTACTATAAAATCACTAATGGACCAAAGTAGAAAGCAGATATCCAAGTTAATAAGAGCTAAGAGAACTAGGTAAAAAGTTAATTTTTCTTTTCCAATCACCCAGTTATTTATATACCAAATATCTGGATCTGTCCAAATAGGATTATAAGAACACAGGATTCAAAACATGGAAGGAAACTTTGAGGCCACTAGTGCAATATTTTCTTTTTTAGAGATGAGGAAACAGGTCCAGAGAAAATAGGAAATGGACTATCTGCAGACCTATGGATACTAAATAGAAAAGCTCATGTGGAAGAACTTTGCAGTATTCATGTCAAGTACAAATTTACCACAGACAAATTAATTAAATTATTCTGATTCTAAGCATCACTGCTTAGAGAGTAAATTCAAAAGGACAGAAATCCACCCTGCCTTTGAAAATTTCCTTACTTGAACTGTTTGAGTTAGATTTTATAGGGTTTAAGAACAAGGATAAATTCCATAATCCAGCCCAAACTGGGGACAAAGTCCAAGCAAACATTTTCATCTGTTAAACAGGGGTCCCTAACTTTTAGTGAGGAAGAATCATTTTCCTAAAACCATTCAATCCCTCTTAAGTCATTCTCTCGAAGGATTTTCCTTTCCACCTTTTCAAAGGTGAACTCAAAAGATACTTTCATTCACTGAATTAATCAAAGACATCTTTGTTTTTTAGTCCGATCATTATCCTCATTATTTCTAGGAGTCCTTTTGAGTGTGATCAGGATTCTTGCTTTAGAAAGTGATTAAACCTTGGATAAGAATGATTTAAAAAGATTTTTGTCCAAGATAACATTCTGGAATTGTAATTAAAAGAAAAAAAATCAGGGTTTATGATTCTATTCAGATTAGACTAAAGAATTCAGAGTAAAGCATTGCCCTGATATTACTTCATAATATATAATAGAAAGGGGAAGGGAAAGGATGTGTGTGTATGTGTGTATTGTGTGTGCTTACAAACCAATATTGAGTTCAGATCTTATGACTCTGTATTAGATAAAATAAAATAATGGATTTGGACAATCAGTGTCTATCAAATAGAGTCTACTATTTGTGTGGGGGGGTCTGTCATTTACCTAATAGGAATACCCTTTCCAGTATTTATCCCACTCCCCTTTAATTGACCGGGCCCTAAAACAGGAATTTCATTCACTGAATTTCTTGAGGTTTCCATAATAAGGATATTTCATAAACATGACATGAACTGTGTCAATCAAAGGCTAAAGTAAAATATTTTAAAAGACCAATCAAGTGTTGCCATGACCTTTAAAACAAACAAACAAACAAACAAAAATGCTCCATAATGGGTTGGAGAACTAATTAACAAATAGGACAGTCACTGGTTTTTATAGTTTCTAACCTTGAAATCCAACCTGTTCAAAGTTAACTATACCTATAGGGACAAGGTTGACTAGAATGTGTGCAGATATCTCAACTTAGGACCTTCCAAAGGATGACTGGGTCAGGCCTGAACATATTCATCTTACAAAACCATGTAAAATATCCTTTTTTTTTGCTTTTTTTTTTGCTTTTTTCTGAGGTAATTGAGGTTAAGTGACTTGCTCAGGGTCACACAGCTAGGGAATGTTAGTAAAATATCCTTTTAACACCACATAAGCTTTATGAAATTGAATGAAAAGTCTGTGGATTTCAATGAAACACAGGTGCTATCCTTGTAGCATCCTATTTGTATATCCATGGAACCAGACATGTATTTTGGACTCTTGATAAATGACATGCAGAATAGAAAGTAGGCAAATTTTTGCTATGTTCTATGGAAGGTGCTTCAGACCATAATTCTCCACTGTTACATGAGGGTTATCCCCACGAATGATATATAACCACATATCCTGATTTCAACGTTGCCATTTATTGGCTTGGAAGAGTTACCCAATATCTCAGAGACCATTTTCTTTTTTGTGTGTATATACATATCATGTGTATATATTTGAAGGCAAGGGTATATATATATATATATATAGATAGATAGATAGATAGATAGATAGATAGATAGATAGATAGATAGATAGATATGTAAATATATCTATCTATCTATATAGATATATCTATATAGATAGATATTTCTAGATAGATATACACACACATAAACACATATATACATATTTGTCTTCAAATTCCCAAACATTTATTAATGTTATCTTCTTTGGAATACTTAGACCTATTAATTCTTTGTGGACTTTTAGGCAAGTCTATTCATTAATTAGGATATTAAAAAACTACATAAGAATTAATGAACTGAGACAGACTCCTAAGCTAAGGTTTTGTCTGCTAAACCATATAATAACTCATGTTCATGCAGTGTTTTGGTTGACAAAGTTTTCTATGATTTGGCCCTCTAACAGTCCTATGAAAAATGTGGTTTCAGTACTCCACATTTTTATGGATAAGGAAAGTGAGGGTCTAAGAGCTTAAATGATTTCTTTGCAAGTTATCTTTCTCATGAGAATGCAAGTTTATTGAGTGTAGGGACTGTTTTGCCTTTTTTTGTAACTCCAGGGAGGAGCACAGAATCTGGTACACATTTAGTTCTTAGTAAATATTTACTGACTTGTGGCTGTTGACTTGTTATGCAACTAATAAGTGGCAGAATCCAGAATAAAGCCTAGTTCTTCTGAATCATGGTTCTATCTAGAATTAGAAAGAACTCCAGAGGACATGTAGTCCATTGTACTCATTTTATAAATGAGAAAACTGAAATTCAGGAGATTAAATAATTTGCTTAGTAAGTTCGTAAGCAAAATTTGAACTTGAATCAAATGCTCTTTATTTAGTACAATGCAAACATTCAAATATTCAATTGCAGCAGCACCCTGGTTTGTGAAGCTCTCCCTAAAAGGGGAGCAGCAGCCTGCAAATGTCCATTGGGTGGAAAGTGTGTCAACAGAGAGTGATAGAGGTCTAGCAACAAAAGGGTAGGAGAAGCAGGTTTCTTTCTTTTTTTTTTCTTTTTTTAAGAACAGAGAAAAGGCAAAGAAAATTATAACCCTCTGTCCTTTGCTACATTCACTATACTTCACTAAGGATGAGAAGACAGGGAAGATTGATCATTTATTCATTCCTTCAACCAACATTCTATCAATCCCCTACAACATGTCAGATGCTGGGTTAGGTATTAAAGAGACAAAGATAAAACAAAACAGTTCCTGTTTTCTAAGAGTTCATAGGCTAATAGAGGGAATATTGGGGTAAGTAGATGAGATACTGAATAAAGCCCTGGGCTTGGACTGGAAATTTAAACTCTCTTTGAGTTTAAATCTGGCATCCGACACTAGCTATATGTCTTTGGGCAAGTCACTTAAGCCTGTCTGCCTCAGTTCCCTTACCTGTAAAATGATCTGGAGAAAAAAAATGGCACACCCCTTCAGTGTCTTAGCCAAGAAAACTCCAAATGAGGTCATGAAGAGTAAGACACAACTGAAATGACTAAACAACCAAAATTGAAGAGAAACAACATATAGAAAAAAATAAAGAAATACAGTAGGGGCAAATAGGAAAATCAATAAAACAATATTAAAAATAATACAATGGGGGCAAGGAATTAAAAAAGGAGCTCATTAAATGTCTATATGTAGAAGTTGGCAGAACCTTGAAACTAAAATTTTTGAGAGACAAAGGTTAGAAGGGAATATACATCAGGCAGAGTGCAAAGCCTATTTAAAGGTCTAAAGGCTAGAGATTAAATGTCATGGATCAGGAAGAACAGTTAATTGAGTTTGCCTGATCAAGAAGAGTCATATGCAATGAGTCTGGAAGGGTCATCTGGTAAAGATTTTTAAATGCCACTGGAGCTTTTTGAGTAGTAAAGTGCCATAGTGAAGCCTGCCTATGAAAGAGAGGAATATAAGACACTAATCTGATGAGAAAGTGCTTTAAGGATGGGGAAGGACTAGACATGTTTATAGATAGTAGAGAAGGAGCTGATATTGGTGTGAAAGGGTTATAATTATTGAATGACATGGGAGGGGAAGGGATTATGGACACAAATAAAAGAGATGACATTAATGGGAAGAGTCAGAGAGTGATCCAAAGGAGGAGAGAATAGGGGATGATGTCAAGGGGCATCAAAATGTAGAAGAGGGAGATTAAAAAAAGAGGAATGAAATATATAGGACTGAAGCTTTGTATAATTCAAGTCTGTGGTTGGAGCTGTTTTAAGAAACAGAGAGCAGAATGCAATGTTGTTATCAGTGACAAAATTGTAAGCAGCCTTCTAAGAAGCCCCTTGCCTCAGTCTTACTTAACCTTGACTCCTCATGAGGTCCTCAACAGGAAAGCAGATGGGGAAATATTATCAACTCTTCTGCTAGAAATATTTGCTTAATCTGACATTTGAGACTGTAGCTTTTTCCTAGTGGGAGTGACAGCAGAAGACTAGAAAAATGAACTGTAGCAGTTCTTAAACTCCTGGATTTGATGCACAACTATCTATAAGAAGTCTGGATCTCAAAGTTGGTTTCTTTAAACATACTGCTATTATATTTCTATTGTTTATTTCATTACTATGAATAAAGAAACCATATACAATTAGCACACATGCTTACGAACTCAGAGAATAAGGTAGAGTTCCTCTGGCATTGAGTAGGGACTTGAGAACTATTCTGAATGGGTAAATCCATAGTGACCAAAGATACCCTAAACCTTTATCACCCCCACCTGCTCTCCTCTCTGTGAAAGGGATAGAGTTAGGGAAATAATTAATCTACGAGGAATGGATCAAGACTACATCCAGTTAGAGAAAATCTCAATCTGTGAGAAATGAAGAAAGATTTGTATTTCTCTAGAGCTCCCTTTGATGTTGGGTAGGGTAGATAATTGCTGGGATTCCAGTTTCTGGTCCTAATTGTGAATTGGATCAGACTAGTGGTTAGCAAAACCTTCTCGTGGCTAAATGACAACCAATACTGCCATAATTAATCGATTGTTCTATGAAAGCACAATGCTAATAAAATACTATTATAGGAAGCAGTTTGTTCCATAGGTTATAAAAGAGATCCAATGAAATGTTTATAAAGAATTGAGTATAATTTAAAATGTCGTGTAAAATATGACCTATTCTATTATTTTAATTTTCTAGTAATATAAATAGACAATTAACTGAACAATTATCATAGTGCCCTATAATAACTTTTATAATACTATATGGTTACATATTTATGATCTTATTGTGAAATGGCACTGATTGGATGACCTGAAGTGGAGTTTGTTTATATAAACACTTACAAAGAAGTATGCTATACAATTGAGAGATACAGAGAGTAATAAAAATATGACTTTCCTGTTCTTGATGGCTCATGATATAGACAATAATGCTACTCTCAATTTGTATGCTAATAGTTCATAATTATATAGTACTTTATAGTTTATCAAGAAATTTACATACATCATTTTATTTCAGCCTCATATGACAGAATTTGTATCTTGAAAGTTTTTGACACTACAAAGATGGGTGGGATCTGGTAAGAGGAAATTTAATAGAAATAAATTAATGTCCTACACCTGACTACAAAAAAAATCAATTTCACAAGTTCAAGATGAAGAAGTCATTGCTAATCAATAATTCATGTGAAAAAGATCTGGATTTAGTAGGCTGAAAGCTTAGCAGTTACAATACAGTTCAAAAGTCCAAAAAGCCAATGCTTTAAAAGCTAAAGTCAAACTGAATTTAAAAAAAGAATTGTCCAGGATTAGGGATAAAATGTTCCCATCATATTTTGAACTGGTAAGACTATATCCAGAATACTGTGTTCAGTTCTGCATGTCTCATTTTATGGAGAACACTGATAAGTTAGTGACTATCCAGAGGAGGTCATCAGGATGGTGAAGGGTATCAAGACCATATTATGTGAGTATAATTGTAAAGTAGTATGATGAAGAAGAGAGAGAAGAGAGTAAAAAGAAAGGAAAGGAAAAGGGACAATGGGAGTGTGGTGAAACACCATTGCACACACTAGAACTTTCTGGTTTTGAATGGGTTAAATGGCTTATTCAGGATCACATGACTAGCAAGGGACAAAGCTGAGACTAGAACCCGAGTCTCCTGATTCTACATTCCATCATCTACTCTTTCCATTATAGCACCCTGCCTTCCCATGACTATATTTATGTGTATATAAAAATTATAACTCTGGAGTTGGAAGGAACTTTAGAGATCATATAGTTTAACTCCCCCATTTCCCAGATGAGGAAATTAAGGTCTTGGGAAGGGTGCTTAGGAGATCCATCCAAGACCACACAGGCAGTCAGCATAAGAGGGAGAATTTAAACCTATTTTGTCTGACTCCAGAGTCAGCATTCTTCCTATTGTTCTACACCACCCCCTGTTTAAGTTGTTTACAATCTAGTTATAATTTCACAAGGTATACATATGCTCTTGTTATAAATTGTTTCTCCATCTTCTCCTCACAACTACGTCGAGACTAGCTAACTCTGTGTCTTTTTTATGGTGTATACAGATCATTTTCCTATGATGAAATTCATTATGATTCTCCAAATTTGCTCATAAAGAGATTCTGCTCTCCCCTGTGGCAACTTCATTACAGAATCTCTTTGGCTCAATTATGAATCATTTTTCTAGTACTCAAAGGCAGTTCCTAAGCTTTACCATGGGCAAGGTGGCCCCACAAGACAGATTCCTCAGTCCCACAGCCAAGAAATGATGCCTGTGCTGAAACTTCTCAACAGAAATATCACGGTGGGAGAAGAGGAGGCATATGGCTGGCTGCTGGTGCTCTCCTGCAACATCCACTGAATTTCAGCCGACTCACTTGGACAGAAAGTCGTTATCTTATATCATTTTTATTTTTTGTGGTACACGCAGAACCCTCATAGACTCATAAAGTGATACTCATAAATGCTTAGTTACCCATCTTCCAAAGGTAGGCGAGCATGTCAATTTTATCACTCCATATTAGACTCCAGAAATTTATCTCTTGAATGTAATCAGATGAAAGATCATGATTCAGATCCAAATCTAACAGCAACCCATTGGGCTCCCTCTTTCCCACATAATTAAAAGAAACCTTCTGCCTACTGGTGGTCTCAATTATCTCCCTTTGGCATGGAAAGGAGATGGGACTTTTTCCCTGGTAACTTGCCAGTGGAGTTTAATAAACATTCAATAGTTGCCTATTTTTAGAAAACTTCTTCAGGAGACGAATTTTGGTGCCATTCATATGTGATTTTTCCATCTTGTCTCTACTTAATTTTTTTAAAATTTCTAACTCTGACAATATTGTAACACTCAGTGACAAATGCTTCTTTGCCCCTTGCCAAATGTGTCATATTTCTAAATCAGATGGTTATTTATTCATGTGATTTTCAATGCCCTGTGGCTGCTAACACAAAGGTTTGATGCTGCCCAGGGCTGTTCCAGTCATATGGCAAGTACTAGGGGAGGAGAAGAGCAGTTTTAGTGACAGATGAGAATGAGTTTCATATTGAGGTACCCAGAGTACCTCAGAGTAGGTATGTGCTACTCTCCTAAGAGAAAAGCAGAAGAAACAGAGGTAAATGGTAAAAAAAATAATAAACCCAAAGCAGATAAATAGTCTTATTCTTGGTCATTGATTCCCACTGAATCAATGAGCCCTACCCTTTCATGTGACAGCACACAACCAGTTGAAGGGCCATGAGGAGCTTGCATACAACTCATTCTCATCTGTCACGGTCCCCCTTTCCCTACGCCTACCATATGACCAGAATAGCCGCCAACACCACCAGGCTCTTGTGTCAGCAGCCATGGGATATTGAAAATTGTATGAATAAATAACCATCTGATTGACAAATATGACACATTTGACACAGGTGCTTGGAGAAGTATTTGTCAGTTATTTGGTCAGAATTGTAAAGGCTTTAGAATGGAGGGAAGGGTAGGGGAATGGATAGAGAAATACCACTATATTTCCCCAAAAGGTTTACTTAAGATACATGGGAAAGACATCAGGATACACAATTGAGAGGAAACCAATTCTATATAATTTGTTCTAGCTTTAACTTCCAACTATCCTTTGAAACAGACAAGAGATTCCAGGTCTCATGTTAAAACACACACACAACTATATATTAAGACCATCAGATGAGGTAAAAGATAATTTAGAATTTGATTATACTGCATATTTCATTTACTTTACACAAAAATTGATCAGGGAAGCACTAAAGTTTCTGATTAATTGTAATGACCAATCTCAGTCTTAGAACTGATGATGAAACATGCTGCTTTCATTTTGGTACAGAGGTTTGATATGTTGCTGTTGTAGTCAAACATGGTTACTTGACTTGTTTTGCTTTTTTTTCTTTGTTATACATGACTTTTATGGTGACGGTGGTGATGGTGCTTGAGAGAAGGGGATAGTGTACTCCTGTGGCACAAAAAAAACCAAAAAAACAAAATACCAACATGGCTTCAAAAATAATTAAAGGATGTGTTATATAAAAAATAATTAAACAAAATCTGCTTCAGTATATCAATTCATAGATCATTAATTACTAGGGAAGCTCCATTACTGAAGAAGTAGCAGAACTTAGAGAAAAAGTTATACAAGTTTCAGAAAATTCACAAGGGAAAAAAAGAAACTTGGAAATTAGAAGTCAATGAGAAGATATTATTTGATTTTTTAAAGTTCTGTTTATGTGTAAATGCAAATGTACTTTGAGGAACACATCTATAGATTTAAGTATAGACCACTTCTAATCATATTGACAAATAGGATATATATTTCTATTATGTGGAGTATTAAAGGGAATGTTTAAACCAGTTTTTTTTTCTCCTTCCACTTAGCACTCTTCTAAACTTCCTCATCCTGTCATTATTTGGTGGATACTGAGCAGTGAGTGTAAAGCTCATTTTGCATCAGTCTGAGCAAAAATCATAATTCAAAATATAAATAAATAAAAGATCAGAGGTTGTATTCCAAAATAAAATATAAACATTTTTTGAAATATTCATTGATCTATGATCCATTTTCCTCCTCCATTCTCACAAAGATACAAGAAATGATTCTATTTTATCTTAGCCAAAGGTTTAAGTTTTTACCTCTCATTAAATATGTCACCACAGTTACTTAGGAGTAGCCACATTTTCATTTTCTCCCTTTTATTCCTCCTGGCAGAGATGCTATTGAGCCATAAGATGAACTGCAAGAAGAGACGAAAAGTACTTGGATCATGTACAAGTAAAAAAATTGCAGGGTTTTTTTTCTTACTGTTTTCATATCTTTCTATCTATCTATCTACCTATCTTTTATGTGTTAATCCTTTAATTTCCCAATGGCCTGTGAAAGATATGAAGAAAGTACATACTTGAATATATAATTATGTATATAGTATTTTATTATAAAGTTATAAAGTCAGTAAAACATTCTTCTTACAACATACCTGTAAGGTGAGAGATATTTAAATACTTTGTATAATAAATACAATTATGCTCATTTTAAAAATAATAAATTAGGAAAGAAGATATAAACATTTGTTGAGTCCTGAACCAACTCCAGTAACTTTTGTCAATAAAATTCCAAATAGGGGCAGCTATGCAGCGCAGTGGATAGGGCACCAATCCTGAAGTCAGGAGGACCTGAGTTCAAATTTGGCCTCAGACACTTAACATTTCCTAGCTGTGTGATCTTGGGCAAGTCACTTAACCCCAATTGCCTCAGCAAAAAAAAAAAAGAAAAAAAAGAAAATCCCAAATGGGTTCATGGAGAGTTGAACATGACTGAAACAACTCAAGAAGCAAAAAAAAAAATGTCAGACATTGTGCTAAGCCATGGAGATGCAATACAAGCAAAAAAGATAGTTGTTGCCCTTGAGGAGATTATATTCTAAGAAGTCCTTTAGGTAGAGAGTGCAAAATTTATAAATTGTCCTTTCTTCTTTCACACACACTCCCATCCTCCAGGAGAGGAATTGTTGAATGAGTTAGAGATGTTTAATCTGGAAGTGAGAAAATGTGAGAATCATGGAAAAGAACATCATTTGTTCTGTTTGATCCAAAAGAATGAAACTGAGAGCAATATGTGAAAGCTGCTGAGATACATAAGAAAAATTTCCTTGCCATTAGCAAGATTTGAGAAATGGATGGCCAGACTCCATTGATCACAGGATTTTCCCTCACTGGAGGTTTTTGGGTGAATGGCACTCATTGGGGTGCTATAGATTAGATTCCAGTCCAGTTATTGGACTAAAGAGCCTCTGAGGTTGCTACCAATCCTGAATGTCTATGATGCTATTAGTAATAGTGGCAAATTAGAATATTTTGTTGTAGTTGTTGAGTAATTTCAGTAATATCCAATTAATCATGACCCCACTTGGAGTTCCTGGAATAGTTTGCTATTTTCTAATTTAGCCCATTTTATAGATGAGGCAAACAAGATTGAATGACAATCCCAGGGTCACATAGCTAGTAAATGTCTGAGGCCATATTTCAACTCATGTTGAGTCCTTCTGAGCTCGTCAGGTGCTCTGTGCACTGTACCACCTAGCTGGAATACTTAGGAGATCTGTTTTCCAAAAAGTAATTCTTTGTCCTTGTTTTCTATTTCCTATTAGTAGATATATCCTAGGATCACAAGGAGATATCTTAGAAATTAGCTAATCCTATTTCCATTTTTTTTTTACAAAGGAAGAAACTGAGGTTTCACTTAGATGACACACTCAAGGTCACTCCAGTAATAAGCAGAAGAGGGAGAATTTGAATCCCTTTTTAATTTACTGCAAATCTACAAAATCAAGATGACCATAGGGTTGTTGCTTGTAGCTGCTAAATATAGTCATAATAAAAATAACTAGCATCTATTAATTTTTTTAATATTTACAGAGCTATAGAGGCAGTTTAATGATGCTTTTAAGTGAAAATAGGATCATAAAGACTAGAAGAGACCTTAGAAGTCTTTTTTCTCTTTCCAGATAAAAAACTGAGACCAAGGGAGAATGACTAATTTACATTGGCTATATAGTAACAGACTCAGGATTTGAATGCAGGTCCCCAAAATTCAAATACTATATCGATTAATTCCATTATTTAATTTAAAAGAGGTAGGTAAGGAGGGTGCAATCCACAGATTACTGGACTTTCTACACTTTGCACCTGAGTGAGGGGATATCTTGGAATGGACTGAGAAGACACTTAGCTGTTTTTGTGTTTGTAGAGGATAATTAGAGGAATTTTATATGATTATTTTTTCTTACATAACATTCTCCTTTCAAACAGATCTACTTTTAGGGGTACAACCCTATGTTTCTTGTAGTCAGATCAAAATTACACATTCTATCTTCCTAACTGTAAAATTATCAAGGGCAAGGACACATATTTTATCCCTTGTCCCCTCAGGGTACAACACAATGCCAGACATACGTGTTCTTTATATAACCAATAAATAAAATATTTATTATTTTCAGATAACAGCAGATACATAAAAAAGTGATAGTCTCAAAAGGAATTAATAGACATTGATGATGGCCAAGAAAAACTACACAAATGAAAACTTAATAAAACATTTTTGGTAATGACAACATCTTCACTGTCAGTATCATTTCCTTTTGTTATCAGATAATTTGGGGGTTTTAGTTTAGATGCTCGTATTGGAGCATATTGGAGACTCATTAGGAAGGGGTTTGATATAACTTTGTATTTAGTGTCTTTGATGTCAGTGGCATAAAATGAGTACAAATAATTGTAAAGAAAAATAAATAGGCTCTCAAACGGCATAATGACCATGTAGCTTAGAGAACAACTTGATAAAGGAAAGGAGAGAGAATGAGAGAGAAAACTTAGATATATTAAACATTTGAGACAGACATCTGTAGGCAGACTCCAAACCTTTTCCCCTGCTTGCAGAGTTCTGTCTCAAAAGCCCACCACATTCAGAATTAATTTGCTGAAAAATCATTTAGATTAGAGTTACTTGATTGATTTTTTTAACCCAATAGCCTGAACTGAATGGTTTTTCTTTGCCAACATTAGATTTTTTAAGATCTTGAATTCAGATGGTAAATGATTTGACTTACACTTTTGCACACATTTTAAATTGTAATTTGTCAAAAACGTTTAAAATAAGAAAACTGGAAAATCTGTCCAAATAAGCTTTATCCATATGTGTGTGTAATTATTCATTCTCTCCTACTCCATAAAAAAATTACAGATTATATAGTCTCATGGATTGTCAAACACAATCCAGTTGGCTGAAAGAAGATAATTTGGTATTAACACAATTTTATATAATTTAGTTATGGGATATAGGCAGAGACAAGATGGAACATATCCAGAGATGAGTGAGCATGGTGGTAAGGAGACTTAAAATCCTAAAAGGTGGAAAAATGAGAGTTTTTATCTTGAAAGAGAAAAGAGAAGTGGTGATGGTGTTAAGATGACATGATAACTGTCTTCATATATTTGAAGAACTGTCAGGAGAAAGAGAGAGTAGATTTATTCTATGTGGCTCCACATGCTAGAAACCTTATGTAGAACTTACAGGGAGGCAGATTTCAAATCAGTAGCAGAAAGAACTTTCTGACAAGTATACTTGTCAAAAAATGAAATGGGTTGTCTCATAAAGTAGTAACAAGTAGCAGCTTTCCCACTCAAAGCACACATTTGGGCCTTTTAGACTGCTTATTAGCAGGATGAGCTAAGAAAAAAATTTAAAAACAGGTTTTCTTCCAAAGCATATTTTCCTGTTTTATATGCAAGCATTTCTTCCAAGGGCCTGTCCTACCCAATACATTTTCTGCCATCACAGCTGCCAAGAACTGTCGTATCCCACTGAATCCCCTATGTAGGTCTGGTCTTTATCAATGGGATCTTATGTGGTCCCTTGATGACGTATTGTCCCATTCTTCTCCTTCAATAAATTTATATTGCATTGTATCTCCAAAGGATGAAGTGCTTGGAATTAGTACATTATGATTCATTATTCTGGTAAATAAATTCATGCTAATATGCTAATAGTAAAAGACAGGACACTCCTTTTCTTCCCAGGGAATATGGATATTTTACAGACCTATGTGATTTTTCATAAAAATTAGTAATAATATTTGATATTTATTGAATATGTTAGTAATAATGAAAAATTTATATGTATTTTGTCATTTTCTCTCACAACTCTTATTAGGTACATAATCCATCAAGAAGCATTAAGCATCTACTATGTACCAGGTACTGTGCTACAAATAATAGCATCTCCATTTAACAGATACAGAAATTAGTCCCAGAATGCTAAGTGAGTTGCTCATAGTCACACCTCTCATAAGTGGCTAGGGAAGGACTTGAATTCAGGTCATTCTTGACTCCAAGTCTACTGCTCTTCTCATCACTGCATGCTGACTTTCTATAAACAGGTGTGGCAAATTTGCTTTTTATTGCTCTATCAATTCACTTACCTGCGTAACCAGGTATGAAGTGACATCATATAAAACAGGTAAGCAATCCTCACCATCTCTGTCAAGAATGAAATTATAGAAAGTGGGCTTAAACATTAGGTTGATCATAGATAAAGCTACAGGGAATCTTGGAGGCCATGTTCTCCTCCCATATCATTTGACATTTAATTTAACTTAGACCTGCAGAATTTAAATAGCTTGTCTTAGGTTAACACAGAGAGGAATTGGCAAAAACAAGTACATTAACCCACATTCTCTGACTCTGGATCCAGGTATAGCAGAACAGCGCTATTGACTTAGGTTAGAGCAGAAATCAAACAGAGGCCCTAAGCTAAAGCTATGACCCCAAATGCCACAGGAATCAGATTAAAATATAATTGAGAAATATTTAACAAAATAAAAAATGGAATAAAAATAGAAAATGGAAGCATGTGCTCTTCAGATCAATGTGTCCACTATTATTGTTACATATGTTTTAGCACCCCATTTCTAGTGGAGTTTGACCACATTGAATTAGAGTATAGTGAAGAATTTGCTGATAAAAAGTAAGATCCTATATAAAAGAAAATAAATGATAAGAAGAAAATGGAACAAATAGGAGTTGTTATATGCTGGATTACAAACTAAGGCAAAATATGGAATTCTTTTGTTAAAACCATTTATTGACAAATGATTGAAATAGGCTTGTCTGAGATATTCCCAACATAATTTAACCTGGAAGCAGGGGGATGAACTACATGGCCTTTCAAGGCCGTATCTCAAGCCCCTATTCTCTGATTAGCTTTAATCATTGATGTTCTAAATTGTGATTATTTTTATTCTTCAGGGTGAATGAAACAGCCTGAAGAACAGTTTGTAATAACATCAGCCAGAGGCCCTGTAGCAAGTTATTTGGATTCCAGGCATTCACCACTTAAATATTCAGGCAGAATCAGTAGCTTTGTGTTTAAGCTCCTTTACCTCAGGTCACATCACCAAGTGACCTCTACGTTGGCCTCTTTCTGGCTGATCAATAGTTAAGAAAAATCCAATGGATCATTTGAAAAGGCTGCTTGATAAGCCAGATGGCAGACAACCACCTCACAACTGCAGCTCATCTCCTTTAGTTTTGGTCTGGAATCAGACATAGGACACACATTTTCTCTGGACACTGTCATGCCTTTGTGATTTCTTTAAGAATATTAATTTGCTGTGATCATGATGAAGAGACCAGGCTGCTTTTTGAATAGCAGAAACAGTAAATGAGCTCTCTAGGTTTTTTTCCTCCCAAAGTGACCCCCTCATGCTGAGTATGAGACCTTTATTCCACACAAACCCCATCATACACATTTTTGTTTTCACCACTCATTTTCTTCAATTTCCAGCCTATTTTTAGCTGAACCCTCCATGTTTCCCTCATTGAAATACATTAGTTGCTATGGAAACAGTGATGTCACCAGGATGGACGGAGCTTTGTGACATCTACAATTGCAGAGTACAGTCAACAGATTCAGGACTTTGAAATGAATGCCATGCCTTGTGAAATACTCAAGGTGCACTAATGATTATAATAATCCCATTCAGGGCAGGTGGGAAGTGCCAGGAATCAGTCACAAACTCTCTTCACTAGACATTTTAGGCTAATCCCCATGTACTTGTCCACCTTCTTTCATGAGTTGTATATATGATTTTTTAGTAGTTTCAAATATAAATGTGTTTCTGATTGACGTTTAGTTTCTGACTAAGTTTTAAGATCCTAGGTTATTGGAAGGGAAATTTTGAGGGGAGAATAGAGGACAATGCTTTCAAGGACAGATCATCTGGAGTCATGGCAACAGCATTTGATTGAGAATGAGGTTGAGTTTTTGTTTGTTTTTGTTTTTCCATCATTGTTCTTTAACTGTGAAAGTTTCTTTTCGAAAATCCTGCCCTACCCAATCTTGCACTGCCTTGATGTCTCCTTAGCTGTGCAGAATCCCAGAGTTCCATTGAGATATCCACGATGATCTTCTGCCTCCTCTCACTTATCAATGCCTTATGCTATTGTCTGACCCAAGGTTTATTCCTTAGTACAAAAACTGCTGCTCCTAAGTATGACCTACTAAAAAGTTTCCTTTTAGGATTTTTTTTTACACTTAAGGCTGAAGGCAGAAATGGAGTTATCCTTTGGCTCTACTTCCATTGCATTTTACAAATTGGTTGCCTAGGATTAAAGATTCTGCCTGAGGGCTTATTAGAGTAAAATGTTATAGTTTCTCAACATGGTGATAAAGGTCCTTCATGATCTGAACCCATTTTTCCCTTAGGAATCATTGTTCTTCCCAAAAATGAACAAAACCTATACAATTCCCCATACTTGGAGAAAAAAAAAACTATATTGTGTGTCTTCTTCCTTGGTATTCCCCAGTACAATCCTTCAGAGAACCCAAGTCAAGCAATCTCCTCACCATAACCCAAATATATATTATTCTCATTGGTTTTACCTATTCTTTTTACTTACCCACATTTTATTCATCCTTTCAAATAAAACTCAAGACTAATCTCCATGATGGTTTCATTGATTGATTCAGCCCACACCAACCTCCCTCCCATTTTCTGACTATATTTTGTATGTTTAACTCCAACCCTTCCCCATGTCTGGGACTTGAAAGACAATGGAGGTAGAAAGGGAGAGCCCTTCCTAAGAAGTTTATTGTTTATGAGAAAATCTCTGCTCCACTCCTTTCTTTTCTTCTTTTCCCTGTTCTCTTCTCTCTCTCTTTCTCTCTCTCTCTCTCCATGTGCATATGTGTGTGTATCTCTAAGTAGTCTTTTGAATATAAAAGTCTCTTTTCCATTTGTCTACATACACAACATTTTAGATACAACAGTCTTTCAGTCAATCAGGAATCATATCTTTATTCCACCTTACTTCCAAAGAACACACAGCCACAAATAGTTTTTTTTTTTCTCTCTTAGGAAATATCTCAAGTGTGGGGAATTGTATGTTCATTTTGGGAAGAACAATGATTCCTAGATTACCAGTCCTGGTTTATATCCCAGCTCTGCAGTCATCATTGAGCACAACAATGAAAAGGTGTGCTGGAGACACATTTTAATGACTGTTGACAGCTAATTATTAATATTTCAAGGTGAGCTTTTACATCTCAGAAATTGGCAAATGCTACAATCAAAGCTTGAATTGTTGTTTTGTAGACTGTACAGACTTGAGAAAGTGATTCTAAAGTTTGCTTTCCTCCTGTTTTCAGGGTTAATCAACAAACATTCATTTATTAAGCATCTACAAAATGCCAAACACTGCAAGTCTAAGGATGCAAACACAAATATGAAAAAGGAGTTTTGGGTTACTAAATAGTTATAACATGCTTTTAAAAACACACATAGATTGTGTGCGTTGGATATAATTGCACTGAGCCTCAATTATTTCTTCTGCTTCTTTTCTTCCAACTACTTTTCCTGCCTTATGGCATTATTGTCAGACTTAACAAGGTGATATTTTAAGGTATATAATGAAGGATTCTCCATAAATCTAATAATTGAATAAAATTAGACTATCAAACCTGCCCACGAATGATTTTTGTTGCCTGAATGGGCTTTTAAACCATATGGTTATGGTTTCAGGTAGTAGCTATAATTAAAATAACTACATTATTAACTGACAGGCTTACGGATAAAAATAATAAGAAAAAAACCCACTTCAATCTGTGGAAAAAAACAAAACAAAACAAAGCAATGTTATGGCCTTCAATATAGATGAGTAACCTTGTGTATCAGTCCTGAGATTCTATTAATGGGGGAGCTGATTGTGGCCCTGACATGAAAAGAGACTCTGGTTTGGATGTAATAAGTGGAAATATGATTAAGAACCAAACTTTATTATACAGATTAATGAGATGAGGGGGAAAGAAGAAGAGGGTAAAATGCCATCTGGATGAAAGGATAATTATAAAGAATATAGACTTAGGCACTTATAAGAAACTTCTAGTTTACATTAAAAAGACTAATTTGTAGTCATATACAATACAAATATAATGCCTAAATAAATAGAAGATTATAGATGAATTATCCATAAAGAGGAAACTTAAATAAACTTCATTAGAATTAACCTTTTATTCTCCTAGAAGGATTTGGGAATTTGTAAAGGATCAGATGAATTCTAATTTTGTTTTAATTTGACATTTCAACAGCAAGTATTTTGTTGACATAGTTGTGTATATGGATTTAAAACTCTTTTAAAGATGAATCACTCTTGATATCCAGCCAGATTTTTTTTCAGTACAACTGTGAAAGGCAATTTTATTCCCCTAAATTCTGATTTTGCTTTGTATATAGATAAAGCACAGAAAGGGACAGAGCAAGGCTAGTGGCTTCCTTCTGCAGAAAATAACTATTTAAAGTCATCATTTCTCTATTTCTGATAAGAAAAAGCAATAAATGTTAATGAATAATTAAGAAGAATATTTGTCAAGAATAAGTCAGCTCAGAAAATGAAAAGGGCTATGCAAATGACAAAATCTCATGTACATTTTTTTTCAGTGACAGGGAAAGAAGAATAACAATAATATCAAACCAAATACTGCAAATGAATGGACTGGAATCACTTGACAGAAACCCATTCATTTAAATGAATATAAAGGAAACACTGATTCAGAAAATAGAACTTGATTTTTTTCTAAGGAAGAAAAATGTCTAATATATATGAGTTGACTTCTCCCAGAATCCCTATCCATTTTGCAGGGATGTATCTTACTCATTAGCTTCTTCACTTCTGGAATATTTGCCATCTGTCTACATAGAGAAGAGAATGAGACATATAGGAGAGATGAATTTCTCAAAGTTGAATCATTACAATGGCTGATGCAGAAATGAGAATAGAAGTGCTCTTAAGTAAACTATTTCTTAGAACCCAAAAAACAGAGAAAGCAATGTGTCTATCAGATAGACATAAGCACTGTAGTCTACCAAAGAAAGAATTTAAAAAACAAAAACAAAAATACTATTCATTGGATTAAAGAATCATGGAAGATCAGAATTGGAAGAGACTTGAAAGATCATTTTTACCAAACTTTGTCTTGTTGCAAATGAGTTCCAGAAATCTCTTATGACTTGCCTAAGGACATCCACTTCATTAACTGCAAAGTTAGAACCAGAACCTAGTTGTACACACTTTCAGACCATAGTTCTGTTTCCCTGTTAGAAATAGAAGAGTATGATAATATACATGTAAGTAAAATATACATATACATGTAAGATATAAAAATTAGCGTAAAAGTATTGTGGGGGGCCTGAAAATATGAATTTCTCATTTCTCCATTGTCTATTCCAAGATTATAAAGTGTTACTAGTCCTATTCTTGTACTTCTCTATGGCATAGAGAAGTTGGTTTGGAATGTTTCAGTTTAGATGATTTTTAAGATGTTTACTTTAAGATGATTGTCTTATACTTGGGAGTTATATTAGCATACCATGGTCTTGTCTATCAAGATGATATTTGTGAGCTCATTGCCTAATTTTGTCTCTTCGTTTTTCTTCTTAAAGGTAGCATTACTTGTACAGTGTTGAATGATAGTAATGATAACTTGCTTCATTTCTGATCATACTGTAAAGACTTCAAGTTTATCCCCATTACAGAGAATGCTTGCTTTTGGTTTTGGATAGGTTGGTCTGCGCTCTGATTTCCTATGAGCCATGTTTCTTGGCAAAGGTACTACAGTTGTATGTCATTTCTTTCTGCTCATTTCACAGATGAAGAACTGAGGCAAACAAGATTAAATGGCTTGCCCAGGCCATTCAGCTAATAATTGTATGATATCAGATTCAGTCTTCCTCACTTCAGGCCCAGCACTCTAACCAATGCACCACTTTTAGATAGAAATTACTTATCATTTTAAGAAAGTTCCTTTGATTCTTATACTAATTTGATTCATATTCTAATGTGATTTTTAATAGGAATGAATATTATACTTTGTCAAAATTTTTATTATATTTATTGACATGATCATATGGTTTTGTTATAATTTTTATTGATATGGTCAATTATGCTGATATTTTTCTTAATGTTGATCCAGCCCTACAATCCTGGCATTAATTCTACCTGGTCATAATGCATAGTGTTTGTGATATTTTGCTATAATTTTTTACCAGCACTTTATTTAAAATTTATGCATCAGCATTAATTAAGGAGATTGGCTTATAGTTTTCTTGTTTTTTTCCTCTTCCTGGTTTAGATATCAAAGCCATATTTATGTCATAACAGAAAGTTGATAGGATCCCCTTTTTCTGTTTTAGAATAGTTTACAGACTTTGAGGATTAATTGTTCCTTAAAGGTCTAGTATAATTCACTTATGAATTCATCTGGCCCTGGGATTTTTTTTAAAGGATGATGGCTTATTAAGCTTCTTTTTCTGAGAAGGTAATTTAAGCATTTTATTTGCTCTTATGCTAATTTGGGCATTGTATATTTTTGTAAATATTCATCCATTTCACTTAGATTGTCAGTTTTATTAGCATATAACTGAGGAAAATTACTTTAATTTTATCTTCATTGGTGGTACAATCAGCTTTTGCATTTTTTGATAAGTGATAATTTATTTTTCCTCTTTCTTTTGTAAAATCAAATTAACCAGTAATATATTTTATTTTATTTTTTTCATAAAACTACCTCCTAGTTTTATTTATTAGTTCAACAATGGTTTACTTTAAATTTTGTATTCTTTCCTTTAATTTTGAAGATTTTCATTTTGGTGTTTAATTGGGAATTTTTAACTTGTTCTTTTTCTAGTTTTTTAATTGCATACTTAATTCACTGATCTCTCTTTTTTATTGATATGTGTATTTAGAAATATAAAATTTCTCCTAAGTATTGCTTTGGCTGCATCCCACGAATCTTGAAATGTTGTCTCATTGTTGTCATTCTCTTTAATGAAATTATTGATTGTTTCTATGATTTATTCTTTGATCTATTCAATCTTTAGGATAAAAATATTTAGTTTCCAATTGACTTTTAATGTAAGCTTCCATAACTTTTTGTGACATGTAATTTTGTTGCTTTATGGTATGAATGGGATATATTTAATATTTATGCTTCTCTGCATTTCGCTGTAAAGTTTTTGTCCTTTAATACATGGTTAATTTTTTTTAAAGAAGCCATATAGAGATGAGAAAAAAAGACATACTCATTTCTATTTCCACTATTTTCTTCAAAAATTTATCATATTTGGGGGCAGCTAGGTGGTGCAGTGGAGAAAGCACCAGCCCTGAAGTCAGGAGGACCTGAGTTCAAATCTGGTCTCAGACATTTCCTAGCTGTGTGACCCTGGGCAAGTCACTTAACCCCAATTGCCTCAGCAAAAAAAAAAAAATTATATTTGGATTTTCTGTCATTCTAATAATCTCCTTGATGAATTTATTTTATGCTTAGATTTATCTAAAAGGGGAAAGTTGAACTCCTCTACTAGTACAGTTTTATTGTCTTCCTGTAATTCATGTAACTTTTCCTCTAAGAATTTGGATTTTTGCCATTTGGTACATATATAGTTGGCATTAACATCACTACATCTATAGGTCCTTTTAATAAGATGTCATTCCCATTCTTATCACTTTTAATTAGATCAGTTTTTGCTTTTCCTTTGTCTGAATTGCTACACCTTTCTTGTTTACTTTTTAGGTTAAGCATTATAGATTCTGTTTCAATTCCTGATTTTAGCTTTGGGTATGCCATTCTGTTTTAAGTATATTTGTTATAAACAACATATTTGTGTGTTCTGTTTCTAATCCATTTTATCTGCTTCCATTTTATAGGTGAATTCATCCATTAACATTCTTAGTTATGATTTCTTACAGTGGATTTCTCTCCATCCCATTTTCTTCTCATTATTATTCTGTCTTGGTCAGTCTATCTTTTTGTCTCTGTCTCTTTTCTCTCACTCTCTGTATCATTCTTTTATCTTATACCCCCCCAAAATCTATTCATTTATCGTCTTTTCATCAGGAATATTTTAAAATTCTCTATTTGAAAGATTATAATCACATTTTTCTGGGTAAGTTATTCTTGGTTGTACCCAATATTTAGCTTTTTAGAATATCATATTCCAAGCCTTCTGTTTCTTTAATGTAGTTGCTGCTAAATCTTATTTGGCTTGTTTGGCTCCATGACATTTAAATGTTGCTGTTTTTTTCTCTTTGACCTGGGAGTTCTAGAATTTGACTAAAATATTCCTGGGAGTTTTCATTTGGGGATTTTTTTTTTTAAAGAAGTGATCAATGGGTTCTTTTAATTTCTATTTTTATCTTCTGGTTCTAGGATTTTAGTGTAACTTTAATTGAGAATTTCTTGAAATATAACATCTGAGCTTTATGTTATGATTTCAATCATTCTTAACTTATCTCTCCTCAATATATTTTTCAGATCACTTGTTTTTCCAAAGAAATATTTCACATTTTCTTTTTCCCACTTCATTCCTTTGTCTTTGTTTTATTGTTTTTTGCTGTCTCATAGAGTCATAAGATTCTTCTTGCCCAAATCTAATTTTTTAAAAATTATTTTCTTCAGTGAGATATTATGTCTCTTCTTCCATTTGGCCATTTCTGTTTTTAAATATTTTGATACCTGTATTTCATTTAATTTTGTGCATTATATATGTGTATATATATATATATATATATATTTCTAAGAAAAGATCCTAGGTTGCTAAATAGGTCCATGAAACAAACAAAAACAAGACCCCTCTGGGTTTAGAGTACCTTGTTAATTACTTTAATTGGGATTGGCACATGGAATATCCATTTGACAAATGCAATGGTCAATACTCTTTCCAGAGGACACATGATGAAGTACACCTCTTTATTCTTCATAGTATGGGGGACAAGGGAATCTATGGATGCTGAACACTGAACAGGCTATTAGGCAGTGTTATCATATTAGTTGATGTGATTTGATTTTTTTTTGAAGGAGTTGACTATTGTTACAAGAGAGAATTCTATTGGAAGACATATATTAGTAAGGTATTATTGCATACAAAACAATGACCTCAAAAAAACTTTTTTTTAATACGAAAAAGGATCAAAATCCTAATTAAAGACAACAGATAATCATAGCCACTGAGGAGGGCTGATGACTAAATATACTTCCTTCCTTTTGTTGTAGAGAACTAATAGATTAAAGATACAGAATTCTGCTTCTCTATGTTAATTGGTTTCGCTAATTATTTTTTTATTTCTTATATGGGAGAGTTCTATGAGACTTGGGAGAATTGTTGGAAATAACCAGCATGTGAAAAACAATAAATTGTTTTGTTTTCTTAAAAAAAAAAAAACCCTCCAGAGGAATTAGGAATGTATATGATCAAGAGAATTGAGTAGAGGACACTTCCATCTTCAAGTCTATGACTTTCTGACCCTATATGTTATTTCTTCTGCCTCTAAATCTACAATTCTAAGATTCTATTATTTACTAGTTATTCCTTCCAACAAGGCTGTCATAAATAGTTTGAGAACATTATTTACATTTTGGCTTCTGCTTTATCATCATAGCAGAATTAGATGATACTTTAAAGGTAACATCAATCTTACTGTGTCCTTCTATACAATCCTATCAATCTAGTTAGAGTTCCAAGAAATTCAGTAAAATGCTTAGCAAGAGTGGTTTAATGAGCCAGGGTAGGTGTGACACATTGACTGATAAACTTTCTGTCCTATTGAATTTCACCATAGTTTTAAAGACATGGCCTTTGTCAAAAAGGTGTTGAGTGTTCCTTGGGAAAACACATCCATTTAATGTATGAATCACTCTTAGAATATTCAATCAAACAGTTTAGGTAGGGAAAGCTGAACATAGTGGTGGTTTGAGTTTGTCAAACCACTCCTAGTATTTTCCAAATATTTTAGGCTCAGGAAAATGCAAAGCACACTATACCAACACTTTTTCCTTTCATGCTGAAAACCATGTGTATTTAAAAAGAAATTTTAGCCACATGTTTCTGATTCATTTACACTTAACTCATCAACATATTATTGTGCAATACTTAGTTGATGTCCAAATAGATGTTGAGGATTGTTTTAATCAAAAACAACAAAATATTTCTTCATTCTTTTTGGCTCAAAAATATATTTTAAATTTTTTGCAAAATGAAATAAAGTAAAAATGTTTGTTTTCATCTATGCTTAACAAAAATGTAACCTTACTTACTTTCCCAAGAGTTTATATATATATATATATATATATATATATATACACATATATAATAAAGATAGAAACAGAGATGCAGATGATTTGGCTTCAGCAAATTAGAGGAGATACATACCCATTGTCCCCTTTATCTAAAATGGAGCTCAAAATGTTTCTCCTCACTTTTCCCATTATTGCTATTCCCATTCCTTACTCTATACCTAGAATGCTATTTATTTCCTATTTATGAATTTGCTTCATGGTGAAACTCAAAACTTTCCTTAGCAGATTAACAGAATTTGGATACAAACTCAAATCTTCTAGTATGTATGCCATTGCTCTTTCTGATAGCATGCTCATTCTAGCATGCATATTTCCTGATCAGATTAATCTTCAATTACAGCCTACATTTCTTGATTTTCAGCTTGGTGGGTTTTTTTCGTCAATATATATTATCAAAGGCGGTTCATCTGCATAGATCAGGACTAAGTGATACATGTGAGGAAGATGGACAGAGGAAGGCCCTTTGATTTTCCCCTTATTAGGTTCTGGGAGCATAGGGAATTTCAGCCAATGGATATAAGTGATAGTGACATATACTTACTACATGATGTTACCCATTTAAGTCAAGAGCAAGCTGGCTACCTACCATGAAAGTAAACAATTTGAAGATTTAAAGAGAGCTAACAATTGAATCCTCCTTATATTTTTGCTTCATAACCTATGGTGCCAGATTCTCTTCTCTCCCATAATTCCATCAGTTCAAAATCATGTTATTCAATATGCTTAACAAATAAGCCTGCTTCCATTCTTGATGCAATCCATAAATGAAATCTTCTTCCTCTTTATATTTTTATTTATTTTTTCCTTTTCTACTTTGAATTACATAAATACTTCGTTTTAGTCTTATTCTTCTCACTAAATTATAAGTTCTAGAGGCATTCTGTTTCTCTTTGTATCCCCTTTAGTGTCTAGAATGGTGTCTTATACATAGTAGATAGTCAATAAAAATTTGAACTGAAATTGAATTTAATATTTCAAGAGAGAGTGAACTAGGACATAGACCTATGCCTCAGCCACATTAAAAACAAAAAAGCAAACCAAACTTCTTTCATTTTTTTCCTATTTCAATCCAATTTACTGTTATTTTCCTAAATAGCTTTATATCAAAATCATCTGGATATAAAATAACCAAATGAGTCAATCATTCTAATACTTAACCTATACAATTATTTTCCACTTCAGACTCTAATGCAAATGATTCCTCCTTTAGAGTAGCCTTGACTCGGTGTTTTGTAGTAGTTTGAGATGTAAATACTGGAAATTGGACAAACAGTTGCTAGAGATAGGATGAATAGTGCATAGGGGAGAAAGAAGAAAAATAAAGAGAAATCTATTTTCAAAGTTTCTAGATTTAAGAGAGAAGGAGCATCATTAATAGTTTCATGTAATAATAATTTTTTTTTCCTATGGACTTGTGGCATCCACAGACCATCATGTAAGAAAGTGCCTGAATATTCAGAATGTATTTTTGGAACTGTCTAGAATTAACAATCTTCTTTGTGGCATATATCTGGAATCAAAGGAATCAGATCAAAGCAGACAAAATGAAAAGATAAAGGACCAAGAAAACACAATCAGGATCATGTGAGTTTTAGCAGAAACTATAATAACTAAAGACTTATAACTAAGATTAAATATTTCTGCAAAATAATATCATTCTATAGGGGAGAAAATAGGCCTCTAATAGAAGTCGTTTAAGCTTTCCTATTGAAAGAACCAATTTTAGTCAGAATATTAAAATAATTCTCTTTGAACAATTTGAAAGGACTAAAGGATAACTAAGTGTTTATATCCTAATTGGGAGGGAAAGAGTTCATCATTCCCTCAAAATCTAATTGTCTTTATGAAGCTAAAAAGCCTGGAAATAGGAACTCTGGGCCTAAACAGAATTTTGTGCTGCTTTATTTGATTTAAGAAAAGGAAAAAGAAGAAGGAAAAACTGCTTTAGAATATGAATGAAAAGAAAGGGGATAATTTAGCATTCTTCATAGTCTGGATGTATCACAAGAAGATGTATAAGTAGGTAAAGAAAGGAGAGAAAGCATCTCACGGTCTTCAGTCTCATCTGAACAGGTGAGAATAAGGGAAACAGGCAGGAACAAAGAGGAAAAGGAAGTTTTAGGGGAAACAAATGCAAAACAAATATCAATTATAGAGGATAGATTTATGGGGCATTAAAATGAGAGAAAGAATAGGATTAGACAACTTAAATCTGGGCTAGGTAAAGAGAAAAAAGGCAAATGATTAGGATAAGATCATTCTAATTATGGATAACTAGTATTAATTCCAACTCCATTTCTTTTAAATTACATCCTTGAGATTAAAGGAATTAGAGAAGGTAATGAGGAAACAAAATTATCACTCTTTGCAGATGATATGATGGTATACTTAGAGGATCCTAGAGAATCAACTAAAAATTATTAGAAATAATCCACAATTTTAGCAAAGTTGCAGGATACAAAATAAATCAACATAAATTATTAGCATTTTTATACATTAACAAAATCCAACAACAAAAGATACAAAGAGAAATGTCATTTAAAATAACTGTCTATAGTATAAAATATTTGTCTATAGTATAAAATATCTGCCAAGGGAAAGTCAGGAACTATATGAACAAAATTGCAAAACACTTTCCACACAAATAAAGTCACATCTAAACAACTGGAAAAATATCAAGTGCTCTTGGATGGGTCTAGCAAATATAATACTACCTAAACTAATCTATTTTATTTAGTGCTATACAAGTCAAACTCTCAAGAAACTATTTTACTGACCTAGAAAAAAGAACAACAGAATTCATCTGGAAGAACAAAAGGTCAAGAATTTCAAAGGAATTAATGAAAAAAAAAAGCAAATGAAGGTGCCCTAGCTGCACCAGATCTAAAACTATATTATAAAACAGCAGTCAACAAAAACATTTGGTACTGGCTAAGAAACATTTGGTACTGATCAGTGGAATAGGTTAGATTCACAGGACAAAATAGTCAATTATTATAGTAACCTAGTATTTGACAAACCCAAAGACCCCAGCTTCTGGGATAAGAATTTAGTATTTGACAAAAACTGCTGGAAAAATTGGAAACTAGTATGGCAGAAACTAGGCATTGACCCACAGCTAAAACCATATACCAAGATAAGGTCAAAATGGGTTCATGATCTTGACATAAAGAATGATATTATTAACAAATTAGAAAAACATAGGATAGTTTAACTCTGTGATCTGTGGAGGAGGAAGGAATTTGTGATCAAAGAAGAACTAGAGATCATTATTGATCACAAAATAGATAATTTTGATTATATTAAGTTAAAAAGTTTTTGTACAAACAAAACTAATGCAGACAAGATTAGAAGAGAAGCAATAAACTGGGAAAAAGTTTTTATATTCAAAGGTTCTGATAAAGGCCTCATTTCTAAAATATATAGAGAATTGACTCAAATTTATAAGAATTCAAGCCATTTTCCAATTGATAAATGTTCAAAGGATATGAACAGACAATTTTCAGATGAAAAAATTGAAACTATTTTTAGTCATATGAAAAGGTGCTCCAAATCACTATTGATCAGAGAAATGCAAATTAGGACAACTGTGAGATACCACTATACACCTGTCAGATTGGCTAAGATAACACCAAAAGATAATGATGAATGTTGGAGGGGATGTGGGAAAACTAGGACACTGATACATTGTTGATGGAACTGTGAACAGGTATAACAATTCTGGAGAGCAATTTGGAACTATGCTCACAAAGTTATCAAACTGTGCATACCCTTTGATGCAGCAGTGTTTCTACTGGGCTTATATGCCAAAAAGATCTTAAAGGAGGGAAAGTGACCCACATGTGCCAAAAAATGTTTGTCTTAGCCCTTTTTGTAGTGGCAGAAACTGGAAACTGAGTGGATGCCCATAAATGGGAGAATATCAGAATAAATTATGGCAAATAAATGTTGTGGAATATTATTGTTCTGTAAGAAACAACCAGCAGGATGATTTCATTGAGATCTGGAGAGACCTACATGGACTGATGCTAAGGGGAACGAGGAGATCATTATACATGGCAACAACAAGATTATATGATGATCAATTTTGATGGATGTGACTCTCTTCAACAATGAGATGATTCACACCCATTCCAATTGCTCAGTGACAAAGGGAGCCATCTACACCCAGAAAAAGGACCCTGGGAACTGAATGTGGTTCACAACATAGCATTTTCACTCTTTTTTTGTTGCTTGCTTGTATTTTATTCTGCTGCATCTTTTTTTTTACTGGTTTGATTTGATGTTTCTTGTGCAGCACAATAATTGTATAAATATGTATGCATATATTGGATTTATCATATATTTCTAGCATGTTTAACATATATTGGACTACTTGCCATCTAGGAGAGGGTGTAGGGGATAGGAGGGAATATTGGTACGCAAGGTTTTGCAAGGGCTAATGTTAAAGAATTGTCCATGCATATGTTTTGAAAAATAAAAAGCTTTAAAAAATCACGTTCTTTTTCTTTACAAAAGAAGTGAAAACAAAGAAATAATAAATCATAAAATGATATGAATAAAACAATAATCAAAACTGTGACAATCAAATCAAAATACCAAATGGACTTCTCTTTACAGCAGAATGAATGAAAATTTGATTGAGAACAAAAGTATCAAATGTTATCCATATCATTCCCGAGTCTGGTCCAAATTAAATTACAATGCAATTGGGAAATATTTATTAAAATAAATGAAAATACAACAAATTACAAAAATAATAAAATGCAACCTACCATGTCAATATGTGGTTTTTCTAAGTTCATATGTACTGTGAGGGATTCTTATGTAGAGTTTAATAGCCCTCTTTTCTATTTGAATTTGACACCACTGATTTAGAAGACATCGAACAATATGATGTTTGCAAGAAATATATTCAAAACATAAAGACTCAGGGATTTAGAATACACAAATGGAGTTAAATCCTTTTATATTTCAGATGAATCTCTTCCTCCTCCTCAAAAAAAGAGTGACAATCCAAATCTTGGATAAGGTGACAATAAAACATGATAAAAAGAAAAAAGCAGAGAAATTTAAATTATGTTAAAATATTATGAATATATAAATATTTATAAATATAAATATATAAAATTAAATAAAAAAGGGAAAATAAAATAATATCAGTGCACTAAATATGTTGTTGTTGCTCAGTTGTTTTCAGCCATGTCAGACTCTTCATGACCCCATTTAGGGTTTTCTTGGCAGAGATACAGAAATAATTTGCCATTTTCTTTATTAGCTCATTATATAAATGAGAAAAGAAGGCAAATGACTTGCCCAGAATAACAGAGCCATTAAGTGTCTGAAGTCAGATTTGAATTCAGTAAGATTCATCTTCCTGACTCCACTATATTCACTGTGGCACCTAGTTCACTAAATCTAAGTTCACTTAAATGACAGAGTAGCTAAATGTTTAATAAAAAGCTATTTTCTCTAAAAGAATAAACATATAGCAAAAATTAAAAGATCTTAATATAGATTCACTAGGTTTAGACAAGTTCAACTAAAAGATAAACAAGAAAGAAAATGAGCAAAATTTCAGAAAAATTGGTTATGAGAGATCTTTATCAATGAAGTCATTAAAAAAAAACAAGAATATACACATTTTTCAGATGTCATTGCACCTCAATAAAAATTGCTCATCTGCTTGGGGATAAAACAAATACAGAAAAAGCGATATTAACCCCATAATTATCTCACCATAAATTAACAATGTTAATTAATGAGTTTAATTTAAAGAAAAGATTTAGATTTACACAGAGATAAGAAAATGTTAACATACAGAATTTAAAATTATAGAAAAAGTCTTGTCAAAGAATGATGATATAAAACACCAAAATTTTTGGGATGTAGTCAGAATAATGATAAGAGAATTACTATCTCTATATTCACCAACAAAATTAAAAAAACAATGTTCTGAATATGTAACTAAAAACCTAGAAAATGAATAAATAAAAAAAATAAATTTTTAAAAAAATTCAAAAATAAAAATCATAAAGCACCAGTGCCTGGAGTCAGGAGGACTAAGTTTAAATCCACCCTCAGACATTTGACACTAGCTGTGTGACCCTGGGCAAGTCACTTAAATCTGATTGCCCAAGAAAGAAAGGAAGACAGCAAAAAAAGAAGGAAGCAAAGAAGAAGAGAGAGAAGAAAGGAAGAAAAAGAAAGAAAGAAAGAAAGAAAGAAAGAAAGAAAGAAAGAAAGAAA